>CM056385.1:14356595-14943007 GCA_029718625.1 Synaphobranchus kaupii | reverse complement strand
AAGCAATGAACCCAACACATGACACCCGCTGGAGGAGGAGATGAGACCATCCGTGTCATCTCCATTGCCTGCCTCTACTGCCTGTTGGCCAGCAAAGCCGTTCAATGTGCGATAAATAAAACTCAACATCAATACACCGTCAGACCTGGGTATAATAATATGTGACTCAGATTTGGAGTCACAATATTGGAACAGAACGTTTTATATCTCGAACGCAAAGTGCCCACGACAGTGAAGCCGGATCCAGCTTTATGCTCCCTCGACTAAACCGTGCGATGCGGTCGTTGGCTTGTCTCGAGGGCGCGGCCGGTGGCTCACCCTTGGTCTGTCAGAACGCACACTGCAGAGGGGTGGCTGGCGCAGTAGGACAGGTACAGCATCTTGATCTGACACAGCAGGTTGAGGTAGCACCCGGCCAAACGCTGCTGAGCCTCGGCCACTCTGAAAGCACACAGACAGGGGAGAGAGAGAGAGGGAGGGAGGGAGGGGGGAGAGGGAGAGGGGGGGAGAGAGAGGGGGGGGAGAGAGAGAGGGAGGAAGGGGGGAGAGAGAGAGGGGGGAGAGAGGGAGAGGGGGGAGAGAGAGGGGGGGAGAGAGAGAGGGAGGAAGGGGGAGAGAGAGAGGGAGGGAGAGGGGGAGAGAGAGAGGGAGGAAGGGGGGAGAGAGAGGGAGGGAGAGGGGGAGAGAGAGAGGGAGGGAGCGGGGGAGAGAGAGGGAGGGGGAGGGAAGAGAGAGAGGGAGGGAGGGGGAGGGAAGAGAGAGAGGGAGGAAGGGGGGAGAGAGAGGGAGGGAGAGGGGGAGAGAGAGAGGGAGGGAGCGGGGGAGAGAGAGGGAGGGGGAGGGAAGAGAGAGAGGGAGGGAGGGGGAGGGAAGAGAGAGAGGGAGGGGGAGAGAGGGACATCCATGTCAAAAATGAAGCATAAAAAATGTAGGCTTTCCTTAGACAAAATAAGGCAGACAGACTACCCATGAACTGGATGCCAAAAGGAATTAAACGGTTCTACGATGGGTCTGAATATGATCTCATCTACAAAAATACTGCATGTTAAAGCTGGAAAAATGCCTGAAAAAAAGCAAAGACCTTTATATTCAGAATATAAATGTTCTTAATCTCAGTCTACTTTAAATATATTATATATTATAAAGGATTTATCATTTCTATATGTACTCAATTCTATTATATTTATTTTGCTGACATTTAGTATTTTTAGACTTTACCCTGTTTTTTCTTATTCTGCATTTTAAACACAAGGGGGCGCTCAATGCTCACAAAAAACTATGAAGAGACAAAGCAATATAGTCATTTTATGCATTATCCATGAATAAACACGTGGATGCGAATAATTCAGAGGATTTCCTTAACATGAATTTCAGCCTTGAGGACTAATTCATTCAGAATTCTTCGCAAACATCTCAACATGCAGTCTGTGGCAGTAGGAAAGATTGATGGGCTAAAGGGTTGGTTATAATGGACTGGGTAAGTGATCATGGGCTACAGTGCAGGGGTCCGACAGCTGTGTGGACTGGGCAGGGCAGGGCAGGGCTGGGCTGGGCAGGGCAGGGCTGGGCTGGGCAGGGCAGGGCTCCACACTCACTTTGTGCACTCTTCCAAAGCCACGCAAAGGCCCTGCTGAAACGTCAGGATATCCTCCAGATTACCCATCAGCCCAGCGCTGTCCGCACTGGACAACCTGCGGAGGGAGAGGACACAAACACAGAGAGCATTTTAAAGCTAGGAGCCGCAGAATGACACCCAAATACACCAGAAATTATTTTGTGCTTGCAGCCTCTATTCCAAAACCAGTCAAAGGCAAATGATATGTATCATTTTAAATGTATGCATCCAGAGGCTGGCAGGTGGTGCTTCCAGTTAAAGGAGGTCCTCAGCACAACAAAGGGCCTCATGGTCCGGTATTGAATATGCGCCAGTGCCGATTGTAACCATGAAATAACTGGCCACTGGATCACTTGGGGCGGGATAGTTTCAGTAAGCATGGTTGTCCCCGCTTCATCGTGCACACATCAACTGCAGTCGTCTAACACAATGACTGCGCAGCTCAGCTGCTGACTGCAGGGACTGGCTACACGTTCAGGAGGTTTGCTGAACCGACAGAGGATACTGCAATAATGGAATGGACCTACATTCTAAATCTGAAGAAAAAAATAAAAAAAATAGGGACTGACCATTAAAACACATCGGATTGTGTTGCAAATGTACACCAAGTGGTCTGTGTGGGGTGTATAAAAAGGGCTGAGCAGTACAGGAGCTCCACAGCTCCTTTCATTTGATAACCATTATTACTTTAATAAATCTAAACAGAGCAAATCACCAAGTCCTCAAGGTATTCAGTTCAGTTCTTCACGATTTAAAGTGAGTCCATTAACCTGTTGCAGTGTAGTTCTACAGGATCCTGTTTTAGGCTTTGAGGACTGTGTACACATTCTTATTTCCTTTCACCTGCCTTAATTGCATACGTGTCATTCTAAGGCAAGCAAACATGGCGGTTTGCAACTGAATTCATTATATTTGCACCTGGGGGGCTCATCCTGTTCTATGGTCTCATATCAAATCAGCACCGTGCCACTGGCAGCCCCGACGCACGATTGGCTCCATCGTCGCACAGGGGCTGGGACACTATGCGCTTAGCTTGTATGGGCAACGGGCCAGCTTACTATGTTGTGTGGGGCTGGTCAACATGTTGCTGACACAAGTCAGTTCCTGGTGGAGAAGCCTTCAGCTGGCCTAAGGTGTAGCTGGCCCACAGCTACGGAGGCGTCAGCGGAAACCTGCCCCTTTGTGCACCTCCTCCCTCCCCTATCCTCCCCTCACCTGTCGCTGGACAGCAGAGGGCGGAGGTAGCAGCTCAGCAGGGTCTGCAGCTCCTTCACAAACTCCCGCTCGTGCTCCAAGAAGTCCTGAACCACCTGCGGGGAGAGCAAGCACCGTCCAACGTCAGGCCACCCTCAAAACACGGCTCTCCAGTACACAAAAGAGCAAAAACAAAAGAGCCATTTACTTCCAGATGTTCCATTAAGATTTCACCTACACTCTATGCAGCTTCCTGTTCCAACCATGACTACAGGTTAATGGCAATGATGCTTCATGTAGTACCCTGCCCCAGTCCATCAGATGTAGTAGGTTAAAACTACCAGTACTCTTCGCTAAAAACGTGTTGGCGTTGCAATGTTGGCGTAAGTCCACATATTAGATTATAGTATGAACCTATTACATGCATGATAAAATACCTATGTGTTACAATATCAAAAACTGTGGTTTTCCTCCTTACGGGGGTTGTAAGAAGGATCAGGAGTATTTTGGGGGAAAGTTGTGTGGGTCTGAGGTAGGAGTTAGGTACTGTGTGCAGGGTTTCTCTTCTTAGACCCACTCACCACTCCATAGTAGTTCTTTGTCAGCTGAGGCACATCAAAGACTTTCACTGCTTTAGGGGACACAGGCTTCTCTAGGGGACACACAAAAGCACAGCTGTGAGACGCCAACATGTGACCAAGGAAAATCCACAATATCCCATGAGCACTTCATTCCTCAAACAACTCAACCGGCAGCGTCATTACAAGGCCCAAATCAGGAACAATATTTTTGGGCTTTAGGGAAAGCAAGACTGCTCCTGTTGTAAAAGGCAATTCAGGTGCTGACTGGTGCTTTACTAACGGCCTAATTTGTAGTGTTGTTCCAACCTTGAAAACTTTTTTTAAATGTTGACCTCTACCAGTGACTATGAAAAGGGGGAAAATGTCCATGGGGAGCACTAAAACGTGCTTGACCCGTTCCCACTCACTGACCGGATGGCTTGATTTCTCGGACGTAGTTGCTAGGGAACCAGCCGGTCTTGCCGTTGAGCGTTCCCTCCCACCAGCCGCCCTCCTCTTGCCGGGAGACGCAGATCAGCTCGCCCTTGTTGAAGGACAGCTCGTCCTCATTGTTCTGCTTGAAGTTGAAGCGCGCCTTGACCACCAGCTGTCCTCCGCCGCCGTTCTCCGACATCTCCTGGGGTGGCGAGAGGAGGGGTTAGCACACCCCTTCCGTATGAAAATGCACTGGCTCAGCCACTGTGCAGGTATGGTAGGGCATCTCACCATGTAGGGAACATTTCTTGTACTGCCCTCTACAGGAGGGTTTGGTATTGGGCTTTTAAAGACCTGGACCATGAACGAATACGATCCCTGTTCCCTGCCCCCTGTCCACTCAAACCCCCCGTCTACTATGTACCCTCTCTCCCCTCACTTTGCAAGCAGTGTGCAAAAGAAATCCTGCAAAACTCTTTACACACTAGTGAGAAAGTTTGTAATATTTTCTTTATTTTTTTTATTGAGAATATCAATCCATCTACATATGACGATGGTTACAAAGTGTAGATTATGATTGAGAATTAACAAAAATAAAAAGAGAGCAGTTCGTAATATGTCCCGTTGTTTTACTACAAGTTTTAGTTTTTACTTCCGGTTTACTTCCTCAAAATTGTTGGATGAGTGCACAGTTCTGTGGATGAGTGTGCTCCTGAATCCCCTCAACAAAACCCCGGAAATAAGGGTTTCATCCTGGGATTTTAAGTGCCCCAATTTGTGAGAAAAAGTCACCCACTCAAAGGCTTTTTGACGAAGTTGACTCAAATATGCGCCCCTCAAAGGGGTTAAGGGATCGTATTCGGTCATGGCCCATGTGTCTGTTTAGTGGACTGCCAATCAGAAGTGACTAAGCGCACGTCCGTTACAGAACGAACATGCCATGAGACCTCCAGCTCTCGTGTTTCGAAATAACATGATACTTTAGGTCAAAAGGAAATTTTATTATGTTCCCATTTATGCATTTGTGAAAAGCAAGCATACATCTATATCTTGTGGTTTATCTCAAATGTAAGAAAAAGTGACTAAACGGGGTCTTTACATTGCAAGAGAAAACATCAAAATAACCTGTAACCTGTAGTGTCAGAGTGTGCTGTATATATGACATTATATATATCAGCTTAAAAAAATATATCAGCTTACAAAGGACAGAAGACCTTGGGAACAGGCTGCCCATTTCACAGCATGTAGCTACACGCTATTCACATACTTGCATGCTTCCATTACAAAACATACCATTGCACAATCTGGAGTGATTGGATTTCTCAAGTGCCTAAAGGTCTGTTTTTCCCCCCTTGCAAATTATACAACTAAGACTCGTCGTTGTGAGGCGTTGGCCTCCTTACCGCAGTCTTGGATTGTCTTCGCAGAGACTTGTTGGACTTGGACAGTGTGTGTGAAGAGGAGGAGTGGTTAGGGCCGGGGCTGGTCGACTGCGAACATGACCTCTCAATAACACGGTCTGTAGAGAAGAACACAACCGCCACCATTACTGCTCTGTCTGCTCGCACACAAATGACGGGAAAAAATGTTTTGCACACCACTATTTTTCACTAATTTTCCGACAGGCGTTTTCACATCGTTCACCAGGAACACGCAGTTGAGCTCAGATACAGACATTCCCTGGCCGCAGTGTCACTTCAGGATAATATCCTTTGCTTGACTTCAACATGGGCCTTCAGTACCCCATGCTCACATTCAGTGAACAGAACCCTATCGAAATGTCACTGGGTCTCAAAGACACACCAGGTACACTATGAAGAGCTAACGTCCTCTGGAAGCCCATATTCTATAGGCCTCTGGCATTTTAAGCTTCTCAAGAGCAAGACACGTGGTCTAATCAGCGCAATTAAACACACTTCCTCGTTTTTCATTGTTTAATCTCAACTGGTTTGTCACAGGGCTGAAGGCGGTGGTGTGTTTCATATGTGCGCTCGGTTTTACTCAGGATTTTAAAAGACCCAAGAATGAACAGATCACAGTTCAAGTTGATTTCTCCCACCTGCAAATCTGTTCACAAATGATGAATACCGTATGCATGCTGCCATAGGCTTTGTGTTGCTAGAACAAGTTATTTTACATGAAATTATATTGAGCAGAACTGAATTTCTTTCGTATAAGGATGCAAGAGAATGGGGAAGCAGGGGACTTCCTCCCATTCATATATGGCTAAAAGTGCTAAGCCCCTCTGCAAACGTGCAATAACGTATAGCTATTTTATACCACCCTTCAGCACAGCAGGCCTACCACCTCTGCACATGTGCAGTAACGTATAGCTATTTTATACCACCCTTCAGCACAGCAGGCCTACTCCTGTCACCAGGGCTGGTGAGATGGATGTGCAATAACGTATAGCTATTTTATACCACCCTTCAGCACAGCAGGCCTACTCCTGTCACCAGGGCTGGTGAGATGGCCTCAAATGGACACAGAAACAACTACTGACCCAAATGTAACAATATACATAAAATAATGATCCATGTATGGGTTTTTGTTCTTGCCCAGCTCTACAATAACCTATTCAACTAATTAACTAATCATAATCTGTAATCCACCTTGATAAATAGAATCAGGCATCTTAGAGCTGGGCTAGAACAAAAACGTGCACCTTTTCGGATAAGATTGGACACCCCTGTTCTAGATCATAAAATCAAGTGAAAATATTAATCTTTCAATGAAGTTACAGGTAAAAAGCATTGCCTATGTTTTTCCAGGCTGTGGGATCCTGCTTAGGGCCAGCACTGCTCAACATATATCTCTATTGCCAGTTCGTATTATCACCATTATAGGCCATTTACCATTCATACACTTTTCCCATTATATGCCACGTGTACACTGCCGTCAACATATTATTCCCATAATAGATGTACCATCATCATATTCATCTCATTAAAAGTATCTTATGATTACATCAGGAGTGCATTTTTGTATTTTGTTGTGGCTCCAGAAGTGTGATCAATTGGTCGCTTTTTACGTTTTTACTTTGATGTGGTAAAACTTTTCACTTGACCTTATCAGTTAGTTGCAGAATGTAGCTTGGTCAGACGCACATTTTTTCTCTGAAAACCTGAAATTTGGCGAGGTCAAGCAGTTGCAAGTGGTGTTTGTTCACTCTTTCTCTTGTTCCTATTGGGGTTGTCTAGCCTAATGTTCACTATAAATGAGCAATAACACTATTTGCATTAAATAAATACACAATGGCATGTGCACACAGTGCCACACTAAAGAAAGTGGGCTTTGTGTTTTTTTGACAATGGCTATATTGATTTTTGACCGGTTTCTCTCTACATTTCGACTGGTTTGGCATTTTGGAATAGATGCAGCCACATCTTAGACACTTGCATTGGTTCGAACTGGAGAATATATGTCTTAACATACTGTAACCAAAGCCCTACATACACACGCACGCACGCACACACTTCAGGAATGAGGGTCATTCTGGACTCTGAAAAAAAAAAAAATATATATATATACATTGCAAGCTCTAAGTTAATGTTATGAAGACTGCAGCCAGTCAGAGAAAGCTATTGACCAAGAGAAGGACACATGGGGAAAACTGCAAGTTCAAAGCAAGCTTAGGGATGGTTCTTGCAGTCATCAATAGGGGAACATTCAAGGGTAGTGGCAGTCTGCAGACGCACAGGAAACTCTCAAGTACCTTAGGCTGCTTCTAGCACTGTTAATGAATAAATGCATCTGTCAATGTGCCAGGAAACACGCAAAAACATTCATTCATTCTAAACATGAGAAGGTACTGTTGTTTTAATTTCATTATGTAGCTCCCTGAATCTTGCTCCCAACAATTTCCTAGTCCTTGGAGGCTACTCTCTCCTTACAATCACTTCCACTCTCACACCGGATCATCTTTGTGTCCGTCTAGCTCAACAGGCGTGGTCATTCTTCAGCAGTGCTGTGTGTACGCCAACAACGTGCAAGCTGTTGCACAGCCCTATTCCTGCACCTATTGCTGTGTCTGAATCAGAGCCCTATCTACTGCATCCTGTCTCCCGTGTACTAGCAGCTGTGTACTGTTTAGAACGCGACGTGCAGTAGGCTAAAAATTATCCTCCATACTATTTTCTAACCATACTGCGGCAATGTCACGTATTGTTTTTTTTTGTTATTGAAAGAAAACGTCAGAGAAGCTGCGCCACATTTTTAAAACGAAGCAGCGCATCAGATTTTTGGGACCAAAATGTTCACATACATCTTGAAGTATACTCCTGAATATACTCAGCGAAGCCCTGGAAGTGAGTATATCACACGGGGGTTTTAAGTACTACATTTAGAGAACATTTTGCTTACTCAACTACTTTCTCATCCAGTCTACTCAGCAAGCATACCCAATAGTATGGAAGTGTGCTGACTTGGAGACTGCCTCATGTTAAATTTCTCTGCACGCAAGCTAAATGATGTAGGTTGAGAAAAACAGACACAACCGCACAACTCAGGTTGATTGTTATCACAGCAAATTTTATGATAATTATCATGTCAATCCAATCAATACTGTAAAACTACCAATCGCCCACTGTTTTTATGCGTCAAATCAAAGGCCGAATTTAACCATTGTTTTGTGTGTCAAGTGCAATTATGCAACTTAAACTGGCAAGACTGAAGGACGGACACTCATGAAGAAGTCACATTCAATGGACTAGTCTAAATGAGAGAAAAGGCCTGTGAAGTAAAGACTAAATTATGCAATTCATTCCTCTGACATTGGCACGCTCACTGAAAA
Organism: Synaphobranchus kaupii; assembly: GCA_029718625.1. Classification (NCBI taxonomy): domain Eukaryota; kingdom Metazoa; phylum Chordata; class Actinopteri; order Anguilliformes; family Synaphobranchidae; genus Synaphobranchus; species Synaphobranchus kaupii. Next base: position 14,934,411 of record CM056385.1, on the reverse strand, counting down.
CTGCATGAGGACACCAAGTTCGCCCTCAGGCCTCTGGGATGGGCTGAAGAAACACCTGCCTTGCAGGTGGTAACCTGTAGATACTGCTCCGCAGATACCGAGTCTCAACAGACCATTCATGGTAGCCCTACTGTGTATTTATCCAGCCTTCCTGGACTCCCCTTTGCTGGGATCCCCCATGTGTTACAGCTGGGGGAGGTGGGGGGACCTCAGCACACTCGGCCGGATTCCACCCCGCACTCACATCCAATCGCTGCCTCTGCAGGCCCCCGAAAAAATCCTCCTTCCTCACCGAAAACAACAGGAGCGAAGAGGCCACCTTGGGGAGTATGTGCGGAAGAAATGCCTTCAGCTCTGAATTCAACAGATACACATTCATCATACACCATGTGGGTAAAAGGCGCAAATAGTTTCAAGGTTTCTTACAGTTTAAGGCTATTATTATTTATTATTACAAAGTATACAGTAGGTAGGAGTCACAGAAATGAAGGTGTGAGACCAAGCTATAAACTTAATCTGTGGCTGCAAGCTAATCTGTTTTTCACAGAAATGGGATAAAGGTGTTGCACCTTTCCTTAATCCTTCAGGAGACTCCAATACAGCAGCATGATTGCAATGGAGAGTGCTGCCCGTATATATATATATATATATCAGTGTTTCCCATTAATGTATTAAAATGTGGCGGCCTGCCACAGTTTAATTTCAACGGCCAGTTTCAAATTGATCAAAAAAAATAATAATATTTTGATATTGTAGGTTTATGTGTGCAGCGTAGCTTATTGTAGGCTTATGTGTGCAGTGTAGCTCCTCAGTGGTGGAATGAACTTCCCATTCCCCTACATTCTACTCGAACCCTGGCTGCATTCCGTCGAGGCCTGAAGACACACCTCTTCAGACTCCACCTTGACTGATATTCTAACCTAGGACCTCATGGTACTAGTTCCCTGTGTTTTCCTGTCTGTTTGTTATAGTTTATAATAGTATTTAGAATAGAAGTGTAGTATAGCTGATTTACCCACAGCTTACTGTGAACTACAGTCAACGTTCATTACTAGGGATAGCTGCTACATTATGGGAAGGAAGTGCTTTGTCTTGTCTGTTCTGTAGTGATCTTGATGACGTCTCTGTATGCACTTATTGTACGTCGCTTTGGATAAAAGCGTCTGCTAAATGAATGTAATGTAATGTAGCCCCGTCACTTCAAAAAGACTCCCTCTCTTCACCCTGGTCGATGCCCCTCCCCCCTGCTTACACACAAAACCCGCCGCACAGAGGCTGCATCTCATGGTTAGTATGTTTGTGAAAGTTAAACCCTCTGTGGTACACTATAATAGACACATATTGTTTCAGCATTAAGTTAGCCAAGCTCTCGACTGTGTTACGATATTAATTTATCATAAGCTAACGTAACAAGGTTATAAGATAGGCTACTTTTTTTTACTAATGTTATCTTGCTAGCTAACCTGAAAATAAAAACAAAGTAATATACCCTAGTTCATGTATATTGTATCTCGTTGAAGATAATACAGATGTTATTCAAGGGAGATATCAGCACGATGTAAGGCAATCTATTTCAAAATGCAACCTGCTGTGTTCCCCCATTTCCCTCACCGAAGTTTCCCTTCAGTGCAGGCTCTCAGTTTTTTTAACAATCTCTGTCTGGCGTCGCCTGGCTCGTTCGGCTTCTACGTCATATAACAGGATCTACTTTTTAAAATTACTTTACTAAGAAAAGACAGAGAGAAGACAAAGAGGAAGAATCAACAGAGGTAGCAAAGATTTAATCGCAAGCCAATCAGATTCAGAGGCTCTCTTGTCAATAAACAAACAGGTATTCAACTTGTTTTTATTGTAGTTACAATAATACCACATTAGACAGGGCTGAGCTTTGGACTAGAACAGGTTAAAATGCATTGTGATGGTTTCTGTATTGTCTACTGACAAAACGTTTTTGAATATTTTTCATCAGACCACGTTTCTGGTCATCTGATGTTAGCTAGCTGTCTAGCCAAAATTTCTCGTGTTCCATTTCCCATGTTTCAATCACAAAGAATTGGATCTAGTGTTTAGATTTTAATCTCAAAGAGCACCAAATTGATACATTTAGCTGTTGAAATTGACAAAATTTTATTCCGGGGAGCATACCCCCAGACCCCCCTAGACAGTTTGGGGTGCACACACCACTGTTTCAGAAAATCCTGTGGGAAACACTGTGTATACAGTATATACGTCCCTAACAGCATGATGCCCTGAAATGGTGGGCCATGTATAAAAAGTGCTGTAATTTCTACATGGTGAAAACAAACTTTATTAAAAATACCCTTTAATAAAAGCTGAGAATCTGCACTTTAACTACATGTGAATTGTTTGATTGCAAATCTAAAATTGCGTATTAAAAAATAAAAATTAAGGGTGGTTTCTCCAATCTTATTTTTCCCGTTTTAAATAGGGAAATGAGTCAGCAGAAATAACCCTTTAAGTGATCCATCCATATCAACTGCATATCTGGCAGCAGAGTGACGGTTTAAGGCTTGTTTGATACCTCAGACCCTTGATGACCTACAGCCATTTAGCCAACCATGAGTTCCATACTGTTCCAGCATAATTTACAGCTTAATCTAGTCCCCCCTAATTCCCATAGAGATCCATTCAAATGCAGAGAGGTGATGATATCGCTTGTAAGAGTACCTGAAAATAAGATATCAAGAGTCTTTTGATGTTGTTCGGTCACAGACATCAGGAAGTCATGGCATGCAAAGGACATGCAACCAAATATTAAATACAATGACTTTATATTAATTTGTTCAATTACTTTTCGTCCCCTAAAATGGGGGGGCTGTGTATAGAAAGGGCTACAATTGCTAAACGGTTCACGCGATATGGATGTAAAAACCCTCAAATTAAAGCTGAAAGTGCACTTTAACCTTATAGTCACTGTTCCATTTCGTTCTGGAGTACAGAGCCAAAACAACAAAAATTGTGTCACTGCCCGAATACTTACGGACTGCACTGCATACACACACATATATATGTTATGTATGTTTTGATAAGGACTGGATAGAAGGATTAACCGGGAATCCTATTAATGAAAAGCAAAATACAGAGGGGGGTAGTGCGGGGAAGAGAGCAGATTGCAGACCATTGTGGTTTGGACAGTGACCACTCATCCCTGCCTTATCTGCCTGGCACCCAGGCCCAGGAGCGGTCACGGTCACGGCAGCGTCCCGCAGGGGAACAAATTTCATCGCTGGAGGCGAGGACAGACCTGCCCCTCCATCGCGCCGCTCTCTCAGACTGAATTATGAGGGAGTGACAGCTTGTTCTGGTGGCCCGCGTGGTCTGGGCAGAAGGGACAAGGCAGTCGCTCGGGGGGGCTGGAACGGAGGCGGACCACGTGGCCGCGGACGGAGAGCCGGCACACCGCGTGACCGCGGGCGGGGCCCTGGAGAAGCGCCACCTGCCCCTCACGCTTCCCACATTCCTTTCCAAATACGACGATTGTGCTTCTGGCAGACTATCCAGCACAGCTTCGTCTGGCAGCTTCGGAGCGACACCCAGGGTTTGCGCAGTCCACCCCGCCAGACGCTCGTCTCTGCGGGGAAAGCAGCCGGGGAGCATGCTGCCACACGCCCCATGAACGCCCGCTCGCCCTCTCATGTCACGGCCTGGATTATGTACAGCACTTCCAGGGCCGAGTACAGACACAGGACGCGTCCGGCAAACAGCCATACACGGCCAAATCATCGCCTCCCACTGACCAGGAATATTCAGTAAATCGTATGATACTTCTGCACTTTTAGAGCCCGTTTCTTAAGGTCAGTGTTGTAAAAGCAGCTGCTAACCAGCACTGCTGTATTTGCAGATGAGATGTTGCACACACAGGAAGTGAAATATATAACCAATGAGGCTATGTGTTAGGGTCGTAAACCAAAGGAGGTGCAACTGTCGTGTCCGTCAAAAACAGAACATGCTCGCCCACTTCTGCCACACGGACAGACATCTAAGAACCAGATGGAAACACAGCCCTGTATAGTTTGAGCCTATATTTACAAAGGAAATCCTATTTTTGTCAATCTGCATTTCATGCCCAGAGCAGTTTGCCCTTTACAATGCTATAGCAAACAGTCTACAGCTTGAGACACTGCACAAAAACAGAACATAACATTCACAGTATGTTTTTAGCTTCTGTTAAAACTACTATTTTACCATTTAAGATGGCCCCGTTTGCTATTGTGAGTTTTTTTAAAGGAGTAGGTTCCTCCTTACAGGAGAATATATACCAAGCTGGCACCTTACCTTGAGTGGCAAAGTTTACTGCAAGCAGAGTGTTCAGGATTTGGCCAAAGTTCTCACCGGTGTACAAATCCTCTGGTTCAAAGCCCTGGAAATGAGATAAAGCTTCTTCAAAACCAAAACAAAAATTGCACTCATCACAGAGCCACAGGGAAAACGGCAAGGCTGAAATCATGTGATATTACCCTGATACTCACTTTTTACTGAACACGCACAAACAAGTAGAAAAAGGACTTGAAAAATGATCACAGAGTGGAAACATTTGGGGACAGAATTAAATACACCATAGAAATGATTTGATGCATATCCCTTAAGTGGGATAAGATAATGCACAGAAATACACATGGATAGGTGAGCCTTTAAAGTTACACATTGCAACAAAGGTTGTTTGTTACTGTTATGCACACATGCACAGTATAGGCCTAGATGGATAAGCTAGTATACATCTATCTACAAAGAACCTGGCAAAGACAACACTGCTTGAATAATTCTACCTGTAATTTGCTTATTTGTTTTAAATAACTCAAGGGGAACCTCCACTGAAAAAAAAAACATGGAGAGAACAGGAAATTAGGAATATATCCATCTCCGTTTCTCTGTTTCCCAAAATTGTTTACCTTGTTTGCCATTTGCTTTAGTGTTTATAAACACAACTGGAGCAATGCACAATGCTGGCTCTCTGGCACCATAGTCTCCCTTTTTGAAGAGGAGGTGAGTGACTGTTCTTTGTATCCAGGGTTGTGGTGTGTATGGTCATTGACCTGCATTAATGTGTTTGCACTAAACTGAATGCTTTGATTTAATTTCAGATATTAGTAACTGTTAAAATCACACCCCTGGGAAATGAAAACAATCAACTGCCCCTTCAGGGAGACTTTGGAGCCAGCGACCACGTGCATCTGTAGCTCTAAAGCACAGGTATCAAACTCCAGTCCTGGAGGGCTGCCGTGTCTGCTGGTTTTCAGGGTGTTCTCAGCATCAGTGGTTCATTCAAGTTATTGACTAGCTAAATAATCCACACACCTTGTTCTCAAGGCCTTAACTGGCAGCCGATTGAAAGGAAAGCACAAAAACCTGCAGACACTGTGGCTCCCTGGGAATTTAATTAAGGAAGAAAACAGAACAGTGCTCTAAGCTTGCTAATATGCTAATGATACATATGCTTTTGTCAATGACTGGTTCCTAGCTGGCAACGACCTTTTTGGATATAAGCTTTTCAACAAAAACTGAACCGGATGTGCTTTTCTTAACCTTTCCACACTCAATTAGCCAGTCAGTGAGATGCTACTGCTGTTAGTGCCCCCTGTCCCACTGTCTTCCCTAACTGGTTTTCCAAAAACCACAGGAACTCCAGAACCATAGAAGACCATAAAAAGCACACTCAATAATCACAATTCATTAGTAAACCAATACAAAACACAACATACACAGGACAAGCTATCTACAACTTGAAAAGAGAGACCAGTGGCTCAATCGGTTCCTTCCTCTTTCTGTGCTTCCTTGCAGAAGTGAAAGCTGAGAAACTTCATTGTCCAATCATATGACTTCTCAGGCCAATGTGAACGTTTTTGGCAGCAGTTAAAAATAGGGCCATATTCAAAAGTGCAGACCAAATGATTGCCTAGGCTGGGCCCTGCCGAAACCGGAATATTCTGATGATCAAATTACAGCGTTTCTTTCCTCCTTGGAGCAGTGGTCAGTAGCGTTTCCAGCTTTCCACAAAGCCACTTACGCTCAAAGCCACAGGAGGCATCCTAAAGATACCATTCCAACTGATTTTGTTTAACTTCTAGCCAGCATGGCTGATTAACTTGTCCCTGTTTCTAGAAAACAGATTATGTGTATGTCCTGGCATTAATGCGCCAATGACAGTAAGCAAGTTTCTGGAGTTTGTCAGTTTTGTGTATTCTTTATTGTTAAATATACAATATGGAACACAGCAGTCTAGTGTACCTGTTTATTACATGTATAAACACGCAAATGCATGTGCGCACGCACGCACGCACGCACGCACGCACACACACACAAATTTTCTGACAAAAACAGAGTTGCTGTCTAAACCAAATGAGGAATATTTTTACCATGTGACTGGACATGTCCAAACTAAAATGTTAAGATGTTTTAACTACAAAGCTAAATCAAAAAAATAGTAATCTTAACTTTTACCACCACAAAATACAGCAGTTTTTCATGTCAACACATGTATAGAGTAATGCACATGAAGTGGCTTTATTTACAGGTAATACACGATGCCCCTGATGACAATCTTCAAAAAACACCAGTCACGTATAGAGGCAATGCTGTTTACAGAAAATACAAAACACAAAATATATATATATATTCTCAACCTCACCCCATGTACAGTAGGCACAACATAGAATTACATCTCGTAGTGCATTTCTAATATAGCCTATGTGGGACACATAAAAATGAAAGACAAGTCCAAAACAGGATGTTTGACAGTGGAATTTATACATGCGACTAGCCTTTGTGGCTACTGCCATCCAATTGTTAGCCATCTAGCTACAAACAAGCCACAAGTCATAGATCCCCATTGGTAACAATTTTAGGAAGGCTGATTACAGCAGTGAAAACATAGCACTTTCTGATCTTTTTCCTCCAACTTCTTAAATGGCGGCTCAGTTGATGTTCCTAGTCCTAAGCTCAGCATACGTACACGCATATGGGGGTGTGAAGACTAGCAGGCAGACCCCTCTGAGGTGTACTGCCAGCTCACTCTTATTTACACTCAGTAGGCAACCAAGCTGAGAGGCACAGTCACAGCAATAGAGCACTGCACTTTCATGTGCAGCTAGTGCAGACAGACTAAAATAAGTCACTATACTGCAATGAGGACAGCACGGTACCCTGCCAAATTAAACCCTATCTTCCTTAACAATGCTACTGGCAAATGTAGCTACATCGCTGTGGGACTTCTGGTCGCTGTCAGAACTGGCATAGTCAGGATTCAATACCAAAACATGGGGTGTATCTGAACTGGAAACAAGATTTTCAAGCCGAATACACCACCCGAGTGCCCCCTGACAAATTTAAATATTACGTACACAAGTAAACACTAAACTATTGCTACATTTCCCAAGAACAAGGTAATTAGATCACAAGTAATAATAATATGTTTGCACCTGCTGATAATGATTATCCAGAGAACCCCATTAACACTTAACACTTATTCTGATAAGAGGGTTTCTGTTTGAAAAAATAAATGTGATCATGTCAATCAGACTATTGCGAAGTAGCGCCACAATGGATCTTCGTGGAATTCTGTCATAACCTCGGTGACTTATGGAGGCATTAACATTATATACTAAACACACCAGACGTCAACATTTTTCTTTGCATGTTTTCTCCCCCACCCATCAGAGTTGAGAAACGTCATGCTTTGCAAGCGGTTTTTATTACAAACCTGTCAATCAACTAAGCGCATTCAAAAAAACAAAAAAACACCACTGTCCTAACTTGGCCAGCAATACAACTTGTGTAGGCACAACGTTACACCAAAACGTTTAGCACCATAAAATATATGTAATGAACCTGGATTGAAATACAATGTCACACCTTTGATTAAATGTTACACCAATAATTAGGCTAAATGATATCACTTCACTCAAACTAGCCATTAACAACAAAATAACAGCACATTGGAACCTAATGTAGCAAACTGATAAAGCATAAATAAAACGTCTTGCAGTGAACATTAGATAATGTACAGCAAGCTAGCGGTCATGAACAACATCGGGGTCTCACCTCTATTTTAAGTGATGTGCATCCTTTTAAAAACTCTCTAATGTTGGCAAGGCAATCCGGCTCGCTCCTCGGCTCCTGGCAGTACTGAAAACAACACAAAACAAATAAATGCAGCTACTGCTAGCAAGCTCTCCAGGTAAGTTGAGCGATTTGCAAATGTGTAAAGTTACTGCTAGCTAGCTCAATCGCCTGTGTTTACTCCGTCAGGAAGAGAATTGTGAACTGGCAAAATTATTTGTCACTTGTCAGATGCAACAGTATATATATATATATATTATTTTCTTTTAGTCCAGTTTTGCTAGCTACATAAGTAGCCAGCTACTTAGCTTGCTACCTGAGCGTACATTCCCCTCTGTCGCCCTCCTTATGCATACACAGCGCATGCGCAGAGCTGTCACACCAGGAAGCAAGCTTAGCGAGCCGTGGATAGGAAGTGACGCTCGCCTTGTGAACCACTTTTTATATTTAAAACATCAGCCCTAGCTAATTTAACTTCGACTTTAAATACACACATTGACACCATTTGACGAAAGTAAACAAATTGGAATGCCATTGTAACATTAGAGCATGGGGTACGCGATTTCAACTCAAAAAGCTCTTTCCATTTGAGCCAGCTCAGCACTGACTGGTAAAAGCGAGGCGCCTTAAACATTGTTGTAACGTTATGTTCTGCGAAGACGATATTTTGGATGGGTCACCAATTTGAGTGATGGGGTATCCGACTATCCGTTTTAAAAAAAAAAAACTATCCGTTTTAAATCACGAAGTCTATGTCCCGACACATCTTGATATTTGATTGGGCACAAAATGTAACTTATTTGTGATGGGTTCATTTACGCACCAATATCAACACCTTCAAATTAATGTACGAAAGACAGTTGATGCCATTTTCAAGGTGTGTGTGTTTTTTTACGCAACGCATTAGCCTACATTCTTTGAAAACGTATAGTATGCCCTTTTCAAAATAAGTCTCGGCCCTGAACCATACCCATCATGGAAGATGAATATTGAGCCTCAGCAAAGAAAACACGAGGGAATCATGCAGTTAGTTAATTAAGGTAGTTAACTAAGCAATTTGCATGGACAACTTTATATCACTAGGCGTTTTAAATGGGGAAAAATGAGAATCCCGACTGTAACTAGATGAAGTAACGTGTTTGACTTGACAGTGCGTTTGTGCATCTTGGGTTCACATGGTTACCATGGTATAAAAAAGTAGCCAACAATAACAAACTGGCGCATAAACATCTTATAAAATACATTTAGATTGATTACATGCAATCATCGAAAAATCGAACTTTTTGTGCTGGACAAATAAATTAACCGCATTTTAATGTGTTAACGTTAGTCCACATGTGAAACATTATTAACCAAGGTAAGTGAAATGAAGTGAAACTTGGCGGGTGTTCTTAAAGAATGCGGAACCTGATTGATAATGGATATCTAGCTAACGTTACATCCAGGAAGTTTGGGAGTTCAGATCTGCATCCTATTCTTGATATGCAAAACTGGTGTTAACTCCAAACCTATAAAATGTACCTAGCGTTATATGGAGATGAATTATCCAGCAAAACATAGGACTTTACGCTGATATTTTCAGTATTATTTCCACGAACACCTTGGCTAGCCTGGCCATACTAACGTTAACGGATTAGCTTGCTAGCTAGCGGTCTAGCTTCTGGCGCAATTTCCATTTGCATTCTGAGGGTTTGCCTAATGTACACTGGAAGCATAATACCGTACCAAATGAACATTAAACAATGGGCACAATGAATACACCAAATAGGCTACTGACCCCGGCGTTCCATGTTTTTTAAACTTATTTTAGAAGGGATCTACATACATTACCTTCTGGACTGACCCTGGCAGAAGTCGGTCCATGAGTTTGCAGAGGACAACCCCATCTTTTAGAGACGTTTTCAGAAATTCCTCTGGATCTGCGATGTTCTTTTTGGGCGAATTAAGCACTCCTAAAGATATAAGCCACGTTACAGTCTGCTCCTCCGGGTTCATCGCTGCCGCAGGCCCCACTTTCAGTGCAACACAAAGGAGTTGCGTCAAGATGTTACCCACATCCGTGATATCGACACTTCGTTTTTTTTTTTTTTTTTTTTGGTTTTTTTTTTTAAACCGTATCTGTTTTAGTAGGTTCCCTCTCGCATATGTGAAATGCGTCTCCCCAGACTACCTCAAGTCTCCTGACGGGAAAATTATTCTTGTTTATCACAATGTCTTCCTATTACCTACGTTGCATTACTTTAGGAATCACTTTAAAGGTTTTAACATGTTGTGACGTTACATAGCCTACACATTTGTAATCTTATATGTTCGTACTTCTGACAAAACTTGCAGGCTGTTTCTAGCGTCAGTTTTCACTTCCCGGTTTGAAGAGAAAATGATCCATAAGTAAATTTCTGACCGGGAATGCATACTGCATTTTTACATAAACATCATATTCAAAATACACGTTTTCACTTTGCAGACATGCCACTCGTACGTCATCACGCAACGACTGACTAATGCAATGTAGCCTATCAATAGACATCGTGGACATGTGTTTATGTATTTTATTTTTTAATTTACTTAAAACATTTCATTGTTTGTATTGCAAAACAAATGGCACGCTATCGTTCACTTCAAAATCATGCATCCCCATGTTTGAATTTACAGAAAAATAAAATCAGCTTTAAACGGATTAAAACGAGCCTGCATTGCCATTCTGACAGAAGGGGGCAATCTGCCAAATGTTTGGACCAGAGATAAACAATCATGTATTTCGCATTTACAGCTTTGACACAATGTTTTCCCCCGTAGACATCTACTGTAGATTGCATTTACAATACATCAATTTGCACAACAGCTATTAGGAAGACGGACCATTATTCTCCCATAGGCAATTCAATATTGTACTGAAGACAAGGCACATTTTCAACAAACTTTATTGCAACCATAGCAGTGAATCCTCTTAACACATGTGCAATACCACCATTTACCACAAGGACATTTAGGGACTGCAGAACCCCATCCTGCAGCGCTTTTCCTTCAGAGCCAAATCAGCTGCAGCAGGATCTAATACAACCAATGGATTTATATATGTAAAAAAAAAAACACGAGTTATTAACCATGGTTAAATGTGCTTTCAAAATATGCTTTACACTTTAATAGCTAAATATTCAAAATAGAATAATAAACATTTCCAAAGCAGTGTGGTGAAGATGTTCACACGCAATCATACCTTTCAGACCCCTTTCTAAGGCGTGGTTTTCCAAGTTTCAACTTGTATTCATATAGTTTAATCCGGCAGACGCACAGAACATTACCCTGCAAAAAGAAAGCAAACATGTAAGGCATTTATAGAACTGATTCAGTTAATTGTAAAACCCAAACCTCTATCCCGTTTGAGTTGAAAAAAGGTCATGATCAATTTGGCCTTCTCAGTTTGTATTTCCTCTCCATCAGCACAATCTCCTTTCAAGAATGTGTGCACCAATTGTAAAAAAAATATTTTTAATTTGTTCAGACATTTTTTCAAAGTAAATTATAAACATTTATGAAAAATGCAACCAAGTGGTATATGCATTTGTGTTTTGCCTGGTTTGAAATATGTGAACTGGGGTGGACAATTCAATCATGAAAAAATTAGTATTTTTGCTTAAAACACAGTGACTTGAGTTGTAAAACTTATGAACTGAAGATGCACATCAAGTTTGAGAACACAACTTGGACCTTGTATCCCCTTTATACAAGAAAAGTGCAAATTTGCTTACCATTCAATGACAGACAACTTGTTTGCAATCAGTGGTTTGTTGAAAATTGTTTTGATGGCCAGGCTTTCTTGATGGATCAATGCAAACCATTGTTAAGACTTTTGGGTGAGGGATCCATTTCACTGAAGTGTACTCAATGTTTTTGGGGCAAAGTTGCAGTCGCCTTTTTTCCTTCAGTGAAATCACAGGTCCAATTGAATGTGCATGTAGCAAAAGCTTTTAATTCAATGTCAAAGGCCCATCATTGCATTTTGAAGAGCTGGAGCATTTCTGAGACTGGAGAATTTTAGGCAAATAAATACAACTAGACATGGCAGTGGTTACTTGTCTTTGTTGAACATCCAACTTGTCAGGATTGTTGATAAAGATTTAATTCATCAAGTAAAATGAATAATTTCCAGGGAACTGCAGTTAGAACAAAAATATGCCCACCAATAAAGCCTTTTTCTTGAGTTTAAACAGATCATGACCAATTAGGCTTTTCCCTCAGTTTGTACTCCATCAGCTTTTTCTAAACATGTGAATTTTAGTTTCAAGTTTTACAACAATTTTGGAACAAGTTTACTTCCATTCGTCACGCTAAATTGACCAATTCTGAAGCATCCAGACAGTATAAGTATTGACTTGAACATGATTTTGTCCAGGCTTCAAATGCATGTAGAATTACAGTGGACAACTAGACAGTAGTTTTGCTTAGAAACAATGACTTTTGTTCTGAATGTATTCTGGAGATGCGTTGTTTGAAAATGCCACTTTCAGGATTGACCTTGTATCTCATTTAGATTTGAGAAAATAAAAAAAATAAAAACTGGCCCAATCTCAATGTCTGCCCTTACACCCTCAGACTTGGAGGCGCATTCCCAATAAGTCAGTGAGGGCTCAGGGCTGTCCCACTTTTCAATCTTGCAGACTTTGCTGAGGGAATTACCCACAGTTCATAGCATTTGTGGCGATAAAAACAGAAACGCAGCCGGAAGCGTCTCAGAAATTGTAAACGAATGACACACATGGCAGGCAGAGTTCTTTCAGCGGGTACAAACCTAAAATTAAGTCCTAAAGCGGCGATTGTCAAACATCTTGCATGCGAGACAGGCGTTGTCAAGGCAACATATAACATTGCAAAGTGCTGTCCCATTGCAGTTGTACCTTTTTGAGCCCTTGCACGCTCATGCACGCACACGTGACGTCACCCAAAGTCTGTGGGGGCTCAGTCCTCAGGGCTCAGGGCAGACATTGAGGCCTCTGTTTTGCTTACACATGCAATGAGAACGTGTTTGCAATTGGTTGAGTGTTGGAAATTCACTTGTTTTTGTCATCAGGCTCCCCGCTAGGTAATTGCAAGCCATGGTTAAGGCTTTCAGGTGAGGAATCCATTTCCACTACCAAGTCTGAGTTAGGATGAAATGTCAACCATCATTCTTTAGTGAAAACACAAGTTCAGTTGAATTGCATCTAACAAACCGTTTTATTCAAGGTCAGAAAGTTATATTTTTATTGTGATTTGAAGAGTTGGAACATTTGTTTGAGACTGGAGAAATTAAGGGGAATTGCATACAACATTGCATGTGATTTGTTACTTATATTGCAACAAATGACTTTGATCAGGCTTGCCAATTAGTAAATTAAAAGTAAATTTATTTCCAGGGACTTGCAGGTCTAGCTCGAGAACAAAAATAAACCTCACGCTGCAGTAATTTACTTTAAAAAATAAATATAAAAACTTCACTTTTATATATATATAATAAAAAAAAAATAAAAATAAAAAAAAAAGCATGCCATGATCCAATTGGGCTTTTCCTCAGTTCTTGTTCCATCACTTTGGCTCCTCTGCACCAGCTTGATCTCCTTTCATTAATCTGAGCATGTGACCTTTAGGTTTCAAATCAGGCATCTTTCACATTACAGCATGACCAATTCTGAAAAAACTGCATCTAGATGGTATGCATAGCACTTAATTTTTTCTTGGACGGCTTTAAATAGTCGTGAATTGGCGTGGACAAAAACTATTGTTTAACTATTATGAACTGAAGATGGACATTAAGTTTGAGAATGTCACTGACTGACCTTATATCCCATTTAGATGAGAAAACTGCAAGTTTGTTTTTTGCTTACCATCCATCCGATGACAGGTAACTTGTTTATAATTGGCTGAGTGTTAGATGATCACTTTTGCTTTGGTTGCCATGCTCTAAGCCATAGATAGTTAAGGCTTTCAGGGGAGGGATCCATTTCCACTAAGGTTCAGAGGAAAAAAGTCAAATGCCTTTTCTTCAGTGTTCAGGTTCAGTTGAATGACATCTAACAAACCTTATTCAAGGTCAGAGTGTTATATTTTTATTGCGATTTGAAGTTGGAACATTTCTTTGAGACTGGAGAAATAAAGGGGGATTGCATACAACCATGCATGTGATTTGTTACTTGTATTGGAATGACTGATCAGGCTTGCCAATTAGTAAGTTAAAAGGAATTTTATTTCCAGGGACCTGCATGTCTAGCTCGAGAACAAAAACTCAATGTAAAATTGCTGCAGTAAATGTAAAAGTAAAAATGTTTTTAAAGAAACAGGCCATGATCCAATTGGGCTTTTCCTCAGTTCTTGTTCCATCACTGGTGGCTCCTCTGCACCAGCTTGATCTCCTTTCATTAATCTGAGCATGTGACCTTTTGGTTTCAAATCAGGCATCTTTCACATTACAGCATGACCAATTCTGAAATACTGCATCAAGATGGTATACATGTTCACTTTCAAATACTTGTGAATCAAGAACTTGATAGTATTTAGATGCTAAAGTTTTTTTTTTTTTTTTTTAAAGAACAGCTTGGGTTGAACTATTCTTAACTCAAGATGCACATTTGAGAATGCCATTGATTGACCTTGCATCCCATTTAGACGAGAAATGAGCAAGTTTGTTTTTCTTATTTCTTACCATCCGATGACAGGTAACTTCTTAATAATCGGTTGAGTGTTGGACATTTCGGTTGCCATGCCCTTTTGCTAAGTCAATGTCAGTGCAAGCCATGGTTAAAGCTTTCAGGTGAGGGATCCATTTCCACTACTGCTACTGGGGGGGGGGGGCTTTTTTTCTTCTTCTGTGAAAATGCATTTGAATAGATATCCAACCAACCTTTTAATACAAGGTCAAAGGTCCATCGTTACTGGGACTAGTTGAAACATTTCTTTGAGATTGGAAATATTCTGAAGGCAAATAAATAATACAACCATACATTGGTTAGTTTTTGTTGAACATCCACCAACTTTGGTCAGGAATGTTGATTAAAAACTTTATTAGTAAATGAAAAGGCATGTTATTTCCAAGGAACTGCAGCAAGTGAAACACTAGAACAAAATTACACCTACCACTTAAAACTGCTACAGTACTTGATGGGCAGGTGTTTAGGATATATACAAAAAACGTTACACTTAACTTCTTAGAAACATTGACGGTTTAAGGGAAAAGGGGGTGCAACAGTGTTTTTTTTGTCCATGGATTTCAATCCTCTTTTACACACTCCATCTTCATCTCTGTGTTATGAAAATTGCTTATGCACAATTTGTGATCCTCTCATTGGTTACGTTTCCTCCATCTCAGTATCTGCTGCGGGCCATTCCCCTATCGACACGGCTGCTTCCACGTCCGCCTCCCCGAGGTGCTCCACGGCTTGAGCTGCTGTAAGAATCGCGAGGTGGGTAGCCTCTATCAATCGGGGGGGCTGGCCCCCGCTCCTGTCTGCCCATTCGTTCACCACGGCTAGTGGAATAAGGATCACTGCGACTGCTGGGGTAACTTTCTCGGCTGCCGTACCCGTCTCGGGAACTGGTGCCATAGTCGTCATAGCGACTGCTTCCGCCACTTGCACTGTAAGATGGTGGGGGACCCCTTGAGGGCAGGGTGCTGCGTGAGTTACCTGCAGGGTCAATTGGTCAGGTAATTGGCAAGTTTAACACTATTAACACTTGTTTATCAAGAAGGTTTTTGGATTATTAATTGTGCCCATTTCCCCAGGAAAAAAAAAATCATATTAAAAACACTGTCCTTTTGTCCTTAAAATTTTTTTTTTTTTTTAAACAATTCCTTTTCATTCATACGATCGTACGATCAGCTCCAAAAAAAACCCTACATCTCACTGCCTTATTGACTTCAGCTGTTAGAACTTGCCAAGTTGGTGTATCGCGTTATTTTTCTTAATAGTTTTTAATCTAAGACAATTTTCAGCATTGAAGGCGATGTTTGAGAATCCTTGGAGTGCATTTGTAGATTTGTAGTTACACTTGTTCTGAATGGACAGATTTTTGAACTTGGGTTCCACAGGCTTTTGAGTAACTGCATTTAACTTCATCCCAGGCTTTGAGCAACACGTCTGGTTTGAAAAGGCAGCTTTGAGAGTGTAAGGTGCGGTTTAAAAAAAAAAAAAAACATTTTTCTTACCGTAACCGTCATAGGGGTCTCGGTAGGAGCCTGCGCTGGGGCGTTCAATGTAGCCCCGAGGCTCGCGACTTCCACTGTAGCCATCACGTTCGCTGAAGAAGAAAAAATAAATAAAAAAGATTCGCTTTCTGTCCATTTCATGCAGAAAGTCCTGCAATTAGTTCCTGAAGCCCATTATACCTGTAGCTGCGTGACATGGACGCATACTCATCACGGGAACTGGAGTGGGGATAGTCGCGGTAAGGGTAGTCTCGGGGGGGCGGAGCATAGTCTCTGGTGTCCCTAGAACTTATGTAGTCTCGACTGGAATAACTAGTGAGAGAAAGAGCCAACTCCATCACTATACAAATCTTTCAGAGGTAAAACACATTGTACACAAACCTAAGACTTACATCTCTACACACCTGTCTTTAGTGCTATAATGGTCATCTCGTGGAGAAGGGTAGTCATCCCTCCTTGACATCATGCTATCTCTTCGGGGAGGAGGTGGTCCATAAGGATCTCTCTCACGGGACATAGGAGCTACAGGAACATATCCAGACCATTTAGCAATGCAATAACCAACCACTGTACGACAAACTTACATATGACATTAAATAATGATCTTCTACCACTTACGCCTGCCCATTGGTCCCGATGGTGCTGATCTCTTGGGTGGGGGCCCTCCATTACGAATTGGGGGTCCTCTCTTCATGGGGGGTGGGCCTCTCGGTGACAACCCTTTGAAAAAAGGTTCTATAATTCCTACATCATCACAGGAATCAAATCCAGAGTCATGTCTCATGTCAATGGTATGTCCCTCCCAGCTAGGCTTCCCCTTCAAAATCAACCTCAAGCAAGCTCAGAACTTCTTAGAGGACAAACTGGCATAATCAGTTCATTTGATCAATGCCAAGCTTTCATCATTGCCTACTTTTTGGGTTCATGAGTTGTTACTCCAACATTACTTCCACAGACGAGAAAGCAAGTAACTACAGTCGTGAACTGGAACAAGTCTTAGACTTCAACAACTTTTCAATTACATTTAATACATACATCAGCCATTTAGAAGACACTTATCCAGGGCAACTAAGGTTACTCTTTTTTTCTTCTTCCATAAAATCCATTCTTATGGCCGGATAATTTTACTGCAATTCAGGTCACCTTGCTAATGGATACACGGGCAGTGATCGAATGTGTTACAATGTGTTACAAGCCCATTATGGCACATTATCCTACTCTACTGCCCAGTCTATTCTAATCAAGCTGATGTAATGAGCAGTAAGAGTACCTCTGGGTGGTGGGCCTCTCATTCCCCCTGGCGCTCCTCTGGATCCTCGAAGACCTCTGAGTGAGCCGCGTGAGCCGGGGTACATGGACGGAGGACCTCTTCGCCCTCCAGACTCAAACTGGGGCTTTGTTGCTTGTTCCACTTTGATTGGTTTGCCATCAAGGGACTGGGTGTTGATGAAAATGCAGTTAAAACTGAAACACTGAAACTGAAACACAATCTCTAAACCAAAACAGGACCAAACATTTACCTTTCCATGCATTTCTCTCACTGCATCCTTTGCATCAGCTGGGCTCTCAAATGTTACGAACGCAAAACCCCTTGATTTGTTTGTCTCTCGGTCTTTCATCAACAGCACTTGAGAGACAAAAGGGTACATGATCAACAGTGCCCCGGCTAACAAAATTACCAAATACCTATGTAATAAGCTATGCAGGCTCAGAACTTCTTAGAGGACATTACTACAAGGTACTTTTCACCTGACTGCTCATCAAAATGGTCCTTTTCATCATAGCTTGCGTTGCAATTAAACGAAATTGGGGTAGTGGGAATTCAGAGGTTAAAAACCGAATTCCTTAATAAATTACCTTGTGCCTTAAAATTTGATTTGATAAGTTAAACTACAATAGATTGGTGTTATATCTTCAATAATCAAACATTTTTATCGTCAGTAGGTGTAACGTTAGGCTACATTAAAATTGAATGTTAAGATTCGTAGGCAAGTAAATTCACTAGCCCAGATTAATCTTCCACGATTTACTGTTAAAGCATTTGCCTTTACCTTCAACAATTCTCCCGTACTTCCCGAAATACTGTTCAAGGGCTTTCTCGTTAGTTTCAGTGTTCAGGCCACCAATGAAGAGTTTCCCTGGCCGGTCTGCCTCTGCCATGATTTCGTCTGTATAAATTTCTAAAGAAAAAGGAGAGAAATGCGTAGCGTTCAAGTAGTGGCGTTCAATATCATACGCTGGTGTTCGCTATCGCAAGCACATAATAATGAACGCAGCCAAAACTACAAAGACGCCATTCATTCAAACATGCAAAAACGTGGCGGCCTCGCAATATCGTCAGTCTAGTTCAGTGGCAAAATGGTGGACTGGACACGGGTAGCTGCCAAGAAGATGGGAAACGCATCATGACGACATTTAGGTTCGCCCGGTAACGTTACCCAAAAAGGTCGAATTATTTCACGCGTTTTCTTAATTAATGTTGAATTAAATAACCACAACTCGATAGTCGGTGCTTCTGCTTGTTTTCCAACTTCACGGAACTGCGTTCACGAAGTAGTTTATGGCGCAGCATACGGCTTCCTAACGTTAGTTAGTTAGCTAGCTCGCTCGCTACAGTACACAGCATGCTAGCTGACGAAGCTGAGTGGGGAAACATTATAGCTTTGACTTCTTGTTCTTCACATATTAACATGTTGGCTATGTAATCTAACCAACAAGATGTAACGTTATATACGAACAATCACGGTTGCGAATAAAAGGTGCGCTAAAACCACAGACTAAATAATTAGGAAAAATAGCACAGCACTCACCTTAAACACCAACTACCCACAAGACGACGGCGTGCACAACAAGGGGTAGCTTGTTCAAAAGGCAAGGGATGAACGATGGTGCCGACGGGAAATGAAGTCCATAATTCAGAGCGCAGGCTTTCATTCACTGAACTATATAAGAACGTGCTTGCATTTTACATATGGACTTCATGTCCCATAAACATTCATGCAGCATTTTTGCCGCGTTCCAACCGTTTAGCAGATTGGCTGCAGTATATTTATGTCCTGATTATGCAACAAACCTTTTGACACTTAAAAAATATATTTTATTGAACAAATATTTTGACACTGCAATCAAAAAATATTTTATTGAGAACAATGATATACCTAAGGGTTTTGAGATCAAATGTTAATTGATAGCAAAACTATTTGCATTGAAAACAAAAAAAAATATTTATACTATTTTCGTTTGCGTGTTGCAATAAAATTTTGGTTGCATGTTGAACACAATTCTGTGGGCGTGATCTACGCGGTGGTGTCTCTATTGGTCTCTATCACTGAACTAGTCTCTATTCGCCAGTCTACTTTGGAGTTTGGCTACACCCACTAGTTGACGTGTGACTGTGACTGTAAAAGGTCATAGAAGTTGTTCTTACATTCACCTATGGTTTATACAGACCTTTTCTATTAGCTTATGCTACATTGTCAGTGAGTTGTAGTCTTACAAATGTATGCTCTTATAGATAGCCTACTTTGTTTAAGAATATATATGGTTTGTTTTTTTATGAATGTATGTGTTGTCTTTTTATCAGGCTAGCCCTGCCAGTCTTATGAAAGGGATAGTTCGGAATTTTGGACATAATGTCTCAATTACGACTTACCCATGATGTAGTTGATTGATGGAAACCATTTTCAGCTAATTCCATGCTGTCCCTTCTTTTGGACATACACACGTTGCTAATGCTAGCGCAACTCTATGGTAACCGGTAGCATCCACTACCAAACACACTTAAACACTCCACAGTGCACCCAAAGCAAATACAATACGATGACAGCCTATCGGGGTTATTTTGAGTGTTTATACCTCCCTCCCCTTTCTTAAATTGGAAACAAATCCCACTGTGTGGCTGCCATATCATCCTGCCATTTTGGAGATCCCCCCTTGAAGCAAGGGAAGGGAACGACAGGAAGAAAGCATAAATTTTAGAGCCGACATTCCGTCCTGGCCCTCTTCCCTCGGATGAGCCATTTTGTGATGAAATTTGTGATGTGCAGCAAGCAAACGTAACGGGTGCTCTGCAAGGGAGGATAGACGAGAAACAAACTCAGGCTACGTTCGGATCCAATTTAACACATTCCTTGCCCCTCTTCCCTCGAGTGAGCCATCTTGACAAAATTTGTGATGTGCAGCAAGCAAACTTAAGGTGCTCTGAAAGGGAGGATTGGCAAGAAACAAATAAAAATGGAACTGAACAGCCCTCACAACTAATACTGGAAGTGCAATCCCATAGAGTTGAAACGTGACTGCCCACTTTTTCTGTGTGGAACATAGCATTGTGGGATTCTCCTTTTGCTGGAAGATTGCATTTTTATACCCTTGGTGGAAGGGAGCATAAACAAGGGAGTGGGAATATAATTACTCCCTCCCCTTTCTTAAATTGGAACCGAATCCCACTTAGTGTGGCTGGCCTGCCATATTTCATCCTGGCAATTCGGATCTAATGCTGCCCATATCTCAAGTAGGCCTATATGTGTCTGCACAAGACCCCGAAGACGATATAGCTTTTATGGGATTGTTACTTTGCTAGGGCGTTTACTTATTCTAATCACGTGAACATGCAGGCACGCGCATTTACAAACAATCGGCATTCATCATCTGATACACCTGGGCTGTATCCGAATACGACCCCTACACCCGAGGGTGCATATTTGAGTCCACTTCGTCAAAAAACTTTTGAGTGGGTGACTTTTTCTCACAAATGGGGACACTTAAAATACCAGGATGAACCCCTTATATCAGGGGTTTTGTTACGTGAAGGAATTCAGGAGCACACTCATCTGCAGAACTGTGCACTCATCTGACAATTTCTGTAAGTAACTTGGAAGTAAAAACATAAAAGACGCAGAGTGTATCGTATATGTATGATAGCCTACAAGAGTGGGTCATATTACGAAATACTATTTCTTTTTTTTGTTAATTCTATCTTCATTCATAATCTACACTTTGTAACATCGTCATATGTTAACTGATTGATATTCTCAATAAAAAGAATAATAAAAATATATATATATATATATTACAAACTACTTCCACACTCGTTTGGGAAGAGTTTTGCCGGGCTGCGTCCGGATCCAAAATTTATCCTTTCTTCTTGTCATTCTCTTCCCTTGCTTCAAGGGGGGAATCCCCAAAATGCCAGGATGAAATATGGCAGCCACACCAAATGTGATTTGGATCCAATTTAAGAAAGGGGAGCGAGTAATTATATTATATGTTTATCCTCCCTTCCACCAAGGGTATAAAATGCAAGCTTCCAGCAAGAAGGGAATCCCACAATGCAATGCTCCACATGGAAAAAGTGGGCGGTCACCACAGAACTATGTGGCGGTCACATTTCAACTCTATGGTGTTGCACTTCCGAAATGTTGCGAGGGCAGTTCGGTACCGTTTTTGTTTGTTTCTCACCAATCCTCCCTTGCAGAGCACCTTTTAAAGGATAAGTTCGCTATTTTGGACCTTGGACCCTATTTGCGGTCTGTCTTCCATGAACCTGACACATTGAGTCCATATTTTCGCTGATCGGTCCAGTATTGAGCTAGCTACAGATTTCCTGTAGGCTCTCACTGGGCTACAATAGAAGTCAACGGGGCAATTAGAAATGTTATGGAAAAACAACGATAAATGTGCTTTCATGTACAATACATGAGACAGGAAGCTCAGGGTGTATTGTTACCGGTCTCAGTATGCTCTCCTGTGAAATGTATCTCAATCCGAACATTTTTACGTGCTTGGCATGGCTTGGAAGTAAGCATTTCTCTGTTGCTTGTTTTCGCTGCTCCCGCGGAGTACTATGTGTCGGGGGTGGGGGAGCGGGAAGGTGTGCCGGCCGTTTACGAAACTATCTATGTGAGCAGTCTGCGTTTGTTTACCTGCAGCAACGTAGGCTACAATTTCCACAAAAAAACTTGGATGATGGATGACTATAATGATTACGAAGACGAAGAATTCGATTTTGACTTTGACGTTACTGGCTACAGATTTGAGCCAGAATACACGGACACGGAACTACAAGAGATGGATGATAAGAGAGCAAGACAAGAGAGAGAGGCTGAAGTTGCGCAGGTAATGTAAATTATTACAAATGATGATTACAAACACTGCGTTACAAATAGTTCTGCTGTAGGCTACTAGCTAGTAAACTCCAACGGGAGGTCAGGATTTGTGATCAACTGCTTTTCAAGCGGCCTCTCTACAACGTAGCTAGACTGTGGAAGTTTACAGTGCGAGGTAGTGCGGTCGGAGAAATAGTTCTGTTTCAAATGGAACTGTTGTGTCAACGTTCGGTTTGCGTTTGCGATAGCCTACATTTCACAGGAGAGCATACTGAGACCGTAAGAATACACACTGAGCTATAAAAGCACATTTATCGTTGTTTTTCCATAACATTTCTAATTGCCCCATTGACTTCTATTGTAGCCCAGTGAGAGCCTACAGGAAATCTGTAGCTAGCTCAATACTGGACCGATCAGCGAAAATATGGACTCAATGTGTCAGGTTCATGGAAGACAGACCGCAAATAGGGTCCAAGGTCCAAAATAGCGAACTTATCCTTTAAGTTTGCTTGCTGCATGTAGTAGCTAAATTGCGTCACGAGATAGCTCCCTCGAGGGAAGACAGCAAGGGAAGGGAGCGTGTTAAATTGGATTCGAATGCAGCCCGGGATTTCTTTTGCACACTGCTTGCAAAGTGAGGGGACAGGGCACTAGGTGGACGGGACGGAACAGGGGTCGTATTCGGACACAGCCCTGGGATACGCATCAGTGCATTAATTAGAGATGGAGGAGGAGTTATGGCAAGTTAAAAAAGCTAAATTGCATAAATTCACTCCCCTCTTTATTTTTATTTCACCAACTTAATTTCATAACATTTAACATAATTTGTACATGCAGTTATAGCAAAATATAACTGGGAGAATTTAGTTAATTAGTTTGCTTGTTTTTTCTGGTTATATTCATTCACAAACACATGCTTGTTAAACATCTTAATGAAATATTACTTTCACCTTTCAACTACTCTTTATGATATGAAAATATGATCGAGCCGGACACTGCAGTAAAGCATGGGGAAATTAACTAGCATGTCTTTAAATTAGGCTAATGAATGTGAAATCATGAATGTGAAATCAGTTAATCGATCTGCCCACTGAACTAGGCCAGAGATTTTCGTCTCTGACTAGGCAGATATCGCGTTTTCAACGTAAGCGCGTTCACTTGGAGGGGAGTGGAAACACCTAGGCCGTGTCCAGATCAACACTCTTCCACACTGTTGAGTAGCCTTGGTGAGTAGATAGGGCGAGAAAGTCGTAGAGTATGTGAAAATTTTTCAAATTGCAGTATACTTCAAACACCCCGATGACACACTTCCGGGGTTTCGCTGAGTACATTCGGGAGCACCACAGAATAGTTCTGTGGGGAGCACACAAACATTTTCGTCACATAAATATGAAGTGAAGCTTTGTTTTAAAAAAATGAGGCGCAGCTTCGCTGACGTTTTCCTTCAAATACAACAAAAACAACAGATGACATGGCAGTGGGGCGCAGGGTTGCCAGATCTTGTAAGACTTTCCAGCCAAATGGCGACTCAAAACTAAGTAACAACGTACTTCATATACAATACGATATATTGTTTGTTTTACAAACATTAGCACTTAATGTGAATTGCGGATATCTGCAACTGAATTATGACTAGTTGTAATTCCAGTTTCAGATACTGGAATTACAACTAGTCAAAATGTAATTACAGATATCTTGAATTAGAGTTTTGACTAGGCAAAATGACGTTACAGATATCTGTAGTTATGTCAGAAGCTACGGCAAGTAGGCTACATATTTTTACTCTGTTTGGCATTAAGACAGAGATCATGAGAGCCAAGACCTTTTTTCTAACAAAATCACGCTAAACCCAATACATTAGCTTGCTTGTAGCCACGTAAGCAGCTGATGTTTGGTAGTGACAATCTGGCTAAGTTAGCTTCCAAACGAGGCCAAACTCGAGTGCTAGCTGGTCATCTTATGTTTAAAAACTTCAAAACTGTATTTGTACTCTGAGTTTGGCATTAAGACATACAAATCATGAAAGCCAAGACGTTTTTCCAGTAAAATCAGGTGAATAACGTTAGCTTGTAGAATACTGTATAAAGGCTTGTAGCCGCGAAGGCACCCAATGTCAGTTTGGTGACAAGATGGCTAACTTCCAAACAATTAGTGGTGTGTCTTTCGCGAACGAGTCGGCTCTTTTAGGTGAACGTTGGGAGCCGACTCGCATATCTGAAGAGCCGATTTGTTTTGTAAATGAACACAAGACAAGTGCTTGTGGTCTTGGTGGAACTTTTATTCGTTTTTTTTTCTTCAAGTTCCATCTGTAATCAAAGAGAATAATTTTTAAATAAATAATAATTTTTTAGGCCAAAAATAAATAAAACCACTATAAGAAAATAACATTAATAATAATTTAAAAACCAGTTTAATTGTTGGTCAGTTAAATTTTTCTGATGTTGCAGTTTTGCACATTTATTTTTTTATGCATTTATTTATTTTTCTTTGTTATGACGCAATATTATGTTCTATTTTGTTTTGAAATGTTCAACTACGCACTGTGTTTATTGTGCAATTTATTTCAAGACATAAAAATGCCCTACTTTCAATGCACATGTGTAATAGCGTCACTGTTTTTACATTTATGTAAATAGTTTTTATAACAAACAAAATGCGAAATAATGTTATTTTGGTAATTAGAAGGTAGAGTAAGATTCCTTTGAACAATTTAAGTGATAGATGTGCACAAACACCAATTATAGGTCAACATATCGCTAACTTTGGCCGGTTTTGAAAAACCGGAAATGCTACTGAATGAGCCGTTTGGGAGCCGAAAGAGCCGGCTCTTATTGGTGAGCTGAGCCAAATGATCTGACTTACTGAAAAGAGCCGGAATGCCCATCACTACAAACAATGTGAAACAACGGTGCTACCTTGTCATCTTACTTTTAAAAGCTTCAAACTATTATATTTTCACTCTGAAAGTGGCATTAAGATAGCTACAGATAATGAAAGCCGATTTTTCGAGTGCGGGATGTTCCCACGAACCATTAGCTAGCGTAGTGAAAATGTATTAACGTTATTGTTGAGTGGTATCAGCACTGAAATTATCGGGGAAATTGGCCAGATTTAGCATTCGGTACTTACGAACGCTAAATTCACATTGCGGATATCTGCAACTGAATTATGACTAGTTGTAATTCCAGTTTCAGATATCTACAACTTCATTCTGGCCAGTTAAAACTTAATTTAAGATATCTAGAAATTTACAGATTCACATTGCGGATATCAGCAACTGAATTGTAGATATGTAGGCTAATGAGAAACCCCATGAATGGCAAAAGTAGTTTGAATCTTACTAGCCAAAATGTAATTACAGATATCTAAAATTAGTGTTTTGACTAGTCAAAATGTAATTACAGATATCCTCAATTACAGCTTTGACTAGGCAAAATTATGTTGCCGATATCAGTAATGAATATCCATTCTAGCTAATAATTATGACTGCATGCATGCTAGGCTATAACTTGCTGACGTCGTGCAAGCTACACACCTTACAGAACACAGCAAACAGTACTTCCGTCATCTGACTACGTCACCGTTTACCAGACTGGAGTACAGGTAGCGTTACAGTTCTGTTCTGTTGTCCTTTCTCACTGTGCAGCATAGGCTAGTGGGTAGTTAGCTCGCAAGTGGCGGAACTAAGAAAATATTTGAAGGGGAGGGATACGAGTCATACACAACTAGTCTACCTAGTAAATTTTATATTTTAAACAATGATGAAATCACAGACGGCTCCTGTTTTTATATTTACGTGGACATTGGTAGCATTTCGCTGTTGCAACTGTTTCTACCTTCCGGGTTTGGCTCCTGTAAGTTTTTGTGAAGAAGGGAAAGGCAGCAGCAAGGACTGCCAGGTAATATTCATCTTAAATTGGTAGCATCTCATTTTGTTCCGTGTCACTGTTTTTTTTAAATTTTATTTTTCTCGATCCCACACACCCGACTTGGCTAGCTGACTAGCAACTGGTTACTGGCGTTACCTGACCTGACGTTCGCTCAATAACGTTAGTAACTGGTAACGTAATAGTAGTTGACCGGTTTGCTAAGGTGAGCTTGATATAATGGTGTATTCAAATGATCTCGGAAGTCGAAGAAGAAAAAACCATTTGAACATGACAATATGTATGTGTTGTCATAAATCGGAAATATTCAGATTTCCGAAATAATTTGAATACACCATAAGATAGTCAGTTGTTAAGGGCTTTCCAATGGCCGAGGCTGCTGCCAACTGTTATTCTAGTTGGCCATATAGTTCTAACTTGCAAACTAAACGGGTTGAAAATATATGCACCAAGCTAGCCTGCATTAGCCAATTACATTTATGACATGCCAATTAGGCTACTTGGTTAACTAGAAGTACAAAGTGGACAACCAGATGAATGAAATACGGGAAATTAAAAATATAGCCTACAATTTGTAGGTTTACTTTGTACTTTTGTAGTACAAAAGTATTGGAAGTCACGTCTTGGCTCGGTTGCGGTGTAACTTTACAGATGTAGTTAATTTTACTCAATATGTAGCAGCCTTGGGTGAATAGGCCTACGCATGGCTTGTGTAGAATGAAAGATTATTAAAGTTCTGTTTTTGCGACTTGGATGATTAATGTGCTATATTTCTCTCTGCGTTCTACTCCAGTCTACCATTCAACTGTTTGTGAATCGCCTCGACTCTGTGGAGTCCGTTCTCCCTTATGAATATGATGCGTGAGTATATCCATTAAGTTAGTACACCATATCCATTCTCACAGCTGAATTTATGTACATTCTTAAATTCTGGCTGCAAATATTAATCAAGACTGAAATATTCATCCATAACTAACTAAGCCCGATTGTCTGTTTCTTTGCCAAGCTTTGATTTTTGCCAAGATGATCAGGAGCAAAGGCCATCTGAAAACCTTGGCCAGGTGTTGTTCGGAGAGAGAATTGAGTCATCCCCTTATAAGGTAATGTAATGGGACTTAATTATTTATTAATTTGTTTTTTTCCATCACACACGGGAGTCCTCATCATTGTACTGGCTGCAGGATTACTGCTTCTATTTCCAAACATGCTCGTTGGCTGAAATAATCACATCTGTTGCCGAAGAGACCGTCTCTTATGGCTGAAATAAAGGTTCATATCATATGTATGTCTTCGCTTTCCTCAGGAAATATTTAGTCAAGGTGAGGCTTTGGGGCTGCTATGCCAGTAATGCTGGCTTGACTGGTTTTCCTATCCTTTGATGAAGGTAGCAATACTGATCTTTAGTTATGCAGATGGGAAGTTTTCATTTACACCTTATAAATCTTTGTCCCTTTCCTTGCTGTGAGGTGTCTCTGTATTGGATTCCTGTGTTAACTAATACCCTTTCCAGTGAAAGGCTGGATCCATACTGACCGCAATTACTGTTGCTCGATAGAAACATTACTGGTTCTACAACTCTTACAATTAAACTGTTGGAAGAGCTGCCACATGTACAACAGCTGCACCAGTTAAGCAAGTTTTGAATTCAGTTCTTGCTAGTGTGGTATGAGCCCATCAATGGAAAAAGTAAGGAGACCAATGGGGATTTTTTTTTGCTGGTGGTTGGTCAATATCAGTTTATTCTTTCTGTCTTCGAAAACCAGTGCTCACGGTCATTAAGGGGCCCAATTTTTCCTATCCTGTTTCTGTAAAGCATCTTTGTGGAGCATCTCTGTAAAAAGTGCTACAAAGTAAAAAATTTAATTGAATGTTACAACCAATAATTTTTCTAACATAACCAATCTACATAAACGTTACATTAATTGTTTCAGAAACCGCTCAGATGACATTTAAAAAAAAAAACTTAAATGAGGACAGGCTAGCCTTTAAGATTTTTAAAAACACAAACATACCATTCACAAAATGCTGAGACACTTGATATACAGGCTAGACTGTGGTTTGTGGCAACTGTGTTGAATTAATTGGGCCTATTTATTCTTCAACGGACTGTGTCTTATTATGTTGACCGATTCATACTGCTTTTATCTCTGGTGGCAGGCTGGTGAAAATGTACTAAAATCTAGATTCCCTGTACATTAAGCATTACCAAGGTCATACCTGAACATGATTTGCTGTTGAATTAATATATTTTCATTTAAATGATCTTTTGGCATCTTTTATAATGTGTTAGAGAACTATGCTGTCATTTTTGCACTTGCCTCCATAGGGTTAATTGATTAATACATTTTTAGCTTTGTGACATTAAAAATGTCTTATCAGGGGGGAGGAACCAGCAAATTTTGTAACTGTGACAATTGAATGTCATGGCCTGCAAGTGAACTTGGAAGTGTGTATTTTTTGGTTCAAATTGGAGGGAAGTCCATGCACCAGATGTACTGCATGGTGATGTTCTGCAGGTTCTTATGGAATTTGATCACTTTTAAGACTCCAATGCTCTCTAATTACCATGAGTATTTTTTCTTATGCCTTATTTTACTGTCTATACTAGTGTTTGTTGTTTCTTGCACAAAACATGTTTAAAATGGACAGTTTGCTTTTGTTTCCCAGTTTTCTTTTATGAAAGAGGAGACCTGTCAGAAGGTGTGCAGCAGAAGCTATGATCCCAGCAAGAAAGAAGACCGGAAGAAACTGTATTTCCTTAAGAAAGGGATGAAACTGAACTACCAGCATCACTGGTCAGTAAAACAAAAGGACAAATGTCTTTGAAAGAAGGTTTTGTAGAGGTATTTTTCTTGGCTGCCCCCCCCCCCCCCCCCCCCCCGCTTTAGCAAATATGAAATGTGTTTGCTTATTTTTTTTAGTAGCCATTTTAGATGTTATTTTCTGTAAGGCATTTTAGTCCCTAGTTTCATCAATGCCCTTTTTGTCATAAACCACACTTATTTCAGGATTGTCGACAACATGCCTGTGACTTGGTGCTATGATGTTGAAGACGGGCAAAAATACTGCAATCCAGGCTTTCCTATTGGCTGCTTCGTAACTGCCGATGGCCACCCAAAAGATGCCTGCGTTATCAACGTGAGTGCTTTTACTGGGTTGCATAGGAAACTTGGCGGTGCACCCTCATTCTCTAAGTTGAGGCTTCTCATGTGCTAGGTGCACCATATGAAAAAGCATTAAACTGGACTTTCAAACTTTTGCTAAAAACTAGTGTCTTGATAGAGGAGTCATTATTGTGATAAGATAAATCACCAGTTCTCTGCTGTCCCAGCTGTGGCTTGATAGAATGTGTAACTTGTATTGTGTGACATTTGAGAAGCTGGCCAGTGGCTAATTGTGAGAAGAATGCAGTGTGGGCCATGTATGACAACCTGTATGACTGGTTGGTTTATGAATGCAGGCACAGTTTAACAAGAAGAACATGTTCTACATCTTCAATCATGTGGACATCATCTTGACCTACCACAGCGAAGAAGGCGAGGGCCAGACGGGGGCACGGCTGGTGGGAGCCACTCTAGAGCCCAGGAGGTACTGAGGAGAAGCAGTGTTCATATGGACTCAACTGTCAAAGTTTAGTAGAGGAAATCTTAGTTATTCAATGTTGTTTAGCACTTTACAAAGCATGTTCAGTCTTTGTCTGGTTAGTGCAAGGAGAAAACTGGTTTGGAGAAAATGCCTGTGCAGCAACAAAACAAATTTGGACGAGCTGAGGGTTTTAGAACCCCCAGTTAACAAAGGGCCAAGAGGCAGGGAGCAAGTTAAAAAAACCCATGGGGGTGCACCTTCTGGTGGCTGGGCCCTGAGCCTCGCTGGGACCTGTAAAATGGGCACAGGTGTCAATGGGGATCATTCCGCTTCATGGGTGGTGGAGAAAACTGATCTGAGTAGCAGAGTTGCCAGGCTAATTTCAGAATCCCAAGCGAAGGCAATGTTATCTGTCTGCCAAAGAAGCCACAACAGTGGTGTAACACGGCCAGTGTAAAAACCTAGCGCCTGCAATGATGATGTTCTGCAATAATGCTTGTTTTGGAAAAGGCCAAGAAAAAACAATGTCTGCCAGCTGGCTTCTTTCAAAAATAGTGTCACCAAGGAAACAAGCATTTACAAATATGATTACTTTTGTAGTATATTCTGTATCAATCTCTCCATTTTTGAATCAAAATTAGCGTTTTTGTTAAGTTGGCATGATTGTAGAGAACAGTCCAACATGCCAGCAGGCTGTTCAGTCCCACAGTTTAGTGTGAAAAAGGCGACAGTTAAGCCAGTTTGGCTGATAAGCCAGAGCTGCCAGCTCCCACACTGTCTGCTAAACCGAGGAGCTACGTCAAGTTCCCTCTTTCATCAGCAAGGCCACTTCCCCTGGCACCACAGTTTGATGTTTACGTTAAGATTGCCAGTGTTCATGCTTTTTTAGGGGAGAGAGAACCATTAAGTGAGTATGGTTTGGTATTGATATGCACAATTTGTCTTTGAATGTGTGAACTCCCTCTAAATTCCTACATTTAGGGCGGTCTACTTACTGCCGTTGTACCCTTGAGTAAGGTACTTCACCTGAAGTAGGTGTGTAAATTAATCTGGATAAGCATGTCTGCTAAATGTCGAAATGTCTATCTTTCTTCCACAAGGGCAATAAGAACACTGTAAATATCTGTTGATGTAAGACAAGTGTGTAACACTGGTTTTTGTCTTTTTTTGCAGTTACAAGCATGGCGCTAAAGTGTCATGTGAAGGTGAACCCATGAGCATTCCGTTAAGCACAAAGGACAATTTCCAGCTAACTTACACCTATTCAATCAGATTTATGGTTAGTATCCCTTGCCTCTGGAAATTTTTATGGTCTATATATTCTTTGCAGCTGTGGGCTTGTTGCCTGGTTGCAGTGTATTCAGCAAAACTCTTTACTACTTGCAGAAAAGCAATGACATCAAATGGGCTTCAAGATGGGATTATATTTTGGTTTCCATGCCTCACACCAATATCCAGTGGTTTAGGTAAGGCTCGAACCTCAGACGGAGACAGCCGGTCTGTCTCGGTCAGAACACCGATTGTAGTTGTGCTAAGGCCATAACACACTGTTCTTTTACAGATAACAATGCTTTGTCTGTCATCAGTTCCTTGGTTTTGTTTCTGTCGTCTGCAGCATTATGAACTCTCTGGTCATTGTGCTCTTCCTGTCTGGTATGGTGGCTATGATTATGCTGAGGACTCTACACAAGGACATCTCCAGATACAACCAGACAGACCAGGTAAACGATCGCATCTAACCAATACAGGGGGATGCAAAATGTATTACAGAAAATCTATTGCATGGATTAGAAATCTGTTTCAGATGGGAACACATTAATTCTGAATTAATGTGAGTTCTGTTTGCCCTGAATGTATTTATTGGCGTCATTTTTGCGTGCACGTAAGAAGTGTCTTGTGCTTTCTTTCGTGCATTTATTCTGATGTCAGAATATTTATATGCATATGGATAACTACAATTTGATCGTAAAATGTTTTTCACACAATCTCTGGTTGAGTATTTGCAGTGGATTGCCTGAATGGTTTCATTTGAGACTGTTTGTCTTCTTGGTAACATGCTAATCTTGGTGACTTACATCTTGGCACTTGAATCTGGTATTTCCAGGTTTTGGGGTCATGTGACTGTATATCTAGTTGCTTATTGGTTGCATGCTGTATTATGACTTGCAGGAAGATGCCCAAGAGGAATCTGGGTGGAAGCAGGTACATGGTGATGTGTTCAGGGCCCCCAGGAAAGGCATGCTGCTGTCTGTATTACTGGGGCAGGGTACTCAGATCTTCACCATGATGTTCATCACTCTCTGTGAGCGTCACACCTTCACGTGCACACATACACTCTTGCATGAAGCACATGCACACTTGCATACACCTTGCCAAGCCAGCATAATAGAAAGTCTGATTAATCACCCCTCAAATTATCTGAAATTAACGTAAAGCATCTTAAGGAACAGAAATAAAAATAGAAAAAAGCTTCTTCATGCTCTATTATCTAGTCTATATCTGTATCACGTTATTACACTATAACATTAACTTTATATGTAAAGGTATGTCAGAGAATGTAGCCGGTTGAAGAGTAGGAGTCAATTTAGTAAATGAAGTCACAAATTGAGAAATGTCAATAATATTCTTTGAGGGTTTTTAAAGGAATGATTGTAATTTCAGCTGACTTCACACAAATTGACTAAATTGAAATGGAACCGACCATGGTATGTCCATCTCTCCATATTAGAGTATACTAACTGTCTGTTCCACAGTTCTGGCGTGTCTGGGCTTCCTGTCCCCAGCGAACAGAGGCGCTTTGATGACGTGTGCGGTGGTCCTGTGGGTGTTGTTAGGCACTCCAGCGGGCTACGTGTCTGCCCGCATGTACAAAAGTGAGTGCGCCTACAACTGCACCCTGCATGCTGCACTACTGAAATTCCTTCCCTGTACTAGTGGCACACCTCGTGGAGCCTGCTTTTAAAATAAGTGATAAGACTATTTGATTTTATTTATTTGTTTGATATGCTTTGGTACAATATGCCTGCGTTTGTGTTCTCAGCATTTGGAGGTGAGAAGTGGAAGACCAATGTTCTGCTGACAGCTTTATTGTGCCCAGGGTAAGTCCCCCTACAGGCTACAGCCTCAGCTATGTGTCATGCCCACGGGGTGTGGCCGTGTCGGGGCTGAGGTCAGAGCGTGATGGCGTCCCTCTCCCGGCAGCATCGTGTTCGCGGACTTCTTCCTGATGAACCTGATCCTGTGGGTGGAGGGCTCGTCAGCGGCGATCCCCTTCGGCACCCTGGTGGCCATCCTGGCCCTGTGGTTCGGCATCTCGGTGCCGCTCACCTTCGTCGGGGCGTACTTCGGCTTTAAGAAAGAGGTGGGTGCCTGACAGGGAACACCAGCGCCACTAGCTGAAGAGAAGACCTGTGTTGTTTCACTGATGTCCAGCCAAAAAAGTACACAGTTCATTTTCCAGCTTTGCCTTTTCCTCCATATGGCTAACTGTTATTCCTCTGTGTGTGTGTGTGTGTGTGTGTGTGTGTGTGTGTGTGTGTGTGTGTGTGTGTGTGTGTGTGTGTGTGTGTGTGTGTGTGTGTTTGTGTTTGTGTTTGTGTTTGTGTTTGTAGGCAATTGAGCACCCCGTGAGGACGAACCAGATCCCCCGTCAGATCCCAGAACAGGTGTTCTTCACTAAGCCCATTCCCGGGATCATCATGGGGGGTGTCCTTCCCTTCGGCTGCATCTTCATCCAGCTCTTCTTCATCCTCAACAGCATCTGGTGGGTGTCTACCATAATCACAAAATATGAGGAATATTTATCAAATATATTTGCAAAAATGTCTGAAAAATAGTAAAATATGGCACATTTATTACAATAAATGTGGGATTTATTACCTCTAAAAATATTAACTCATATTTGAAATGATAATAATAAATAAATAATGAAAATACGTCATGATATTAAAGAAAAATTTACACTTAGCAAAATATTCTGTAAATTATAGGCATGATGGCAATAATACATTTTTAGGGAAGCACATTTTGGCTTTTTTCCCCTAGCCGTTACTCGGCCCTCATTAATCGATCAATAACCGATAACCACCCAGGCAGTCAGTGTGACTGTTCCCTTACCCCAGGGCTACACTGCGTGCACAAATTTCACTACGTGTGTAAAATTTACTGCGTGCACAACACGCCAGCTTGGGCGCGAAAATGTGGCGTAGGCCAGAATAAATAACAATTAAAAAAATATATGTAATACAAAATTATAATAATTGTATCTGTGTGGTAAAAATGTTTGACCTTGGAAAAATAAGTAATTAAAAAAAAAAAGTATAATGCACAGAGTTAACATCAAAATAGTATTTTGGGAGTGGAAGTTGAGTGGCAGTATTTTTATTTTGCTGTCAAAAATGAATGGAGCCCAATCGGGAAACTAGAGATCATAGATATCAGCAGGGGGCGACATGAAATCCATTGCTGAGATTGAGAGCCGGAAGCTGGCTGCATCAGTATGTGGCGAACCATCCATTGGAAACATTTAACTCTTTGAATAGTTGCTAGCTAGCTTTTTTACATGCTGAATAAAAGTGTTAGTAGGGCTGTCGTGATCACTGTACCGGCATTCTGCGCCTATAAAAATCCTTACGATTAAGTTTCCATCACCACTGTGATGGGTTTCTTAAACTTTTATGTTTTTAGTTTAATTTTACATAAATGTTATCAATTAAAAAGCGGTTGCATGTGTATTTAGAATGAAGAACAGCTGTATTCCCGTCTGCTTCCGTCTGTGCTTCTATCTTCTGAATGTGCTCTCTTCCACATACGTCACACCACCTTCTTGACCAGAGTTATAGCCTACAGTTTGAACTTAGCCTCTGATTACTAAGTGTTTTTGTCATTTATTTTGATCACCGATGAGTTTATCTGAAATGTGATGCATTATAAATGTATTATACTTTCTGTCAGATGAGTTTGCTCATAGAAAACAATTACAACTTGAGTGAGAACTGTGCTCTACTTTTGATACGTCTGTGAATATTAATAAATGCTCAAATAGAGGACATTGTCAGTTGTAAAGGCCTATTGTTAACCAGGCACTCTCCCCACCTGCAGGTCACACCAGATGTACTACATGTTTGGCTTCTTGTTTCTGGTCTTCATCATACTCGTCATCACCTGCTCTGAAGCCACTGTCTTACTGTGCTACTTCCACCTGTGTGCAGAGGTGAGACAGAACTGCATGGTACTGGGCATGTGTATGGCAGGCCAGCTGATTACAGTAGACACACTAGACTATATGTACCTTTTTGTCTTCAGCTCTGAAACTCATGTTAAAAGAGAAGGTCAGCCATCTTCTGAAGATGATACAAATACCCAGAGCACAATACATGTAATATACTACTTGACGAGTCACACCTGAGGACATAGTTAAGTAGAACCCCGCTCCTGTGTTACACAGTAACAACACAGTACATAGTTACATGTACAGGTCCCTGATTATTTTATCATCTATAATTGTTTTTATCATCACAATTGGGCTACCTCTATTATTGTGTCTTATGAGTTGTCTTTCTCTGTGTGCACCTTTGGCTGCAAAACATTGTACGAAAGGTGCTGCATAAATAGTTTGTTTATTGTAAATATGTACGTCAGCATTCGTGATCTCTGCTCCTTGTTTTTATCTGTATAATTTTGAAATGAATCGTCTGCACGTGTGTCCTCAGTCAGTCGCGATTGGGCCTGTCGGCACGATGCTCCTAAGTTATCCTTTAGGCTTCGTCTTGAGAGAGTGTGCTTAGCCATTTCCGTCTTCGCCTCGACCTCCAATCGTTAATTGTCTATGATGTTGGTGAAATGCATGATGGTATAATTTGGTAAAGATTACTCCTGCAGTGAGTCCAAGAAACGGCGTATAAATTGAACCAAGCGCCGTTGATTTAGAAAATAAAGGGAGAGGTGACTAATGTAAAAATGAATCAATGAGTAGACGGTTGATCGGTCGCTCTGAAGCATCCATGCAGTGTTGTAACTCTCTCCGCTCCTGGGGTCCTACCTACAGGACTATCACTGGTGGTGGCGCTCCTTCCTCACCAGTGGCTTCACCGCCGTCTACCTGTTCATCTACGCCGTCCATTACTTCCTCACCAAGCTGCAGATCGAGGGCCTAGCCAGCACCATCCTGTACTTTGGCTACACCCTGATCATGGTCCTCCTATTCTTCCTCTTCACCGGTGAGTAGGAGCAGCCAGCAAGGCAAATATGGCAATGCATTTTGCACGTCCATCCATTACTCTCATGAACGCTTGGTTGTCCAGTCACTGACGAGTACTGTAGTTAAAGACCTTGTGCAATCACTTAAAGTGTGTTTAAAGTGTGTTTTTTAAATATTTTTTAAAATTCAATTCTATTTAAAATAGGCTCAATTGTTTTCTTTTGGTCTTTACGGGTGACTTTCTCATAATGGTGATTTTGATCGCACAGACATTGGGTGGACTTGTTTTGCAAGCGGGAGGCCTCCCGACTATGACCAAGTGGGCGTTTTCTGCCGCCGGGCGTCGCCGCTCTGCCCGATAGAAACTACGGGCGGAGTGGGAAAAGCACTTGTGAATGAGTGGTTCAGATGAGCCGTGCTGGTTTTTGGATCTTTCGATTTGCTTATGATGACGCTGCCGACTTAGGGCGCCCGTTTATACTGGATTCCAGCAGCTCCTCCCTCGTCCGCCGCGTGATGGCCCGAGATGGTCAAAACGAGTCCGCCCAGTCCTTAAGTTGCTGTGTAAATGTTTGCATCCTGGCTGTAAATACATGAATCCTCAACGTGCTCCGTCTGGTTCTTGGTGTATAGTGTTCTGCACAGCCACATCTTTACACCCCAGGGAGTCGTCCATTAGCCAATCAGAATTCCTCTTTTAACAGCACATATCAAAATAATGGTGTCTCCGTAGCAATAGTGTCGTTTTTGCGATGATGGACAACAGTTTAAAGCCCGTCTGCTGCTTCATGGCAGGGTTTCCCGTTTGCATGTCAGGATGAAGCATGTCACAGAAACACAGACAAAGCCTGCCTGCTGTGCCTTTAACACTAATGCTTTCCCTTTGTACTGCCTTTTTTCATTATTCTGCTTATTAAGGCAATGAGCATGGATGCACATGTGTATATAAACACTCATACGCGCACGCGTGCACACACACACACACACACACACACACAAGCTCACTTTTAGAATCAGGGGACTGTTTGCTGCTCATAAGATGACTGAAAGATGATTTAGCATGGCAGTGTAAGACGGAGCATCCTTACTTCCTGCTGCTGGTGGGGTGCCGACCGTAACTAGCCATGACCGAATATGATCCCTGTTCCCTGCCCCCTGTCCCTGTCCACTCGGACCCCTGTTTGCTATGTGCCCTCTCTCCCCTCCCTTTGCAAGCAGTGTGCGAAAGAAATCCTGCAAAACCTTCAAAACTAGTGAGGAAGTGGTGTATATATGTGCCCTCAAAGGGGTGAAAGGATCATATTCATGGCCCAAGACTTTCAATAGCCAGAATATTACAGGAATGGGGCATGTGCAATGCAAACTGCACTGTGGATTTGTTTGCTCTGTGGAGTTGCCCCTGGACGTCCGTCTCCTGTTTCGTATAAATTACATACTACTAGGTAGGCTTGTTGACTAGACGGGGCGAAAAAGTTGTTAAGTAGGTGAACTTTTCTCTAAATATAGTATACTTTAAACCCCGCATGATACACTTACTTTGGGGGTTTTGCTGAGTACTTTCGGTAACACACTTCAAGAAGTACACAAACATTTTGGTCGCATAAATATGACGTGAAGCTTCGTTTTTTTTTTTTTAAATGAGCGCAGCTTTGCTGAAGTTTTCCTTCAAATACAACAAAAACAACATGTGACATGGCCGTGCAAGGGTGGGGTGCATATTTGTACTTTTAAAAATTAGTGTGTGCTTTGCAACTTTTCATTTTTACCCATTTTTACCTTTTCATTCAGCCCAATTTAGCTGTAAAACCGCGGACAGGGCGCAGTAGATAGGGCTCTGATTCAAACACAGTGCACTGTACGCAGGAGACAGGGCGCAGTAGATAGGGCTCTGATTCAAACACAGTGCACTGTACGCAGGAGACGGGGCGCAGTAGATAGGGCTCTGACTCGAACACAGTGCACTGTTGGCAGGACACGGGGCGCAGTAGATAGGGCTCTGATTCGAACACAGTGCACTGTACGCAGGAGACAGGGCGCAGTAGATAGGGCTCTGACTCGAACACAGTGCACTGTTGGCAGGACACGGGGCGCAGTAGATAGGGATCTGACTCGAACACAGTGCACTGTACGCAGGACACAGGACGCAGTAGATAGGGCTCTGATTCGAACACAGTGCACTGTACGCAGGAGACAGGGCGCAGTAGATAGGGATCTGACTCGAACACAGTGCACTGTACGTAGGACACAGGACGCAGTAGATAGGGCTCTGATTCGAACACAGTGCACTGTACGCAGGACACAGGACGCAGTAGATAGGGCTCTGATTCGAACACAGTGCACTGTACGCAGGAGACAGGGTGCAGTAGATAGGGCTCTGATTCGAACACAGTGCACTGTACGCAGGAGACAGGGCGCAGTAGATAAGGCTCTGATTCGGACACAGTGCACTGTACGCAGGAGACAGGGCGCAGTGTGCACTGTACGCAGGAGACAGGGCGCAGTAGATATGGCCCTGATTTGGACACAGCCGTGAGCCGAAGGAGGGACCTTTCATATGAGGCTTGACTGTAATCTACGGGCACCTGACCGACCAGCAGGGGTCGCTAGCTAGCAATGCGCACGGAACCTTATTAAACAGAACCCTCCCATTCTCTGGGCAATACAAATGGCAATTGCGCATCACCCTGTGGAGCTACCGGCCACAGGTATGGTCCGGATTCTCATTCAACCGAATTGAAGCCCTCGGACCGGTGTCATTTGAATGCTCCCAGATGATGAGTTGGCAGGGGCCACCCTCCATCTCTCTGTGGGCTGAACAGTCCTAACCCCGACATTGCTGAGGATCTTTCACTGTAGTGCCCCCCAACGATATTTCACTGTAGTCCTCAAAAAGATCTCTGAGGTGAAGTTACTTTGGAAATGTCTTCAGCTAAAAAAGAGGGATTCTGTATTAACAAAGACAGAACATTAGCAATTGTAATTGTGTCTGGAGGAAAGTATCTGTGTTTTCCCATGGGTGAACTGCAGCATCTCACCCACCTCATTGAGATGAACTTTTAGGACTACAGAAAATAACTGCTCACCTCTGCCCCCAGTGGCTGGGACTCTGCTGAGATGCCCTTTTCCAGTTATTTTGGGAGCTAACTGTCCTGCATCTGTCATTTTTATTTGTGTGTCACACTCTGTTCTGCAATGGAAAGGTGAATCATTTTGTAGCAGAAATGCATATTTATAAGGGATCTCAATCTATCCAGAGAAGTAACTCCTTCATTATTTGATTCCATTCCAAGATGCCATTAGCTAGGATTATCTGACAGGTTGCCATAAATTAAATGGATCTATAACTAGAATGACTAATAATCAGGGTGTGAAATTAACACCAGCCACCAGCCAAAAGTTGGTAAAATTTTGATTGTGGCCGGTAACCAACCAGGTTGTGTTATAATGTAAAAGGTAATGTGGCTGGTAAAAAGTAAAAAATGCCTGGTAATCTTTAGAATCCACAAGCCACTCTGGCCAATGGGTGAAAAAGTGAATTTCATAGCATGCTAATAGTACAGGAATACTGGAAGGAGATGTGTGACCTAGTTAATATTCTGAATAATTACAGTAGGTGGCCTAAAGTTAAAATGTACAAATCAAATAGGCTTGTCATTTGTGGATGAACCCCCATGTCAGCATCGATGTGCCATGGGCCTCAATCTCTGGGATGGGCTGTTTTAATTTTTCTCGCTCCCTCCTCTTGTCCTTCTCTCTCTTCAGGTACCATTGGCTTCTTCACCTGCTTCTTATTTGTCAACAAAATATACAGCGTGGTCAAGGTGGACTAATAACAAGAGTCTCTGCTCTTTGCTGAGGAGTGTTTACAGGGAACTCAAACAGAACAAATGAAGAGCTTTACGCTATGGCAGCACCTGCACTACTGAAGAGATGACCCAATGGAACTTCCTGGCTTTGAAGCAATATTCTGTATGGCTCATGAGCAAATAGATTCTTTTATAGTGCCATTAATAATCGCACCCAAACAGGCTATGATATACAAAATGATACCGTGTCGTCCATTGCTTTGTCTGAAGGGGAGAGTTTTATTCTGGCAGCTAGGTACTTTGAGTTTGAAGAACTTTTTTAATTTGGGAGGTGATCTCATGCCATTGTGAAACAATCATGTATTTCAGGTTGAAATGGAATTAATGTAGAAACAAAGAGCTGTTCAGGTGCAGAATCAGGCCATGCTGTTGTTTTTATTGAAGACTATCTAACCACCACTTTTGCGTTTATATTAAGAAAATCCTGTTTCTTTTCTTTCTCTTTTTTTTTTTTAAGACTTTTAAAAAAAAGATTTGTTAAACAATAACTTGAATACTGAGACAATGAATGTCCGCTTTTATGCTCTGGAATTGTGTGAAAAAATGTATGTATATATATTGGTGCAGTCCAAAAGTATTTGGACAGTGACAACATTTTTTGTTGTTTTGTTTCTCCTGACTAATTTTCCTATTGAACTCTATGGAAAAATAAGTCGGGAGAAGAAACCCTTAAAGTGATCCATCCATATCTACTGCATATCTGGCATCAGAGTGATGATTTGAGGCTTGTTTGATACCTCAGATCCTTGATGATTTACAGCCATTTAGCCAACCATGTGTTCAATAATGTTATAGTGTCATACAGCTTAATCCACCCCCCCCCCCCCCCCCAGTTTCCATAGAGATCCATTCAAATGCAGAGGTTATAGTATCGCTTGTAAGAGTACCTGAAAATAAGATGTCAAGAGTCTTGATGTTGTTGGGTCACAGACCAGTCATGGCTTGCAAAGGATATGCAACCAAATATTAAATATGATGACTTTATTTAAGTTTGTTCATTTATCCAATTACTTTGGGTCCCCTAAAATTGGGGGGGGGGGGGGGGGGGGGGGGGGGCTTATGTATAAAAAGAGCTATAATTGCTACACGGTTCATCTAATATGGATGTAAAACCCCTTAAATTAAAGCTGAAAGTCTGCACTGTTCGATTTTAAATCCAATGTGCTGGAGTAAAGAGCCAAAACAACAAAACATGTGTCACTGTCCAAATACTTTTGGTTTGGACTGCAAATATATACATTTTTGTTTCTGATTTTTGTCCTGCTTGTATAGTTTTTCGGGTAGGGGAGACAGGAGGTGAAGGTATCTTGCACATAATGGTAGGATTTTATTAAGCCATATCAGTGCCTGTGTCATATCAAATTTGTTTAATTGAATATTCTAATTTTATTTAACATTTTGTATTGCTCTTATAAAAATAAATGACATGTGGTTATGGGCAACCTCCTCATGTTTCTCACTTATTTTCCCTTGACAAATATTTCAGTTTCAGATCAATTCATCACACTCATGTTCAAGCTTAGAAACCAGCAATGTAACAACAGTCATAAGCCCTAAGCTTTCATCTGTCTACTTTGTTTCCTCAAAATTAATATTGTAAAACATGTATTGGTTTTTCAAAATTTCGATTTTTCCACAATGATTAACTAATTTCCTCAAGCCCGGAAGGGACAGACTGCCCCCTGGTGTAAATCCTGAGCAATTGCTTGTACACTTTTTTGTGGAGACTGCTGCTTCCTTCACCTGCCCATTTCACCTCTCCTATGTATATTAATTCATGTTACAGGCCAAACACCTTTCTGTTTATTGCAAGTCTGGAAGGTCTTCACACTAACAAGTCTTCAAACCTGAGGATTTTATTTCAAGGTGGGAAGAAAAGGAAGATAGATGTGAAATATGATATTATTTGCCATAATTGTTTGTATACATGAGAAATATATCCATAGGTTTCAACCCCACTGCCCACTGCAGTATCTCTAGCATCAATGTCATGAAAAAAAACCCAGAACTTGCAAGTCCATTTTTACATGCATTGAAAGTTCTCCATTCATCTCTATGTACAGTAAGGGCCTGATTTACTTAGACCTTTAGCGGATGCAAAATATTTTAACACACGCAAAACTAATAAGACCACAAATGATTGGTGCAAACCAAATACCATGACCAATTATTTGTGTGCTAAAGGTCTTAGTAAATCAGGCCCTAAGTGTCTTGTAACTAAACCATGAGTCAAGCTAGTTATATCCCCATATGACTAAATCAGGGGTGGGCAAGGAGGTAGCAGACTGTATCTGCTACTGCTCTTATTTTGACTTTCTTTTTTACTTTTATTGACTGTTTTAATATCGTTTTTAATATCGGTGAGTGCCATCGTAATTTTGTTGTGTTGCTGCCTTGCACAGCACTTTTTCTTCTTCTTCTTCTTCTTCTTCTTCTTACTGGATGTCAACTCGGTGTCCATTCCAACTATGCCAATTATTCCACCCACAGATTACCTCTGGCTGACATACTACAGGAATAAACTACAATCATCCTGCCCATTCAAAAGAAGTGATAACACCTTAATCATTCCCCAACAATATTGGAAGCCCTTCAAAAAAAGGGCCATATTCCCAAGACGGGGCACTCTGTCCACTTTTTACAGACGGCGCAGTGACACAATACATATTTGACAACTTTCAATTACATTACAAGCATTTAACAGATTATCCTACCCAAAGCACCTTACATATCTTGTATTCTTTCCATACAATCCCATTCATTCAGCTGGCTGTTTGCTGAAGCAATTCAGGTTAAGTAATTTTATCAAGGGTATGACAGCACCCCGCCCAGGGGTGAAACAACCTCAGAGTCCAGTTCCCTAACCATTATGTCACATTTTCACCAGCTTTGCTACACAACAATAGCCACCCTTGTTATATTGTTTTAAAGTAGTGAAATGTGACAGCCAGGTGCTGACATGTGGGTCTTTCCTTCCAGCGCTTTGGGAGTTTCTGGTTGTCCATCCCTTTGTCATATCTGCCCCACCATTTTCTTTGTGTCTATGTATGCAGAGGACTCAGCAGCATATGATAGTGTATATCAATTTTGTAACTTTATTATTATAGTGCCCTTAACCGCTGTTTTTCTCCAGATCACATAGAACAATAGTGAACGAGGGGACATGGATATTAATGGGAAATAGTTCAAACGTGCTCAACTTTGTCTAGTTCTAGACGTGCACGCTGACGAAGGCGGTAAGCCGAAACGTGTCCGTGCCCAAATAAAACAAAAGACTGAGTTTCTGTCCTTCTCTCTTTTTACTAGACATGGATATTAAAACAGAGGGAAACCTAAAGCAAAAAGACATAAGAATGATAGTTGAATGAATAACACATTTAAATAATGATACTGTACAGGGGTGGGAATGACATCAGTTAAATAGTCTGTAACAAAGGTTCAATGAAAACTCATTTTACATAACAGTGCAAGGGAGACAGTACTTAAATTCCAATCGAAAAGGAGCAGAAAACAAATATAAAACATGACAGAACGGTCGTGTGATAATTATAATGTTGAGAAAAAAATAAATAAAAACCATTAATCAAAATTCTCAGTACTGCAATTACAACATGACGCTGTTTTTACAGTGAACAAGTATGCACTGAAATGCAAGTTTTGTTAACTTCCTGTCTGGTGGTCTGCACCCTATTGTTTAGAGTGTCTTTTCTTCACAGAGCAGGTGGCCATGCAAATAGAGGCACAGAGCTTGGCCCTCTTTTTCCCCCCAGGTTTTTCTATCGGGAATGTAAGTACCACCACGGGGCGTGGCCAGCGGGAGGAAGTGGTCATCTCGGCCTGCAGACCCGGCCCAGTTCTGTACACTCAGTTTGTTTAGAATATATAGATGTCAGATGAAGAGAATTCAAAGTCCAAAAAAAAAAAAAAGCCGGGCAGCTAAGCCATGCACATTTCCCACCCAAATAACAAGGACCCCCCCTTGACCTCTGACCCCGTTTTGTCTCTATGAAGACCTCACTCCCGGTTCCTTTCGTGACGAGACACTGGACCCTACCTGGCTGGCGTGTACCACTTACTTTTCCTCTAAGCATTTGGGCCAGGATAAGAGAGAATTCTGGATCTTTTCCCGGCACCGGCCAAACGATCGGAGATTCACCGGGAAACGGGCCGTGTTACGAAAAGATAGTCCCAGCCTCGCCCGCCGTTTGTTTCAGACGGCCGAGCGGCTTGTAAGTGATCACTCGTGCTTCTCCCCTCA
This sequence comes from Synaphobranchus kaupii, assembly GCA_029718625.1. Lineage (NCBI taxonomy): Eukaryota > Metazoa > Chordata > Actinopteri > Anguilliformes > Synaphobranchidae > Synaphobranchus > Synaphobranchus kaupii. The sequence continues at coordinate 14,890,260 of CM056385.1, read as the reverse complement.
GAAGTGATTACATCGCTACACTTGGCAGCCATTGTAATCGCCCGTGCTTAACATTCACACAAGCGGGCAGCTGCAACAAAAGAGAGGAGTGTCCGTTTGATGACAGCCCCTCAGCGGAACCAGAGAGAATTTACAAGTGCTTGTATAGGGCTCTTTCAGGAGATTAACTTGCTGTAAGGGCTACCTGCCACGGCCACATTGGGCACATTCATGGACAGAGCACAAAGAGGGGCGACGGAGGCACAGCTGCATGAAAGCGCCCTCCTGAATGGGATAACGGACACAGAAGACAACAAACCTCAAGTGTAGAAAAATAAAGTGTCCCCTCAGATGTGAGCGCCCCATTCAAGGGACAATGATTCCCCCCATTGACCATTGATCATCCTCCGCCGCCGCCAAAGCCCGCCGCCCCAATTAATTTTGGACGCGTACTGTTGTGGCTCGGACCGTAAAGGAGAAGGTGGCACAATGAAACAAAGTGGCCTTTAATTAAATCTTTCTAGCTGACAAACTTCCCTGAAAATGCACGTCGTAGCAACCAACTCAAACAACCGCTCCCAGACAGACCGCGAGCTTGCGCGTGAATAGAAACCGAGACGGAGAACCCTGCACACGGCCCCACCCCCCTTTCTAATGCGCGCACGCGGGCATGGGCCCACGCGCACGCACGCACGCACGCACGCCCACCATGTAAAGGGGACGGACTCCAGTCCTGTCAGGCTGCAATCCAGAATGCTTTCCAGCTCCTTTGCTCACATCCCCTGCTTCAGCTGAACTGGGGCGGGAAGTTAAATGAAGTTAATCATGGCCGTGCTTAGCCGAATCAGGTGGTTAACTGCCTGACTGAAACAAAAGCCTGTAAACACAGTGGCTTTCCAGGACTAGGGTCAAGTCCAGTCAAAAAAAGCAAACAAAAAAAAAAAGTGGCTTAAGCTGCCAGCGTAGCCCAAATTAGTGGATGAGCGTGTGACTGCATGCAAGGGCCTTGAAAACCTGTGACCGCTTGTTCCAGGCCTGAGAATATTTAACACATAGGAACATCGTCACATAGGGAACCCACAGCCGATCCCAGCCAATCTGCATACTTCCTCCATGGACATGCCCATGCCCCGCCCTGCAACCACACATACACAGATAAACTTCTGCTGTAGAGAACAGTGGCTGGTGCACTTGATTTACTACACAAGGGAACACAAAAGAGCTTCACAACGCAATCACCTTCATAGAACAGAGATACAGTACATTCCCCAACTTACCATAGCATGACATTGGAGTGACACATAAAAGTGGACTGAAGGGGAGTGACAGGGGGCTTGTGGCTGGTATGTGCAGCTAAAACAATGGTTCTGGGTGCTGCGCTGCCCATTGCGCTCCAGTATTGGCCCTGCAGGTGCCAGTGGAGTCCCGCTTGCCTGCTAGTGCAGAATGAGACAGGATTGGCCACAGCATCACTTGGGGAGGGCGGAAGCAGGGTTTCCCCGCCTCATCATGCAACAGTGACCCGTCCAACCAGTCAGGCTGCTGAGAGAACGCTTGGTTTATTTTTCAGGCCAGCAGTGTACAACTGGCAACATACATTCTGAATAACTGCTGAAAGAACACCAGTACCAAAAAGACACAAAAATATAAACACACATGGTCTGCTTATTCCAGCTGCGCAAGTTGCGCAGTTATTTTACACAGGTGCTGTGGATGTATTTCAGAGGATGTGTGCTCTCCACAACTGATGGTAGATGTTATAACAATGGGACAGGCTTATGACAGTTTGGACACTCTAAATCCAAGAATAAAGTAAATGTGGGTTGAAAGGCTGCTTAGAAAGATGCACGATGCCTGGCGCCTCCTGGTCCCTCCTTCACTGCACATCCCTGCTTCACGATACACTGTGTTTATATAAACTGTGAAATGTGTTCATGTCTGTAGTATACTGTTGCAGTAAAGCACAGCATTAAAAGTTAGAGAAAATGGATGAGCCTCACAGCCTCGGATGTGCCGGTGCTGACCATGGCCCGTTGCTCCAGCGGGCGACACAGCCGGAGAGTTTAGTTACTTTCTATGAGAGTAGTCTATGCTGTGAAAAAAATCAGCTGGTGACACCACATGTTTCGCAGGAGAACTTTGGATGTACTCTTCTGAATTGGCAGTGGAGTTTGCGGAATTACGTGGCTGCAGTTGCAGACTAGGCCAATAGTTCCTAATTGGGGTGGGAACTGGATATGCTCAGCCCTGCGTTGGGCGCCATATATATATATATATATATATATATATATATATATACAGATCCTTTCCAAAAAATTTGCATATCATGGAAAAGTTTTTTTTTTTTCATAATTCCATTCAAAAAGTGAAACTTTCATAGATTATAGATTCATTACACACAAAGTGAAATATTTCTAGCCTTTATTTGTTTCATTTTTCATAATTTTGGCTTACAGCTCCAGAAAACCCCAAAAACAGTATTTCAAGAAATTAGAATAGTGTGTCGAAAGTCAGCATTTACTTCAGTTATTTCAGAGAATGAATGTTTTAGACTGAGTGTTACACTCTAATTATCTAATTTACTCAAAACACCTGCAAAGTTTTTCTACAGATGTGTCGTTAAATTGGACAGGTATCTCAGTTTGGTTCAGTATGGGGAAGACTGCAGACTTGACAATTGGCCAGAAGACCATCATTGACACCCTCCAGAAGATGGGTAAGCCACAAAAGGTCATCGCTAAGGAGGCTGGCTGTTCACAGAGTGCAGTGTCCAAGCATATCAATAGAAAGTTTAGTGGAAGGGAAAAATGTGGCAGGAGAAGGTGCACAAGCAAAAGAGATGACCGTAGGCTTCAGCGGATTGTCAAGCAAAGACGATTCCAAAATTTGGCAGAGATGCAGAGGGAGTGGACTGAGGCTGGAGTCAGTACTTCAAAAACCACCACGTACAGAGTGTGACACTCAGTCTAAAACATTCATTCTCTGAAATAACTGAAGTAAATGCTGATTTTCGACACACTATTCTAATTTCTTGAAATACTGTTTTGGGGGTTTTCTGGAGCTGTAAGCCAAAATTATGAAAAATGAAACAAATAAAGGCTAGAAATATTTCACTTTGTGTGTAATGAATCTATAATCTATGAAAGTTTCACTTTTTGAATGGAATTATGGAAAAAAAAAACTTTTCCATGATATTCTAATTTTTTGGAAAGGATCTGTATAAAGTTGGACCAAACTGAGCTGTCATGGTCTGTATCCACTATTGAGGCGCAATACTCACCATGATGGGAATATGGGGGACATTTTAGATACAGAAACAAACTGAAGGGAATGCTTTTTTAATCTTTGGTCTCTTTGTCTCCTGAAGTTAATGCAGGTGTGGGTCAACCAGTGTCTATACAGGCTTTCATTAACATGCTTAACCCTCATTATTAATTGTGTTTTCTGATTTGCTGATTGTAAGAAAACGAAAGAAAAAGTACCTGTCTGGCTTGTTTGCACCTCCCGGTGTCAAACTCATTAGCCAGGTATTGAAGAACAAGATCACCCCCCCCCCCCCCATTCATTAACATCAACTCATTTCCAACCTGCCAATCAGGCATTAATTAATTCCATATGTAAAGAGGTGAAGGCCATAAGACCGTGTGATTGCATTCTCTCTTCGCTCATCCTACAAGCAATTATCAACACCCCTCTCTGCTGACAGGATGAAAGGACACCTCCCCATAGCCGACCTCCCTGTATTCCAGCACCTCCTCAGAACCTGCTGCTGGAGGCTCTGTCTGAGTGCCACTGACACTGTACCCAAGTGTAAAATGTAAGGTGTGTTATGTTTGTGTGTGTGTGTGTATGTGTACACGCGCATTTATGTGAGTGACTGTATGTGTGTGAATATTTTTGTAATAAGAGTGCGCAATGTGTGGGAGTATCTGCGTGAGTGTGTGTGCATTAATGTGTGTATCTGTGTGTATCTGTGTGTGCGTGTGTGTGTGTTTGAGTTTGTGCTTGTTTAAAGCTGAATGGGGGGAAGTGAATGAATGGTCTCTCTCCAATATGAATGATGTGTGATGCCACATGAGAGGGGAACAGCAAGAGGGCTTGAGTTCATTGCTTGTGCTCACAGGGTGGAAGGGGACTGACAGGTGTGCCATTGTGTGTGTGTGTGTGTGTGTGTGCGCGCATTGTGAGCACGTGTTCCTTTTGCATTGGATGTTAGCATGGTTTTGAGGGGGGGGGTACCTCTCTGAACAGTTCTCCTCCAATCATCCCCCCCCCCCCCCCCCACCCCCCAAAAAAACCCCAATCTCATCACACTTGGATGAACTTCGCAGCTCTTCTCTAAATGAGCGGGGCACAGGCACTGGCCCCCATTCACACTCCTGGGGAAGATGGATGCAAAGGGAGAAACCCACTGCCACGCTGCAAAGGTAGAAATCGGGTGAGAGAAGTATGAGGCAAAATTATACGAAAACAATTTTGAAAACTTGCTAACCGTTACAAATTAACCCAAGGCGACTGATGATGTCACAAGGACAATGACCGCGTGTCATAGTGTGACTGATCCATGAAATGCATTTCTAAAAAACAATTATTGCTATGTTGTATTGAATGTTTAAAAAAAAGTCTTGGGAAAAGTGGAAGAGTCTTGGATGGACCGGGACACTGTGATGGGCTAAGAGGGTGGAGGGGGTGACCCTGATGACCTGCATATGGTGAAGGACGTCAGAGACCCCAAGCTCAAGAGTGTGGCCACAGAATGCTGACGCTAAAATGGTAAGTGTGTCTTATTATCAGGTACAGGTGTCAGAGGACTACACACAGTAGACTGGTCATAGACTAGAGCAAAGGCCTGAGTGACATGGGGATGGCTGGCCTGATGCATTTACGTGTGTAGGCCATTTCTCTGAATTAAAACTTAAAAAGCAGTAGCCAATGAATGCATATTTATTTCCACATGATGACACTTCTAACACTAAAAAAAAAAAAAAACTTTCTGATGTAATTATTTTCTGAAACACCGTGCATCCCTTTCGTTTTTGGGTGAAGTTCTATGCCTCACCACTAGATGTCAGCGTTGGCTGAGTTTTCATCGGCGGAAGACCCCCGGAGCTCCTTTGGGAGCTGCGTTCGCTCGCGCCGTGACTGCTTCCCCAGGAAGCCGGGGTGACATTTGCTTCACATAATGACACGAGCTAATTAATCATTAGCGATCCCAGAGGTATGCCAGTTAGAGAGGCTTTGCGATGCCTTCTCTCAGCAGGAGGTCTTGGCCCCAACACGGTTATGTATGCATATGTTTAACCACCCTGCACTCTGCTAAAAATGTCTTAATGTACTCCCGTTCTTTTGCATTTAGAGTAGGCTACAAATCCGTTTTTTATGTCACCCGTGATCAACTTCATTATTATTATTATTATTATTTATTGACAAAATGAATGAATGAAAATTAATTACAGCAACAATAATACACATACAGTGCCCTCCACAATTATTGGCACCCCTGGTAAAGATGAGTAAATGGGGTTATAAAAGATTCACCGTTTGGTGAATTAGCTTAATCTCACACTGAAAAAATGAGAAAAATCCAACCTTTAATTGAAGTCAATTTATTCAGAGAAAAAAAATCCCTCATCAAGAAACAATTATTTTTAACAAAACCATGTGTGCCACAATTATTGGGACCTCTGCATTTAATACTTTGTAAAACCTCGCATTGCCAATAAAACAGCATTGAGTCTTCTCCCGTAACATCTAATAAGGTTGGAGAATACAGAGCAAGGAATCTGAGACCATTCCTCTTTACAGAATCTCTCCAGATAATCCAGAGTCCTAGGTCCTCTCTTGTGAACTCTCCTCTTCAGCTCAGCCCACAGGTTTTCAATGGGGTTTAGGTCAGGGGACTGAGATTGCCATGGCAGAAGCTTGATTTTGTGTTCAGTGGGGTTTAGGTCAGGGGACTGAGATGGCCATGGCAGAAGCTTGATTTTGTGTTCAGTTAACCATTTTTGTGTTGATTTGGACATAAGTTTTGGATCATTGTCCTGCTGGAAGATCCAACGACGACCCAGTTTTTGTTTCCTGGCAGAGGCAGCCAGATTCAGATTTAAAATTTCCTGGTATTTCATGGAGTTCATGATGCCATGTACCCTAACAAGGTTTTCAGGGCCTTTGGAGGAAGAACAGTCCCACAACATCACAGAACCTCCACCATACTTAACAGTGGGGATCAGGTTATTTTCGGTATAGCCATCCTTCTTTTAACGCCAAACCCACCTTGAGTGTTGGTTGCTGAAAAGCTCAATTTTTGTTTCATCGACACGGTTCCAGTCAAAGTTCCAGTAGCATTTAGCAAACTCCAGGCGCTTACGTTTGTGGTGAAATGACAGGAAAGGCTTTTTTCTGGCATGCCTTCCAAATAATTTGTTGGCATGGAGGTGACGTCTAATGGTAGTTTTGGAGACTTGATGACCCCAAGATGCTACTTTCCTCTGTAATTCTCCAACAGTGATCCTTGGGGATTTTTCATCCTCCTCACTGTGCATGGGGGCAAAATAAACTTGGGTCCTCTTCCAGGCAAGTTTGTAACAGTTCCAGTTGCTTTAAACTTTTTAAGTACTGCTCTAATGGTAGATATGGGCATTTTCAGCTGAGTAGCTATTTTTTTTATAGCCATTCCCTGACTTACAAAGCTCAACACACTTTTCCCTCATTTAATTTGTGTGTTGTCTTATCTTTCCCATGTTGATGTATGAATAAGGGAAGATGGCCCCTGTGTCACCTCATATTTATACCCCAGTGAAACAGGAAGCCATGGATTACTGCTCGGAAGTTCCTAAACACTTTAAAAAGTAAAATATAAATGGAAAAAATGTTTCAGTTACATTTTGTTCATAAGAATTTTTAGGGGTGCCAATAATTGTGGCACACGTGGTTTTGTTAAAAAAAAAACATTTCTTGATGAGGGATTTAGTTTAATTAAAGGTAGGATTTTTCTCATTTTTTCAGTGTGAGATTAAGCTAATTCACCAAAAGGTGAATTTTTTATAACCCTTTTTACCCATTGTTACCAGGGGTGCAAAATAATGGAGGGCATTGTATATATATATATATATATATATATATATATATATATATATATATATGTGTATATACTGTATATCATTAAAAAAAAAAATCAAATCAAAGGGGAACTTGGGGCAAAAGGGGCAAGTTCTCGGGCACCCAGAGCCTCCCCTCTGCACGTGCACATCTGGGCAATGGATAATAAAATATATTTTTAATTATTGCTTTCATTAGACTCTTCCAGTAATATCTAACATTTTATTATGTTCAAAGGGCCTATCACTTCTCCACATAGATTGTCTATTATACTAAAATGAGTGCTTATTTCTGCATTCTTCAGAGGCAGTTTTGAGGTAAAGTAACAAACTAGATGACGTAATTAATTAAAAACAACATTGCCATTTACACATAGCTTTGATTAAAAAGTTTAAATGCAACATAAATATTTACCTTTGGATTTCATACTTTGCTCAAGAGATGGTTAACCTGAAGTTACATCTTGTCTGTGGTATATTATTAGTTTTCCTGCTTACAAAGCAGGCGACATTACGAAAGCAGAAAATGCAGATCCCTGCTGGTAAGACTAAGGAGGAATGGCAGGCTGTATGTCAATGCAAATGTGTGTTTAAGCCAAACAACTCAGGGAAAGCACCTAAAAGAGTATGGGGTTATTTTCAGCTCTGTGATTGGCTAAACCGACGACTGGTACTTCTGATGCATAATTTTATGCATCAGTGCACACTTCATACAAATGGTGGCAATTCACCAAACTCATTTGAGCTGCAGAATTGGCATCTCATGGCTGGTAATCGAAAAACTTGAAGGTAGTATTAAAAACCTGCTAGTTTGCAGTTGGACTATCATGCTGAAATGAAGTGCAGCTCTGACAGTGAGGAAGAAGCTGGCAAAAGGTGACCCCCCCCCCTCACCCCCCCCCCCCCTCACCCCCCCCCCCCTCACCCCCAGTGAATGTGTGCATCAGTGGTGTAGGTGGATGGGTCGAGTTTCTTTGGAACCCACTCAGATAATGAAGAAGAGTCTGGGCACGTGATGAATCTCTGGCATGTGATGAATCTCCGGGGCAATCCTCTGCCAAGTTCAGAATTGCTGCTGTCAGCTGCCCTCTAGGGCTCAGTCAGTGAAACAAAACCTCTTCACACAAAATCTGAATGAAACCTTTTGTGTTCATAATTAATCAAGCACAAATTTGAGGGTAACACATTTTTTAAATGAAAAAGTGTCTTACCTGTTTATAAAAATCCAAAGTTGAAACCCTCTTGCTATTGATTAGTCCCAGTTTTCTAAGGGTTGATATCTGTATCCAGAGCAAAACAGGACAGTGAAATTTGACATATCATTTACCTTTATGTCAAAATGAAGTAAAATGTATTTGTTCATTAATTATGCATTCCATTTGCAATTCATACGAGAGCAGTATGACTGTGAAATCAGTGATCACTCCTATTAAAGTCTTTAGTCAAAGGATCTTAAAATATAGAACACATTCCATAATGTTAATTCAGATTTTTACAACTGTGCCTTCCATTCAACAGCAATGTTCATCAGGCTCCAGGACTAATGATAACATGATACAAAATATATGCAGCAATACAAAATGTAAACCGTATCGTACATTACAACATAAATGTTAATGCTCGATTTATTTCTACTGTGAGTTACATAAATGGAGAGATTAGACGCTTTGGGGAGCTACTGGACTTTTCTGAAGAATGGTATTCATAAAAGGTCTGGTGGCCTCCTCACAGCATGGTTCCCTTTCCTTGAGTGGGGAAAATACCTACAGCCTCTTTTTGTATCTGATTAAATTTGACAATCACTGTAGAGGTTTTTGCCGTATTTCCATGCAGGACACTCTTTCATCTCCAGCTTTCTCTGTGAGGCATGACTAACCTGGCCCTCCTCTGACCACCCTGTGCCCGCCCCATCCTCTCACTGGTCACTGTCCACTGTGATTCCCCTGGACACCCCTTACAGGTCCCCATTTTCCAAACAGGAGCTCTGTACAGGCTAACTGTACACTGGATTTTTATTGGAGCAATTGAGGATCGTTACCTTTCTCAAACGTCCAATAGCGGCATGCCTCATTGTGACATCACAGTGTTGGATTGTGTCCTAGCTACTGCCTCACCCCGATGGCCTAGATGCATGTCGGTAAGCATGTTGGTTGCATTATGTTAAGGAGAAGATGATTTGAAAAGCGCTGGAACGTTTGATCTCAGCGGACAGGTTCCTCTTTTTATGACCCGCTGAACCGCTTCACGTGCTGCGCCCATCAGAAACCCGCTTCAATTATGCACACAAAACCAGCGCAAGATGAACAAGTAAACAGACACATGCAAATCACCCTCCCCTGTACACAAGCACACCCGTGTGCCAGGAATATATTTAGACATGCAAGGCGTGCAGTGCGATATCTCTGCAGAAGGCAGTGCTCCAATCAAGGCAGCTGCTCCAGGCAGTCAGGGTTTATCAGCGTACGGCAACCTGCGTGTCCCACAGTGATGCACAAAGTTAGACCGGGAGCAAGCGTGACTTTCATCAATGGATCGCTGTCCTCTTAAAGTGTCATTTTGAATTGAAAGAACGCGCGGCTTGGCGTCAGCGGCTCTCAGAAGTCTGGAAAAAAAGAGGTGGCGCTTCGCCGCCATTTGAAAACGTGATAGTGGTTTACCCGTTATGAATCACGGCGTCGCCACCCATTCATCTGCCGTCTATCATACTAAAGCCATGAAATTGCCTTTTGGATTCAGCAGGTGGTGGATTTATCCCAGAACCTTGTGGATCCCTTATTTACTTGCTTGTTTATGGGGAATCAGAGTGAGGCAAACTTCTTTTCATGGTGTCAGTGGTGGGGGGCATGCGTCACATGTGATTTTGTATCTCTGGGAACCCCACAATTACACCTGGCACCACTCTGCATGAAGCAATGCTTTGCGGTCCTTTGTACAGCACTGGCTTTGAAGAGCCCAGGCCTCTGTTTGTTTGTTGCTTTGCCAACCACCACCCCCCCCCCCACGCACCCGCCAAAAAATGAGAGAAGACAAAATGTGAAGTGTCATCTCCCGTCCGCTACAAATGTGAGTGAATCTGACACACCTTGGTGGCAGGAACCACAAAGCGCTGCTTGTGGACACCGGGGTGCCGCTGCAGGGCCTGATGAAGACGCATCAGAAGTCAAGAGGACTGTGCTGGCCTCTCCGGCGCCTCACTCCTTCCCTTTCTGTCTGACACGCTCTCTCACCTCTATTCTGTCCTCCCCAGAGAAAGACCGAGAGAGACCTTTGATGTTCCTTTATTGAAACGCAAACCTTTCCACAACAATTACCTTAAAACCTACCAAGTACGTTCTTCAGACTCCTACCACAGTACTTCGACACCACTCAGAAACACTGATATTTTAGTACGTTCACCAGACTCCTACCACAGTACTTCCACACCACTCAGAAACACTGATATTTTAGTACGTTCTTCAGACTCCTACCACAGTACTTCCACACCACTCAGAAACACTGATATTTCAGTACGTTCACCAGACTCCTACCACAGTACTTCCACACCACTCAGAAACACTGATATTTTAGTACGTTCATCAGACTCCTACCACAGTATTTCCACACCACTCAGGAACACTGATATTTTACTCTGCTTTACTGCTTCTGTTCCGCTCCCTTCTCCGCATTACATCACAACTCATTTCACCTCTTCCTTTTTCTGGAGTCAGGACCTTGTGAGCTTAATATTTGAAAAACAGAAGGACAAAACATCTCAACACACACTCTCAAGGCTCTGTTGTACCTTGTCTTTTTCACACACAGTGGGGGTGCAGGCATGAGTTTCCAAGTATCCAAACCTTTTATGATTTCATACACAATGTTATATTCCTGCAAGCGCATCCTTAAATGAATCCAGAACTTATAGATGCTTTCTCACACAGGTACCCAGACACACGACATGTACATGCATGAGTGTACACACACACACACACACACACACACACACACACACACACACACACACACACACACACACACACACACACACACACACACACACACACACACACACACACACACACACACACACACACACACACACACACACACACACACACACACACACACACACACACACATTTAGCATGCCGGTCTGCCCCTCTCTCCCCTTTGCCCGGTGGGTGAGCGAGCCAGGTCTCAAAGACCTGACTTTCCTGGTCACTCTCCCCATTAGCCTCTCAGCTGTGGCCCAGACAGATGGCGTTTTATGCTGAACACAATCAAGACTATTCAGTGTCAGGCGGGCAAGCCCTCCCCACCTGCGCCGAGCCCAATCAGAGCTCCAGAGCTTAATGAACACATCGGGAGCCGTCTGCTCCAAATTACTCTCAGTAGGAGCTGGCCCATAGGTACCCCCGCCAACAGCCGCCAGCCAACATCCAGCCACCGCCACCAAACCTTCCCGTCAGCCCATATTAAATCTAGATTTCCATCTCTACCTGTCAGCATTTCTCTAAAGCAGGGATTACTGGAAGTAACCCACAAATATTTGCACGTCAGCTGTCCCTACTTTTTGTGATTGCTCTTGATCGTAAGTGTTTTGAGTCACTGGACACTGCAGAGGATCTTCTCTCTGACAGTATACTTCCTAAGCTTACTGTTGCCTGGGCATGGTTATGCATGCATTCGCACGTTGGATAAATCTCTGCACTGCACAATATCCTTTTGGGATTGACAATTGTGAAGTCTTTCCTTCTTTATTTCTCTTTCATTCCCGATCGCACGTAGTGGGAATTCCAGGGTCCGGTGTCTTCCTGCTCTCAGACACTGGGCCGGCTGGTGGAAAACCTTGCCAGAAAGCTGTCAGCAGCACACTTTCCACAGTTTACAAGCATTGGATTCCCCCTCCGGGAGCCGGCCTCGCACACACATTCCAAAAGAGAAGGGATTGCCGTTCGAGGGAGCGGAGGCGTTCAGGATGGCCACGGCTCAATGCTACAAGGGACTTCCGTACGGAACGGCCCTGTGCTGATGTGGTCCAGCCCGCTCCACAATTCGGCGTGACCGGGGTAGAACGCGGTGCACACCTCCCATCAGTGCTTACTCTACCCCCCCCGACAGGTCCCATCAGTGTCTGTCATGGGTTCCGACAGGAGCACAGCCCCTCCCCAACTACACCTCAATTGGCCGAGCAGCCCATGGGGCTGCTGGTGGCCGACCCGGCCGCATGTCAAAAACCCAGGAGCACACAGGAAGTGCAAATATCCTCTAATGGCCTTGATGGAGATGCATGCACCCATAACAAAGGCCGTGTGCCTGTGTTTTTGTCAGGAGCCCATGGAAAGGAGCCATCTGAATAGGGCACAGAATTATGCATGCGGACCCGGGGCCTTTTCACATGGTAAAGCGCTCTGTAGCACTCCGATAATGATCAGACTCATTCAGGCCATTTTCTCTCTTCACCTTTTTCTGCCCTCCTTTAAGACCTTTAAGTGACACTTTAGGGAAAATAAGGCATCTCTGAAACAATGCGCACAATTATGACACAATGACAGGATTAAGGGGATGCATTTTGGTGCCCATTCACTTCACCCACTACAATTGATGTGAGCTGAATGTGAGCTGAATTTTGCTTGTGAGGTGGCATTGCTTGGGGTTGGACATTCTCTCTCTCTTGCCTGTTATATTACGGATTGTGGAGAAGGGACAGTGTGCCAGGTTCATGGCTAAGTGTTTGAGTCTTGTAGAATAATACTTTACAAAGTAAGGTTTTCGTGGAGCTTGGAGGACAAAGCTTTCTATGAGGCTACCATATTTGGCACAGGTCACAGAAATGGCCATACTGCCTTTTCATAGGCTGCTGTACTCCCCAGCATAGCTATGCTCATTCACAGCAGCTACAACCCAAATAAGGGATATATGACCACGTAAACTTTTATGTTTCCTCTTATAACAGTGCAGGCAATCCTGAGCCAGGGACAGAGTAGAGGGGAGAGAGATCTACAAAGCACCAATCAGGAACCTTGGAGCAGGCCCACCATGTTAACGAGGCTTTTAACAGGGGTGGTCATGTATGCAATTACACTAATGTGATACTGTCAGTGAAAACCTGGGGACACGTTAAGGAGCAGCCTCTGCTTTGAATCTGTCAAAACCTCAATGTGCTGTTTAGACATCATTCCAAGGTTTATAAGTTTTCCAGTGTGTGGCAAGATTAGAAATAAAACCCTGAATGGTACACCTTGTATTTGTTGAGCAAAGGAAAGTTATGTGCACAAAACTATTTTCCTTTTGGAAGGTCTGCCTTGACCGAAGGCGATATTTGAGCAACATTCTTCCATATATCATATTTTTTAGTATATGAGAAGATGGAATTACATTTCAATGTAAATTATTTTTCTGCATCCAAATTTAGTTTTATTTATTTATTTTGCTTTTAATTTTAAGCTTTATTTATTAGTTTTTTGACCTTTGTGTACATTACTAATTACACAAATAAATAATTAGATTACATTTCGATGTTTAAAGAAACCCAGTTGCTTCGTCAGTTAAAAGGTTAAGGGACAGTGTGGATTTTTGGCAAAACAGTCCTCTTTGTGCAAAACCAAATCACCAGATATGGATGTGCACTACATGATGACCCTCTTTCTGGTTTTATTTGGACCGTTTGTCATGGGGACACTGTACAGTAAGTATGTAATCAACCAATCACGGTTATGTGTCCTGTAGGGCTTACTTGTCCAAGGGAGAAGAGATGAATTTGGAGAGGAGAAACAGACTGAATGAGTCATGTGTGACCATTCACATAATTACATAAGTACAACACAACCTGAACTGTTTCCTTCTCCTCTGCCTCCCATGACACACAATTGTACCGCCCAAAGATAAATCCTGCTTTGGAATTTCTCTTCTGTTTTTTAACATTCACACAGCCCATGGTTTATATCCACTCTTTTAAATATTTGGCTTAATCAAATATTAAAAAGGGATCCTTAGTAATGCTTTATATAATCGTTATGCAAAAAATGGGATCTCTGGACTAAAAGTAGGCCAACATCAACATGTCTCGAGGGAAGGCAGGCCTAAGCATGAGCTTTTGACGAGTTGCAATGTGAAATTGCTCTTCTTTCACACACTGAAAGCCATTTCCCCCGTAAAATAACAGGTCCTCTCATTTCTCCGCCATAACAAGGACAATATTCCACATCACTAGGGCTACTGTTCAATATAATAGTGAACTGAATTCATGTAAAAAGCAGGATAAAGGTTCTGTAATGACATATAATATATTTTTCTGTGCTTTTGATTATACTGGAAGTATGCAAAATGTTGCAAAAGTCACGATGTAAACCAAGACTTTTAAATATGTTGAAACCAAATAATAGTGATTTACAGAAAATGGTTTAAAAAAAACGTTCTCCAACTTTATCAATTTCTAGCATTTCTAACAACACTGACATCCCTTCCGTCAAAAGAGACCAGTAGAAGAAATGTAAAAAATTAAACGAGATTAAAAGATTTTTCATCAGAACAATGGGTTGCCAAGTCACCGAATCTGGTGGGGTAACGTGCTATTTATGATTCTTGGTGTGCATGTGTGTGTGTGTGTGTGTGTGATAGTATTCCTGTGTCCCAGTTTCCATGCTCTTTGTTGTCTGTCTGCACCACAGAACGTGGTCTGCACACTCCTTACGCCCCGTGCACATTATTAGGATGCATTCCGGCGGAAGTCATTCATTTCAATGGGACGATGCAGCAACGTATCCGACTGCCTCTGCATTCCGTTGAGGTCCGCCACCATCCAGCAATGCGTTGGAATTATATTTTTTCTTGCCGTGTGTCGAACATCCGGAAGTTGTTAGCTTTAGCACACGGGTGTGTAATTAAATAATAGCTAGCTAGCGAGCGTTACCTATAACATCATTTTTAACCAACAATGTGTCACATGTAATGATTGATGTATATGACGTTAGCTATATACATGGAGAACAGCATCCAACAGCATCCCACAGCTTCAGTTAGCTAGCCAGCTAACATTACATGTCATGTGTAGCTGGCTCTCCTCCATTGTTGAAAGAGTGCGTATGCGCGCCACAACGCTATTTTGTCCGGCACGGCCAGCCCAGTTGGCTACGTCACATGACGTACACAGGATGCTGTTGGATGCTGTTCTCCAGGATAATCTTACTCTCCTATCACCACCTGCTCTGCCACAGCTTCAGTACACCCAATCACATCCACACAGCTTCAGTACACCCAATCACATCCCCACAGCTTCAGTACACCCAATCACATCCTCACAGCTTCAGTACACCCAATCACATCCCCACAGCTTCAGTACACCCAATCACATCCCCACAGCTTCAGTACACCCAATCACATCCCCACAGCTTCAGTACACTCAATCACATCCCAGGGCTTCAGTACACCCAATCACATCCCCACAGCTTCAGTACACTCAATCACACCCCAGGGCTTCAGTACACCCAATCACATCCCCACAGCTTCAGTACACCCAATCACATCCCCACAGCTTCAGTACACTCAATCACATCCCACAGCTTCAGTACACCCAATCACATCCCCACAGCTTCAGTACACTCAATCACACCCCAGGGCTTCCGTACACCCAATCACATCCCCACAGCTTCAGTACACTCAATCACACCCCAGGGCTTCCGCACACCCAATCACATCCCCACAGCTTCAGTACACTCAATCACACCCCAGGGCTTCAGTACACCCAACCACATCCCCACAGCTTCAGTACACTCAATCACATCCCAGGGCTTCAGTACACCCAATCACATCCCCACAGCTTCAGTACACTCAATCACATCCCAGGGCTTCAATACACCCAATCACATCCCACAGCTGGAGTAAACCCAATCACATCCACACAGCTTCAGTACACCCAATCACATCCCACAGCTGGAGTAAACCCAATCACATCCACACAGCTTCATTACACCCAATCACATCCCCACAGCTTCATTACACCCAATCACATCCCCACAGCTTCAGTACACCCAATCACATCCCACAGCTGGAGTAAACCCAATTACATCCCCACAGCCTCAGTACACCCAATCACATCCCACAGCTGGAGTAAACCCAATCACATCCACACAGCTTCAGTAAACCTAATCGCATCCACACAGCTCAACTACACCCAATCACATCCATACAGCTTCAGTACACCCAATCACATCCCCACAGTTTCACTATGCAAAATAACTCCACCCTGAGCAGAGTGCCATCTGCCTGCCTACAGGAGTGACTACATAAGCTGAGAGGTTCCTCTTGGAATGGATACAAAGACAAGTGCTGAATCTATGCCCATATTACTCATGCTCACACATAATCCTGTTTTTGTGAAACACATACACACATTGCACACAATTATAACTGTCCCAGATAATAGCAACTGGAATGTATTTCATTGTGATCACGAGACTTAGTTCCTGGTTGTGTTTTCGCATATTTTCATTTCTTAGCAGACAAAAACTGTTTCAGGAAAACAGAGAATAAGTCAGTTCTGCAACAACAAACTATGAAGAACATAGATGCTTATGCTATTATACATATTCTCAAAAGATTGGATATGAGTAGATGCAGATTGTTAAAGTCCATTCATCTATTTGAGGATACAGCAGAACACTATAACTGTAGAACACAGTGGCGACAGCTTACATTTGCAAATTATATTTAATGCATTCAAGACACTGGTGATACATTTTGTGAAATGCAGAGATAAAAAAAACATCAAAGCTTATTTTCTGATTTAAACATAGGGCACACAATAATCTAGCCAATCAACAGTATTTTTTGTTCCAATTTTTTTCTCCTTAAACAGAGTAAATAGCAACTGTTTGCTCAGTTCCATTGCCGCTATATCCACTGCCAAATTTAACACACACTGACACTCATATCCTCCAGAGTGTGGGACTCCCAGCCATAGTTGGTGCAGATCTGAATCTGGATCATTGGGTGCATCAACTATTCTTTTTCATTCAGGATCCCGCTTAGGATACAGCCAGGTCCAACAACACTGACACTGTTGGTCATTAAATGGTAGTCTAGGTGTAAATTCAGGTAAACGATTAAACAAATGTTTAGAACGGTGCTATTTATTGACAAAACTACATTTTTCTATTTTGTTATTTAAGTAAAACCCTCCAAAATGTTGGGTATTTCCTAGAGCCAACACTTTTGCCCCATGCTTTGGTAGCAGCTGACAGCAGGGCCTGAGATGATATGCTCTGCTGGAGTGGATGGGGTGTAAGAAAATGGGCGTGGCTACTCACAAGGCGAAGCTGTGTTCTATAATGTGTTCAACTGAGACTTGAGACACCGCCAATAGTTTGTTGGACCACTTGACTCAAAAATGAGTGTTGTGTTTCAGTTCATTTGGAACTACTCATGGAACCTCTGACAATGATGTTATCATACTAGGGTACAAAAAACTAAGGTAAAATTAATAAAACAATCCACCAAAAGCCACACAGAGATGTGGTCTCGGATTGTTCAAAACTAAATTAAGTTGGTTCAGCAAAACGGAAATGAGCTCATTTTCATGTAGTGGACACTCTTATACAGAGTGACTTACACAGCGTACATTCTTTTTTGCATACAATCCATTTGTACAACTGTATATTTACTGAAGAAATTCAGGCAACAACAGCGTCCTACTGAGGAACTGAACCTTTGAGCTCCCTGATCATTACACTCCAATGCCACCCTAATCAGAAGAAAAAGAGTACTAAACTGTGGAGGTGAGGTTTTCTGAAGTGACATATTTACCTTTACTTCCGCCATCTGGCCCTCTCCAGATGACACTTGTGAATCACTTCCAAAAGGACAGTGTCTTCCACAGTTGAATGCAAGTCTTTCAATAGGATTAATTTATCTTTCTGGTCATTGGTAAAATCCCCAATAACACTCAGGAAAACCAGAGCACATAGGGCATAAGTATCATCATCATCATACCTGCACATTTCCATCCAATCATGTTTGGATGTAGCAACTGACTAGACTAAACAAAGAAATCAAATCAAGCTAATTAGCAAACTTATTCAAGTATTCATGTTTTCTTGTATTCATTTTCCAGGTTAAACTTAACTTGAATTGATATTTTGTTAACCTAATTAATAAATAATAAGATTTGCAAAAGTGCATGTGAATTATTCCAAGTAAAACTGTTATGAAAACAACCTTAAAATTGTGGTCAAAGGACCCATTTACACTATCAAAACACATAGGGCCATGATTAAAAACACTTTTACCCCACACTCTCAGCAAGAGATGTACTGATCTGCAAACATCCCTTCCTGACAGTTTACACAAATCATATCTGTGGCACATCGACCATGGCACCAAGGTAACTACCGTATGGTGCCTCCCTCTGGTATTAACTACATTTAATTTGCTGATATGCTTTAGTTGATTAATCTGCTCTAGCATTACTAATTATGAGCTGTGTCACCATTTTTCTCAATGCTTTTTCTATAAAGAAGGGGCTGTTAAGAAAGTGGGTAAATGGTTAAATTCTGCCGATGTTAGATAACAGATAAGTGTATACCCAATTTTGAACAATCCAAAGTTAAGTGGAATTCAGTGCAATTATTTTTCAGCTGACAGGAAGATTGAGTCAGGGGTATCATGCCAGAGTCACAAAATGAGTGAATTGAAAGAAAACAGGACATCTTGATAAATTTTCCCTGCAATGCAAGCTCCTGCTGTCGTACCCTCAAATTATCTGAGGGCTTGAACCGACATACAGCATTTTGCATATTCGCAGCTCCAGAAAAATATCAGAATACATTCTGTCTTCCTAATGCCCAGTAAATCAATGGTCATACATTTTTGCTGTGAAAGTTTAGTTGGAAATTCTTTGACATTGTGTTCGCATTCATTTCACCTGTGATTATACAGCTGAGCACTGAAGCCCTATACTTTTCAAAGCTATATTTTCCAAAATATTAAAAACCAACATTCATTCAGTTTCTTTTCTTCAAGGGTCAGATTTTGTGTATTGTCAATCTGGAGCTTGAACTGTTCATCAAATGAAAATGTTCCCTATCAGTAATGGCCATTTTGTTAGCTTTGTCTGTTTGGATATTAAAATAAGAAAATGTTAGCTTAACCTGGGTATACAGCCAGCAAACATACTAGCCATGTGGTAGCTTTGATATCAAAAGTTGGTGTTATATTATATGTCTATCTGCCTGCTTAAATATCACTTTGAAATACGATTTCACACCACAGATAATTTGCAAAAGTAACAGCTCAATGATGCTGTACACAGTTTCAATGTATACATATTTAACCGGCACTAAACTATGAAATATATTCCAACATCTAATCTCATGGGCGGCATCTTGGAACTGTTTCAAAATCCTAATAGAAAAACTGAAATATAAAGCACTAATGTAAAAACACCCTCAAGTCAATCAACCGGATCATGGTGGGTGTGTGCACCACACTGTGCTGATGAACTGCAGTCAGCCTTTCAAATACCTTTAGCCTGGCAGGAAATTGAAATATTTTGCTGTAATGGCTGGCCAATAGCCATTGATCATCCGGTCAACATTTGGATGGTGTAAGAGGATCTTCTCTGTGGACTGCCGATGGGCTACAAAAGTGTAGAAGAAAGAACTGAAATTGGAAAGGGGAGCAGCTCTTGGTGGGAGTTCTGGACCTCTGTTTCCTCATTCCCTCCAAAGACCCTCAAAAACACTTCCACTGTTTACCTTCCTCTCCATATAGCCAACTCCTGCAGAGTCTAAAGAAGTGTTTGCCCCACGCCAGTGAACTTTGGGCTGCAGTGGCTGCTGGGAAACCAAGCTAAGTTTACAGCTGCAAACTTGTATCCCACTCTTGCAAAAATATGAGTCTATTTGGCTTTTAAGGCTCTGTCCAGTTAGGATGAATGTCCAGAAGGATAACTGTAAATGTTTCCAGAAATTGAGAGTAATTTGCAAGAATTAATAAATAAGGCAAAGGTGAGACCTCAAATATTACCTATAGGCTCAAAGAGATGGGTAACCGTAGCTATACATTACTATATCTTTGGGTTTTGCAGGATAGATTCCCAGTATTTGTAGTTTTTGTACTTTCTGTATCATGCTCCTCCAGCGATTAACTGATAATAATTTTAAGATGCATGGACTGTTCTAAATGTGCATGCATTTTTTCTACGTCTGGCTGGCCACATAGAAAGTCTGTATGGTATATCTCTCACATTACTTATTTATACATATGGTATTTAAACGGTTCTCTAATATTTAGTAGGCCTAGCCTACTTCGGATACACACGTGCAATGCTTCTAATACGGTTTCGGTATTTATCTCTTGCCAATGTAAAAACGTTATTGTATTGTATCGCTAACTCATAAAGAAACTAATATCACACGCATTTAAGATTATATAAATATTCACAACTGGTTGTGCGCTCAACAAATGCACACTGCGCATTCAGGAAATGACCATTATCGGTAGCGGTAAGGCAAATGTGTTATCAAGGTATGATTACTTAAAGATACATACGTAAAGGCTGTTACAGAGTGTTTAAAACAGGGAGCAGACAGGCACGCTGACAGACTGTCCACGGACTTTTGCCTTTCATAGTCGAGCGTCATTTTTGCGTCTAATTGCAAACAACAATGGCGTACTTCATGGAAGAAGATGACGGTACGCATGTAGGTGAAACGACAGGTCCGTGCGGACAGGTCTGCTGCCTTAAGTGTTATAGCATTAAAAAATAGTTGCATTTCCGTGCTCTTTAATAGCGTTTTTCGTATGACGCCGTGAACCCGTCGAGATGCGTGTCCTAAAAATAGCCATTCGGTGTGATATGATTTATTTCTCAGCTGTGGCGCATACATCAAGTGACGGGGGACCCGGACATGTCATTGTCCAATACCTGTTGTGATGTTTGCATGATATGGCGCTTCAGGTGGTGAAGACCAAACTGAGTGTGAGCGCTGCCTGGAGTAGTCCTCGCAGAAAGAGGTTGGCGCGAGGGGAGACAGTGAGTCATTTGTTGACATATACTTTCTTTATTCCGTTAGCCTACTTTCCAACTTGCCCAGAAGCCCATAAGGCACTTTTTCTTTTCTTTTTTTTTTTGCTGACGCCTGGAACGCAATACAGAACATTTTAATGAATACAAACGACAGTGAGTTCTGCCTTTAGACGTAGGCTAATGTCTTTAGAACAACGAGATTGGGGTTGGACGTACAGTTTGTAAGATTATAGTTCAGGTAAACGTCAGATGAAGTGGTTACTAAACACCTTATTCCTAATGCCTATGCCTAAACCATGCAGTTTGGATGACGTTAAACGCTTTATACTGCCACGATATGGGCGTCGTTAGATGAGGTAGTTTGTAGGTTATTTATTGATGTGTTGACGCCAGTGGCGAGTGTTAAATCGTGGTTGGGAGTTATTCCTTTGATTAAATTTGCTACATAAGAAAAACGACTTCGCTCGATATTACCAGCTACATTCACTGTACCGCGCGTGCGGAAGTCGACTCTTGAGCGCCGGTCCAAACGAACACGTGCTGTTTGTTGTTATTCGAGCGTTCAGGGAGAGGGAAAATTATAGTATTTTTGCGATGCTCACACTATAAACTACCCTAATACGTAGACATTATTACCCGATGGCCCATGCAGATTTGTCGTAGCACTAGAAATGGCAAGATTATTTATTTATATCTGCTATTTCTCATATGCAATCCATGATTACGTCCCTACTTTTTCGATCAATATGTAGTCTTGGGAAGTAATTCTGGTTTGTGTTTTAGTACAGTTTAGTAATGTGTGCTGGTATACAAGCTAAGTATCAATATTTAGCTTCCCAGATTTATTTAAGTTTCCAAGCATCACAATGCTGCAGTAATATCTCATTTACAGTAATTGATGTTGCTTCCCTTTGGGGAGTTTTTTAGCCTCACTTATTTTTTGAGGGTTCAGGCTTCGTCTTGCAATGCCAATGCTATTTCATATTTTTCTGTAAAGCATCTGTGTGACAGTGCCTCTGTAAAATGTGCCGTACAAATAAAATTAAATTGAATCTTAGCATGATTATTAACATAAGGCTGACCAGCGATGTCTGAAATGTTTTTTTGGGCCAAAAGCACAGGTCTCTTGCTCATTCTGTAGCTGCACCGTTAATGTAGGCGGGGTTATTAATCTTTTGGCGTTCGGCGCCAACATCACCTGCTGTGCACCTCAAAGCTGTGCTCTGTGAGTCTCCTGCTTCAGACAGGAGTAAAGAACTCTGAGAGCTAACGAGAGCCGCGAGGGTGGTGTGTCCATGCTGGTCAGCAGCAATTAGCCAAGCAGAATGGTTGGGTTTGCCCATATATTCAGTGTGCTGAAAGGCTTGGGGTGGGGGGTCTATTGACTGCTGACAGGTGCAGCGTTGGATGGGATGGCGTTAGGGGTTTGGGGAGTTGAAACCGGAGACAGGACAACTCTGTCTCCTGCTCCCGGGTCATCCCGTCCCCCTGGGGGGAGGAAGGGGGTGTCAAACAACAAAGCAAGTTCAAGACCCTCTTTCTCCTCTGCCTCGAGAGGATAGGCAGGGGGCAGAGGGGGACAGAGGGAGGGGTCAGAATTGTTATTGTGGTCTGGCTACTGAGACCTAGCCCGTTGCTAACCTGGGATGGTATTGGGTTAGCAGGAAACTAGGGGGTGTTGGTTTGTGATGGCTGATTGGTAATAAGGGCCAGTGCGCGACAATGAGAGGTAACCAAAAATTTGACCTTTTATTTGATAGCCATCGTAAACTTGTTTGTGGTGGTTTCAAACAATTAGAATGCAAGCCAGTTTATATGAGTTTCCCTCATGCTAAAAGACTGAATGCTTCTCTTCTATCATAAGATAGTAGATAAAGCCAGTGTCTTCTGCTTTAAGTATCTATATCTTACAAAAAACTTGTAATTGATTTGAATAATAGGCTGGCAAAATATGTTGTTGTTCTGTATTTCAATGATTTGTGAGAATCAAATCAGTATTTATTTATATAGCACATTTCACAACCAGTTGTCACAATACGCTTCACAGAAAAACCCAGCCTAAACCCCCACAAGAGCAGCCAAAGGCAACAACAGCAAATAAAAACTCCCTGGAAGAGTTGGGTGGCTTTGGTTTTTGTGTTGTAAAGGTGAGACAAGTATTATGTTTGAAAAGGGACCAACAGTGCACGTTTACCATTACTTTGCCAAACCATATTAAAGACAAGCATCTTTGTTAGATTTTTGCTCTCTTTGTTTCTCATTTTGGCGCTGTCAGGTAAGAAATTGTGGCCACAGCCATTACAAAACCCAGACAGGCAGATTTTTTTAAATGCTCATTTTAATTTAGCATTCCTAAAGATTTTATGAGCAGGTGTTTAACATTATGGGCAGGATGTTTATTGGAAACTTTTGAAAGCAGAATTTCTGCTTACCTCTCATGTGACACACACACACACACACACACACACACACGCACACATGCACACATGCACACACTTATCAGGCTGATAAAAAGGCACTTCTATTTGTTGCTTTTGTGAGACAGGCACTGCCCTCTGTAGTAGCTTATGGTGTTTGTGATATGGTGCAGGCTGGGGGATTTCTGGCCCATAGTTATGCTGGCTTAGTGTGAACAGTTGTGCTCCGCACAAATCAAGTTGCAGCACTGAGTCTTCAGCAGCCCACTGCCCAGTCTGATTGCTGACAGCTGGACTAGGGATGTCAAATGGCAGCCTGGCAAGTGTGAAATCCCAGATAAAGCCCAAAGCCTAAACAAGCATGAAGCTCCTGAAATGAGCAAAAATGATGGGCTCTCCTTCTGCAGCTTTGTGCGTGTGTGTGTGTGTGTGTGTGTGTGTGTGTGTGTGTGTGTGTGTGCGCACGTGTGTGTGTGCGTGTGCGTGTGTGTTTGTCTGTTTTTCTATCTCAGTCTCAGTGTGTTGTCTCTCTCGCTGACTGTCTTTATATGTGTGTTTGTGTGTCAGCTGTCATTTCTAATCCTAGATTTGAAGGCTCTTATCAATCACAGTGCCACTCCAATTGTCAAGTCAGTATGACCGCATAAGCAGAATGGTATTATGTATTATTCCTTTTACCTTGCCTTTCGACATGCGACACAATTCATTGTTCTGAAAACTAAACATACGTACAGCACATTTTATGTGAGCTACAGCATCCTTTGTAAGTATACTTAGTTGTTCCAGTTGGGCTTAATTACCATGTGTGTTGTGAATGACTTATACTGTTGTGTAGACAGCAGTAGTCAGGACTGTAGTAAGGCCTAATAAGTGAAAAGTGAAAAGATTGAACCAGTGATATAATTCCAGATTTTGATGTTGTAATGATTTTGCTGTAGAAGGTAAATCAATTCCAGGTTTGGCAGAAACCATTATTCTTGCTTCTTAATCACCACCTCCGCTGTTATATTCCCAAAGCACTCAAACAAAACACATGTTCGCAACACAGAGACCTGCAGCAAGAAAGAAACTACTCTTCTTTTTACACACATCTCCCTTTCACTATATGTACCTTTTATTAAATGCATCTGATGTATGAAAAATAATCTGTTGATTGTCTGATCAGTTTATAATATAAATATCTGTGAGCAGAGTCTGGGGAGAGAGCACCAGTCATTTAAGTCAGTAATTTTGGGTGGGTCTGTCTTTGTGCTGAACGGTGACATCACCGTATGGATTCCTTCCTTGGTAGAGAACAAATCAGAAAGCAGCATGACAGAAATCACAGTGGTTGATTGCACGGTGACAAAGGGGATGCAGTGATGTAGGAGGTATGTTATAAAGTCCCAAATGTATGTTAAGGGTGATTATTATATCCAGTATGGTACATCAATTGGTTATCCAAATGTAGTCCATCATCTTTGATGAAAAGGTTAGCTTTAAACCAAGGTGTGAGGCATTGATTTAATGATATCATAATGGTTGCATTTGGTTTCATTTGGTAACTTATATTAATTTTCTGCCTGAATATATGAAATAGTGTCTGCATTGAGGTACATATAACAGTGTGGAATTACCTAGAATGACATAATACCCACAAGAGATCATATGACTGAACGTCGATTAATTATTGTTTCGATAAATGGTAATGCCAAAACCCTCAATAGAGCTCTCACTATGAAAGGCATGCTTTGTGTTTACTCTGCTATATGGGCAAGTGAATCTGCTATGGTCCTGTTAAAACCCAACAACCAACGATAAATATTGGAAGCTGTTCCTTGGCTTGTTCAGATACATAATTACAAATGTTCCTGTTTGTTTTGTATTGAACATTGTTACAATATAATTCATTGTATATTGGCAAGATAATTATCTATTATTCTTGCAGAAAATGTACTAGTTATTTTCAGAACTGCCACTATATAAGCTTCACATACTTCAATGCAAATCTATATGCTCTAGAGAGGGCTGTAAATGAGGGGTTACATTAGCACCAGAAATTCAAATGGATGTGTTTTCAAATTTAAAAGTCTAAGTGGACTATGAACCCATTTATTCATAGCCCGTCTCTTATTTATAAAAAAAAAGACTTTAGCTTGCTTACGTGTGAAATGCTGCATGACTACATTTTTTAGACAAACAAAAGGGAATGCCCCCATTTCTGCTGCATGTATTTTCTGTTATAAATTAAAATAAAAGTTGCAGAATTGACAGGTCTGCAGTGTACCAGGCCCTGCCTGATGACTGTTCAAGTACATGTGGCATGATGCTGCATACTGCGCTGGCTGTGGGCAATGCAATCCAAAAAGCTGTATTGTGCCATAGCGGCTCACCCAGCATTGGCTCCAACTTAAGCCGGCCTGGTTACAGTTCCTCAGTGGAAAAGGTGCAGCGATAATCTCTGGCTTATCTGCTATTTAAAAGTGCTCAGCCATCCGCTTGAAAGGCCCTCCTGAGAAAACAGCTGCAAGTACTCGGAGGAAAATGAACATTTGTTGGTGCAAACAGTGACACTTGCTGTCAGTTTTATGCGTGATTCCATAATTCATTACCGCGGTGGTGTCGGGTGTGTGCATGAACAGCTCCTCCTCCCTATATCAGCATCCAGTCGGCCCCCTATTGAGAGCTACAGCAATTATCACCTTGGAGGAATGTGGAAGCCCTGTGTTAAATTCCCTCTGACCCCTCCATGGAGAGGGTCAGAGGGTGGGTCCCCCAGGGGGCCTGTAGGCAGTGAGTGTGGGACCCTCACAACCAGGGATCCCAGATCAGCCAGGCCTGGCTAATCAACCCGACTCGACCCGTGTGCCACTTCACAGCTTTGCACGAGTATTTGCAAATGCAAATGCATATGCATATGCATTTTTTGTCCTTAATTTAAGGCACTTAAGGCACTTTTTTCTTGGTAATGCTTTTTCTTGATGAAAGACGGGAAGACTTCCAAATCAAATCAAAGTTTATTTGTCATATGTCCAGTAATAGTACAGCATGTTAGCACGCCAGCTGGCAATGGCATTTTTAGTTCACTAATCAAATTCATATATAAAATAGAGCATCATACAAAAAAAGGGAAATAGATTAAATTTTTTTTTTTAATTGCATAGAGTAAAATAATAAAGTATGCTATATACACAGTAAAAATGAGACAGGAATTGAATATGTTACTGGACTTTATCTGCCATTCTCATGGATCATTTCCCCCAGTTTACTGGCCTTCAGCGCCTTAATGTTAGAGCATTTTCATTATTATTGTGTTTAATCACTGCAATTCATTTGCATATTGAAAAATGTTTTAATTCAGCTCTGTCACGTTACGCTTCATTCGTATTTTGTAACGGGTCAATTTTACCCGATTCAATGTTTGACGTCTCTTAAAAACCAGTTAACCTTATTTTTTCATCTTGACACTGTATGATTTTTCCTAATTTGTTGGGATTAAATAGTAAACACACAATAAATATAATGCTGTACCAACTTTGTATAAAAGGTGTTGTGTGGTGGCATTTGTGGGGTAGCTGTATAAAATGTAAGAAAATATACAACCTTTATTAGTTTTTAACTCAGATTTTTTGTGGGTAATTCTGGTGGCACTTTCCCATATAGGTTTTAAACTTCAAAAACGTTCATTACCTCAGGCTCTAAAATTAGATGTTTCATCACAGATTTTTAATACTTTGGGATAAAAGGCTAGTCAATTGGGAGACACACAAAATGTGATGCAGCAAGTGTCAATTTGACCCCAGACATAAATGGCATCATAAAATGTAAACATAATACAAGGGTTAACATAATTGCTAATTTGGCTTTAATACTTGTGATGGGAGGGTGAGGATTCATGAAGCTTACAGTAAGTAGAGCCACCATATGTAATCAGTGCCTCATATGTGGTCTGATTGACAGTGTTTGGTAGCTCCAACCATTATGTCATTCATGGAGCCTCAATCCCCATCAGTATTCACTAGTGTGTATGAGGGTATTTTTCAGACCCTCATGCAAACTTTCAACCATGGTACTTTGGACTGGAGCTTGACTTATTGGGTTAAATTAGAGGCCAGGTTCCAGTGGAACCTGCCTATGCAGACAGTGTGTGGTGGTCTCTTTGGTGGTGAGTGGCTACAACATTGCCACTGCTGGGATGCCACTGTGACTCAGTAACATGTGCATCTGTAGAGTTCAGCCTGGCTTCCTCCAACAGGCCATGCCAACGTTGAGTCACTGTGCCTCTTTTATGGGCTTTTCTCCAAATATGTCTTGACGGTCTAGACATTCAGTGGGAGTTTGTTAGCTGGAGTAGTGCGCATTTGCAAGCGAAGAAATCCTGCCAACTGAATAAATAGTCAATTTTAATAAATAAAATCATTAGAATAATTAAAGATGTTATTTATTATTTAAATAACTGAATAACATAACTCATTTCCATGTATAACTACTATAGAAAGCCTGCTATGTGATTTGTAAATAGTTAATGTTTAAAAGTATGCCATTTCCAGTTAAAAACGTTCAGATTTTAATCTTCATTTGAGTTACTATCGAACACGTTTAAAAATTGAAGTAGCTTGGATAAGTAACTTGGACTCTCCTGCCATCTGTTTTCTCAAAATATTAGGTAAACTAGAGAATGCTGGCTCCCTTTGGTATTTGATATAGATTTGATATAGATGTCACAATCAATGGCATGCGCTGCTTCATATACAGTATGTCCTGTACCTCAAAATTTTGGTAGAGCTTTTACTCTGCAGCAGCACCACTAAATGTCACAGTCTGCTTTAAGCATTGGTTTTATTGGTTGTTACCTGAACGTTAGTGTTTCGCTAAAAATAAGCAGATGATAAGCTGAAACCTTTGCAGTATTCTCTCAGATGATGGAGCACTAGCCATGTACTTGTGTGTGAAATATAGCTGCAGCCTGTATCTTTTATGAGCAGTATTTTCTCGGCTCATGGATGAACTGATTAGCTGTCACTGCTTCAGAGTGGTAGTTTACTGTTGCTTTTATCCAGTTGTTTTGTTCATCATTGCTGGTTTGCTGTTTGCTTTCAAGAATACAATATAAAAAAAAATCTATCTATCTATCTCACACACACCCTTTCATATTTATAATAAACTTTATTTTGTATAGCACCTTTCATATTTATATGACTCTCTCACACTTGATACAAAATGCAGGCATTTTTTGAAACACACAGAAATCTTCTTTGTAGAGGTCCCTGATCTGTGGTCACAGTATTGCTATAACAGGTGGTTTTGTCCTCTTCTGAGACTTTTGAACAATGGTTTCCGCATGGGGCAATTGGCCACAGTCACAGTAAATGGAAGATATGAGCAAATCTGCTCACAAGACAGAAGATAACCATTTCCACATTCTATTTTGTGCTACATAGCACATTTAGGGCCTGATTTACTAAGACCTATAGCGTGTGCAAAACTAACAACACAACCAATGATTGGTGCGAAACAAATAACATAACCAATCATTGGTCATGTTATTGGTTTTGCATGTGCTAAAAGGTTTTGCACACATTAAAGGTTTTAGTAAATCAAGCCCTTAATCTGTCGCCAAATGGAGATTTTTAAGCCAGCCTGCCACAAGCCAGTGAAATTTACCTTGGCCTATTTTGGTAAGGCCTGCATTTTACTGAGTTCCTATGCTGTTTTAAATACTGACTTATAACATTCATTAATTCATTTTACTTTTTAAGCTTTTGTAAACTTTCTGAATTAAACAAAATGGTTACCACAAACTTGTCGCTTGAGAAGAAGGATATTCTTGTTCTTAGTAATTGCTGGACTGATTCATACAAAAGTTGGTATGAGTAATATATGCACTGCGATGATTCATGTTTGATTAATACATGTTTGAATGTAATATGACTAGTGAAATTGAAGATTCTATAAAAATGTGCATATCATTACAGTGAGGCTTAATCAGTGTAGAACTAAGTAAATTTTGTAAGCAGCAGTACATCATTGTGTACTTTGCTCCCATCTTAATTGTAATTGGCCTATTTGGCTGTCAGTTCAGGCACAGTAATCTATTTGGTGGTACAGTGGATTAATCAAACTGTCTTTAAATCATGGGGTCCCTGGTTTGAATCCCATGGACAGAACATAGAATTTTAAATCTTTTCAAAATATGCCATGAAGCTATTAAACTTTGCATATAATTACAGAAATAAGGATTACTGCCTGCAGCTATATTTGTTTCTTCTTTATTGCATTTAAAAAAAAAAATGAGTGAATGACATTGCTTATAAATGCTTTACATTTTTAATCATAGTGTGCAGAAAAGCTAATGAGCAAAGAGAATATTTCTAGAAGATAATTGGCTCCTCAGTATTTGAACCGCATCTAGACATGGTTGTGCTTCCTTTCTTGATATAAAATACAGAAAAGTTTTTCATTCTTTAATTTTAAAAGTGGAATGTGCTGTTGACATTGTAGTCTTGCAGTGGAGTCTTGTTGGGTTTCCAATTTGATTTATTTTTTTGTCATGCTGACATGTTATCTTAACCTGCCAGTGCTAACGGCATAGCACAGATGATATGCCATGTAACTACAGTCCCTGTGTCAGAGCCAGCCTTCCCAATCATTAGGAACAGCTTTTCATGTTCTAATAGTGTTCCCTGGTCTAATGGTCAAAATGCAATACTTAAACTACAGCTATTGGTAGCAATAGGCTCTTTCAGTCTTAGAACTAAGTCATCTATGGTCTGCTATGAGGAAAAACGGAGGCGTTGGTGTGAAACTGAAAAATTAATTGGCATTCGACTCTTTAACATCTCTTGTGGCTTCTTTAAAGATGGATGGAAAAATGGAAAATGTTGCCTCTTGTGGTTGGCTTGTGGCCCTTTGAAGGGCATTATGGGACTTGCATGGCTTTTGCATGGTTCCTTTGCTGCCTACATCAGACTTTCTTTACTTCATTATCGCATTAGCTGTGTTCTTCACTTTGTTCATTTCTAGATAATGTCGGTATCGCAGTAGATTTGCAGTGGACATACATGCTGTCGCTAGCTGTGTTGACTGCAGAGATGATTCTTGTTTTCTCCCTAATTCCAGTGTGTCTTTTTGCTTCTTTCGTCTGTTATGCATGCGCATTATCCCCAATAATTGCTTAATTCCCTTGTGTTGTAGTACAGTATGCTTAATTTCCTAGTGTTATAGTACAGTATGCTTAATTTCCTAGTGTTATAGTACAGTGTGCTTCATTCCCTAGTGTTATAGTACAGTGTGCTTCATTCTGTGACATTAAGCCTAATTTATACAAAAATAAAGGTGTCGCACAACGTTTCGCATTTATACCTCAGCGAAAGCCTGTAGGGAAGGTTCTGTCGTCTCTATGGTAACGATATGCCAGACCATTTGTTCATAGTTGTAAACTGTCTAATCACACTGCGCAACAAAGTATGATGGTGTCTGTGACAACATTCTAGAGGTGTGCGACATTAAGAAAAAAAAGAAGTGTTGTACACTTTTTGTTAGTTGAAAATACATGATCTTTGTTGATCAACTCTTCTTAAAAGTGTTGTGCGATGAAGTATAAATTAGGCTTAAGTTCTCCCACTTGTCCGAAGTCATTATATTTATGACATATTTGTAGGAGCGTGGACGTTCTATGACCTTCCGTCATACCTCAGCAGTGTCCAGACCAGCTGCTGTGCTCTGTCCTCCATGGTTTCTATTAAGCTGCATATTAATTGACTCTGCCAGGATGGCAGTCACCCTTGAACAGGAGGGCTTTATACGCTGTGACAAACCCCCAAAAATCCCTGCAGTTTCATCAGATCACCGTGCCGCTTTCAATTAGTGCTGGCTGGCAACTGTGCTGACTGCGCCATCAGGGTCTCCTCCTGCCCACATGTAGATGCTTGAAGTTCATCATTTTATTATAGACAACCTCTCACATACTGTAACCTCACCCACCCTTTTCAGTCACAGCAAGGCCACCAATGAGGAGAGGTTTTTTTAGCAAATCACCTTATTCTTTCCCCCCGCCCTTCAAACCTCAATACGCATGGTGCTCTCCACAGCAGAACTTGAACCCTATTGTTGACACGGAAATGGGAAGCCCCAGCCCTCCCAGTGCTCAAGATGATGTGTAATGGCCAACAGTGTTTACGTATCTGGACTGTTTTGTCAGAGAAAGGCTGTAAAACTTCTAAAGAGGCCTGCTTGTCACTCTAAGGGCCAGAGTAGCAGTCTGTGCTACACAATAGGAGGTCTATTTAACTTGGTGCTAGACACCAGAGTTGAGGTAGGCCAGATGCCTCAGGCTCTTTGGTATCTTCCACACGACTCGAGTTGTGCACTGTACTGCAGCCCACAAAGTGTCAGCTGTATAGTAATTCAGCCAACAAATAAAGTCAGCTGAAGTTATGTTATAGGAATATTAGTTATGATGGTTTAGAGAATTAACTTGGAAATTAGTTTTACACTCAACTACTTCAGGTCATGCACCTGCTCGACTACATGCACTTTTCTGTCCTACACAGTCAGCACCAGCTATTCATTTGAGGGTTGAGCCCCAGGGATAAACCCATGGACTTCAGGGATGATTTGGCTTGGTCATGTTCACTTTTCACTTCATCTTCTATTACACAAATGGTAACGGATTGTTTTAAATGTCGACTCCAGATAACATTTTTTGTTTAGTTTTGAAAATGCTATACATTACAGAGAGCACTTCTACCCTCTCAACGTTGATTTATGTAGTTACCAAGATTTATTTTGTTTTTCCAATACTAACAGATGCTGTACTGTTTGTGTAGGAGACGGGAAGAGAAAGAAAGTGATGTGGTCAATAGAGGATAAAGGTCATGGGTGTAAACCAAGCTTGTTTGGTTCTTCATTCCATGAAAAATAGAATGAGTTGGGGAGACCGTGTGGACTATATGGTGATTTAAATGTGTGTTTTAGAGGCTAGGTTTGAATGAGCATGCAGGCCAAGTGCAATGCCACACTGTCCTGTAGTGGGGCTATGGGTCGACTTGCTGGTTGGCTGCCCTGGCTGGCCAGGTTTCCTTCCCTTTGTGCTGGACTGAAAGGGGACCTCTAGCTAGCGTGGGCTTAATAAGGCATTGGTTCTTTGAAGGGTATTGGTCTGTTGGACACTACATGAAAATCTCTTGATTTTCTGGTGAAACACTATGCTCTGATTATTCAGGGAGCCCTGCAGGTGATTTGATGCGCTCTCTGTTGTGCTAGTGCAGAAAAGAGCGAGGATTTGCTCACAGGATTGTGCTCTGTTTCCTCTGGTCTTGATTGCACTGCTGATGAGCCCCCGTATCTGCATGCAATATTCTTTCCTGGGTTTGTCGCGTTGGCTTTGCTGTTCAAAATGGTGGCTTTGTTCAACCGCCATTTATTTTTTCCACTGTCTACCATTTGTCATTCTGAAACTTATCTTTAGCATGTAACATTTTTTGGTTATTCTACCATAACAAGTATTTAACATTTAATCAATTTAACAAATACAATATAATGCTGTAATAGGATTCAGTTTGGGACGTAATGGCTATACAAATGAATTATAAAATATTCAGTTTGGGACGTAATGGCTATACAAATGAATTATACAATATTCAGTTTGGGACGTAATGGCTATACAAATGAATTATACAATATTCAGTTTGGGACGTAATGGCTATACTAATGAATTATACAATATTCAGTTTGGGACGTAATGGCTATACTAATGAATTATACAATATTCAGTTTGGGACGTAATGGCTATACTAATGAATTATACAATATTCAGTTTGGGACGTAATGGCTATACTAATGAATTGTACAATATTCAGTTTGGGACGTAATGGCTATACTAAAGAATTATATAATATTCAGTTTGGGACGTAATGGCTATACTAAAGAATGGCTATACTAATGAATTATACAATA
This sequence comes from Synaphobranchus kaupii, assembly GCA_029718625.1. NCBI lineage: Eukaryota > Metazoa > Chordata > Actinopteri > Anguilliformes > Synaphobranchidae > Synaphobranchus > Synaphobranchus kaupii. The sequence continues at coordinate 14,856,826 of CM056385.1, read as the reverse complement.
TTCAATTTGGGACGTAATGGCTATACTAAAGAATTATATAATATTCAGTTTGGGACGTAATGGCTATACTAAATAATGGCTATACTAATGAATTATACAATATTCATTTTGGGACGTAATGGCTATACTAAAGAATGGCTATACTAATGAATTATACAATATTCAGTTTGGGACGTAATGGCTATACTAATGAATTATACAATATTCAGTTTGGGACGTAATGGCTATACTAATGAATTATACAATATTCAGTTTGGGATGTAATGGCTATACTAATGAATTATACAATATTCAGTTTGGGACGTAATGGCTATACTAATGAATTATACAATATTCAGTTTGGGACGTAATGGCTATACTAATGAATTATGAAATATTCAGTTTGGGGCGTAATGGCTATACTAAAGAATGGCTATACTACTGAATTATACAATATTCTGAAGCATCGTGAGAAGGAATACAAAGCTAAGCTCTGCATTTGCAATTTTTGCGAAGTATTATTTTTGCAAAAACATGTTTTCCATTTCAACTGTTCATTTTTCATTTTTCATCCAGTACTTTTTGCACAATAGGTACCAAAACCTATTGTGTACAAATTAATTAGTCACTTTCAAAAGGAATTTCTTAAAATGGACAGCATATATCTGAATATATCTGTTCTTTATTCATAAATTCAGGAAAATAAAATGATAATACTATGCAGCAGACATTTTTCTACCACGTGAAGTAGCAAGTGAAGCACACATTTACTGAAACTGTTCTGTTATTAACACACACAACTACAGCTTGCATATGCATGTGAAAGAAAGGAGACTGTTTGCTAGGGGAAAAGGCCATAGCATCTAGTCATGGCATGAACGCCTCATTTCTTTCAGTGTTTAAAAAGACTGGTTCCCCCCACTGAGTGATGATATTCAGTATCTGTTATTTCATTCAAATGTACATCAAACTAATTTTTTTATCAACCAAGCTAGGTTCTCAGCAACTGTTGTTCTTCTCATCCCTTAACATATTTTCATTTGCATAAATTTCAGTTATTTGGTCACCATAAAAAATGGTTCTAGTCGAGCCTTGTTTTGGTCCCAGCAGGGAATCTCTTCAGACTCTGAATCTGAAATACCCCTTTTGGTTGAAATGGAAGGAATACCAAATTATTAGAAGTGCCAGTTGATTTGGGGCGAGGCAAAACAAACACAGGCCTTGAGAGAAAGAGACAAAGAGCCTTGGGAGTGAGGGCCTTGGGAGAGCCCTGGCCCTTGTCTAAAGCAGTTAGGGGCCCTGCCTTTGTGGGCGGTATGTCCGTTGAGCAATTATGAGTGTGGGTGCACGTGTGGGACCGTGTGAATGAAAGCACACATGGCAATCTGCAGTGGACTGTTTGCACTTTCGCCACTGCCTTGTCAATAGGCTGACCGAAAAAGGGGAGTTCACTGAAAAAGGAGCCACCCCTCCACCCTAGTGTTGCCCCTCCCCCTTCCTGAAAGATGGCAGCAGTGGAGAGAGGAGGGAACTACTTTGACATGTTTGTTGGGACCAGGATTCAGGTGTAAAGCCCAATGCCCTGTATTGCCATGTGGAAAAGTAATGGTGGGGCAGTTATGGGGATATACTAATAACAGAAACTTAATATAATGTAAAAGTTGATAGGCGACATGATCAAAATCACACGACTGGAGCCTAGGGGTTGCCCTAGTTGTAAATGAAGAAAGGCTTCTATAGGTGCGGGTGAGTTGATTGGGGTATAAAATATTTTGCCTCATGACATGGTGAAATTTTTATTGTTGGTGCTTTATGGCACAGTTTCCATTTCCACTTTGCTCATAGGGCATCTTTTATTTTTTATGTTCTATTTTCATGAAATTTGCAAGCAGAATGAAAACGGGGGATGTCGAGTTTGCTTGACAACTCTTTTGATCATATTAATGAGAGAAATTGCACACACGAAGAGTAAGAATCTAATTGTTTCAGGGGTGCTTATTTTACAGGAATCAATAAACCATTTCAAGCAGTGGAAAAGCCATCAGCACCTTCCTTTGTCAGAGGAGTTGAATGGACACTTGCTGTAGTACTATAACTGCATCAGCGCTTCCATAGACTCAGGGACCAAGGATCAGGGAACTACAAAACAGACATTGTGCTGTATGTGTACCTGTCTGTTGTCTGAGCAGGCAGGCAGGCACACTCATGAGCGTCCCTGCATCCTGCAGCCAGATGGAAAAAGAGTATGGAATCATGGGAGAAAAACCTTAAATCTGCACATCATTGGTGCTAGTGATGCTCTTACTACAATAAACTACGTGAATTGTCTTTGGGATACATTAATCATCAAAGACATGTTCAGACAAATGTGCAAACCTTACCTTTTGGACAAAATGTGTCTCCGGTGCCAGTAGAGAAATTAAATAAAAATAAAGCAGCGTCTTGTTTGCAGGATCTTCTCTAATTATGAGCCATCTGGGGAGAGGACAAGCTGAGTTTAAATTTAGTTTTCTTTCTTTTTCTCTGTCCAAGTGACCCCAGCCCTCACTCTGGAGCTGTGGAGTGGACAGAGTCACAGTGACCCCAGCCCTCACTCTGGAGCTGTGGAGTGGACAGAGTCACAGTGACCCCAGCCCTCACTCTGGAGCTGTGGAGTGGACAGAGTCACAGTGTCCCCCGCCCTCACTCTGGAGCTGTGGAGTGGACAGAGTCACAGTGACCCCCGCCCTCACTCTGGAGCTGTGGAGTGGACAGAGTCACAGTGACCCCAGCCCTCACTCTGGAGCTGTGGAGTGGACAGAGTCACAGTGTCCCCCGCCCTCACTCTGGAGCTGTGGAGTGGACAGAGTCACAGTGTCCCCCGCCCTCACTCTGGAGCTGTGGAGTGGACAGAGTCACAGTGACCCCAGCCCTCACTCTGGAGCTGTGGAGTGGACAGAGTCACAGTGTCCCCCGCCCTCACTCTGGAGCTGTGGAGTGGACAGAGTCACAGTGTCCCCCGCCCTCACTCTGGAGCTGTGGAGTGGACAGAGTCATAGTGACCCTCGCATAGCAAGTGAAGCTTCAGTCAGGATGACAGGTAGGACCCTGTTGCACTTCCTCATTACCAAGGAGAGTGGCGGGAGGAGGGTGGCGGGGGGTGTATCTGGCATAAAGAGGATATCTGACGGTAATATAAGCCCCATAGTCTTATTATAAATTTAAATATATTCCTGTTATTATTCTTTAATCAAATATAGCAGCCACTCTTATCCAAGCAAACTTATGCACACATTAATACACAGTACTCTCACTCTTTCTCTATCTCTTAATCTATGTATTATGCTTTGGATCATGAGCAGTTCCTTTCTTTCCCCACACTCTCCTCTTTCCATCACTTTGCTACAGGTTAATATTAACTCATCCCATCTGTCCATAAGACTTTGTTCCAGAATTCTAGTTTTTTAAAATGTGCTTTTTAGTGAACTCTAACATGGCCATTCTGTTCTTGAGGCTTACCAATGGTTTGCATCTTCCGCTGAGCCGTCTAAGGTTATGCTGGTGTAGCATTCTCTTTATTTTAGTCTTTGACATGTCTATGACTACATCCTGGAGAGTGTCCTGGGTCTGTTTAACAGTTGAAAGTATTCTTCGGTCATCAACTACAGTGATCTTCTATGGTCTACCAGGTCATTTGCTATTGCTCACCAGTGCATTCTTGCTTCCTAACAATGTATCAAACAGTTGATTTTGACACACCCAATGTTTTGGCTATGTCTCTGATCAATTTATTCAGATTGCCCAGCCTTTCCAATGCCTGCTTTACTGCCATTGACACTTATTTGGTCCTCATGTTGAGAAACAACAGCAACAGACCCCAAATACAAATTCCATACCATGGAATCAACTCTAGACTTTTTGTTAACTTTATTGTACATTAACTAATTATGCAAAGACACACAGCTGTCCAAGAAACAGCTGAACAGCCAACTGACCCATTACTTTTACTCCCCTAAGATGGGGGGGACTATGCATGAAAGTGCTGTAATTCCTACACGGATCACCCCATAAGGATGTAAATGCCCTCAAATTAAAGCTGACAATCGACAGTTTAACCATACTCATTGATTTTACAGCAAGTTCTGCTACTACTATTAGTACTACTACTAATAATAGTAATCCACCATTGCACATGTAATACTTGTTCCTGAGGCTGTTCAACTTAACCACGCACAAACAATACTGTCTGCCATGTAGCTACTGGTTGATGGACCACTCCATTTGGAATATGTATAAGGGGAGGAGATATCTGGTACAATGGAGTGGTCCATTCTTTCAGGGAAAATAGGTGGGCTCAGCTGGATGTTACAGGCCTGTGTGTTTTTATGTGTCACAGCACCTCACTGAAATACAGTGTGTACAGGCTTCTAGAGGTTGCCAACTCTATGTGTGGTGTGTTCAGCTCTTCGTTTTATGAAGTGATTGATAACCTACTTTGATCCTGAAAAATTGCAGGGTTAACAAGAGACACTGCATACAGGAAGAACATTGGAATTCACTCCCCTTGCTCAGACAAATAAGCTGGCGTTCTGGGGTGTGTTTTGCTTGACTGATCCTCGGATTTCCTTTCAGTACAAATGCAAGAGCACCGAATCTCATTCAGCCAACCTCTGCATTCATTATAGTGTAATCGGCCCACATGTGCTGCTTCTTCAAGAGAACCTCATTCAAGAGGTGTGGTTGTATTCCCCAGCCAAACTCTGGCTCCATGCAGCAGCTATCAGCAGAGCGCACAGCGGGGGCACTTTGAGAGGCTGGACCGCTCAGATAGAGAAGAGAATGAGCGGGGGATGTCTGTGTGGGGGGGGGGGGGGGGGGGGGCGCGTTTGGTTTCCCTCCTCGAGGGCCCCCTCCCCCATTCTCTGAATTGCCCCGCTCCCTCTTCACCACTTTGCCCTGACAACTGGCTGCTTAAACGAGCGCGGCAAAATGTGTGGCCTGCTGGTCTCCATGACAGACCATACATAATCAGCGGAGATGTACGTAATTACAGCCGTCAGGCCCGTCTGGCGTAATTGATGCGAGCGCTCGCCCGCCCGCCTGCCGCGGCCGCCCTCGCCAGCGCGGGCTCGGCGGCGCACATGGCAGCGCGGGCAGCGGAGGCGGTCTCTGTCTCACACAGACTGAGCGCCGGGAGGAATCCCCCTCTCGGCCCCGCTCTCCCATACTTGCCTGGCTCCTTGCCTCTGCGTTCGCTGCGAGGATGTGTGGCAGGGGATCTGCCCGTGCCAAGAGGCCTGCTGCAGCGCCGCATTCATCTGCCTCCTCTCTCTCTCTCTCTCCCCTTCCTCCATGTCGCGCTTCTCATTTCCTAGCGGGGATGGGGAGCGGGGGAGGGGGCCTAATTGTGAGGGTTAATATTTGAAAATGTCTCAAAAAAAAAAACTTCAAATGTATATTACAGTAATAAGATGAGAGTGCTTATACACAGTGCAGTATTAATTCTAGTGAGGAAGTTATTCTCTGGGGGCAACTGCTGATGATCCGTTAACCTGGTGCAAAGTGACCTGTTGTGCATTTCTAGTGATTATTTGAATTCCTGAATTCATTGCTTTTTATCATGTGGAGTATTGTATGAGGCGCATATTATCCTGTGAGTTAGTATTTTGTGAGGAGGATTGTGTGTGATATTTATCATGTGAACACTGGGGTATTGGGAGCTTTGGGGGGGTTGTAATGAGGAGGGCGAACACAAAGGGGAAGTGCTGCAATGGCGGGGTCAACCCTGAGCGCTCTACGCTGTGCTGTGCTGTACTGCGCTGCGCTGCGCTACGCTGTGCTGCGCTGTGCTACGCTGTGCTGTGCTACGCTGTGCTGTGCTACGCTGTGCTGTGCTCTGCTGCACGGGGGCATACCGCTACCTCTGGGGCGTTCCACCAAAGAGGCCGAAAACACTCGAAAACAACCCGCCTGGCTTTGCTCAAGCCATTTATGAAATGTTGTGTTTTTTCCCTTGCAAGTTGTTGTGTCCTTCTCTTCAAGGGGCTTGTCCCTTCTCTGTTGTGTGGCAGGAGGGGAGGAGAAGAGGTCCTTGTAGTTCATCACTGTTGAAGAGACGCCGGGTTGTGATTCTTTTTCAAATAAGGGGTGTGAGGGAGGGAGGGTGGGGGTTGTCGAAATGATCCGCCTTGCTGGTTTAACATTGCAAAGCGCGATGGCTCTTAAATCCTCCCGCCCCATCAATCCGCTCTCCATATGCCAGCAGCCACACAAAAGTGGAAGTGCCTTGCCAGACAATTAAATCACTGGCAATTTGAATCCCTGATTGATGGGAGGTGAGTGGGAGGACAGGGTGGCCAGGACTACCGTTGTGCAATGCGGCAGACTCCCGACAGGAGACATGAGGCCCCAACACCACAGTACAGTGTACTTTACTGCACAATTGTACTCTGCACTGCTTCAAACTACGAAATCGTACTACACTGCTCTAGACCACGGGACGCACTACCCTGCATCGTGTTACATGGTCTCGAGTTACACCACGCTGCACAACGTCACACTGGACTACACAACGCTACACGACATGACACTACATCTCGTTGACGTGCATTGCCTAAATGAAAATCATTGTGAATATTGGGGAAATAGGGAATTAACATTCGATGCAAAACAAGAGGAACCGAACCTCAACTGGACGCTCGCCCCAATGGTTGTGTTCTCAGAGAAAAGTGAGATGTCACACGATGAGCACATTTTCTTTTTAATCAACTGTGATCAAATGTACACACAAAGAGGAATGGGAAGTGTCTATTTTGACTATACAGTTCCACATTTTTGTGGAAGTTCTGGAAACGGTTCACTTTTCTTTCTGACTCATTCCCACGCCGATCAAACTGAATTGACAAGTGTTACAAGGACTAAGAGCAGTTTTTAAACACGCACTTTAAACATCAGAAGAAATCAATCTTGCTTTGTAATAGGATGTAGCTGTAGAAGAGACATTTTGGGAATGTGTTGGCTTTATCCCAGTTTACCATAGGATATATTAATTGCCATTTGGATACATTAGTAGATGTTGTTGTCATGGTTTTTCCTCTTCCTCTTGCTGGCAAGGACGGAGAATATATTTCCTTTTCTTTCATGTACCGGCTTTATTGCCTTCATTTATTCAGCTAAAATTGTAAATGATTTAGCAGAGCACAAACGTGGTTGATAAGATCTTAATTCCACTGTCCGTGCAGTGTGTACGCAGTTCCATATAAGCTGTAACTGTACTTGGATCAGGGAAAGGCCGTGATGAAAAAGTGCTTGATAACTAAAAGACCTGAATGAGCAAAAGGAGAAATGAAACAAAACCAATCCAACACCTGGATTCTGGTAGTGTTTCACGGCGCAGTTATCTGTTTGGAGTCGCTTGTCTGTTTACGCTCTGCCTTTGCAGGAAATGGGTGCCATCAATTAGATCGCTGCTCAACAAATATATACATGAGTGGAATGGACAGTCAGTCAGGCAGTTGGCACATTCTGCCCCCATTGTCGGAGGTTACCCCGGTCTACCGCGGCGTGTTTGTATTTCACAGGTGTGCAGACTACAGGGAACACAAAGCAAAGTGTGAATGTTTGAGTCGCTCTGAGTTCATCATAGTCAAATTAGCAGTGACCAAAAGGGCACCATTAATGAAGAATGTGAGTGGGAGGGGGGAGGTTTTTTTTTAACAGCACTCTGGCATTGCGGGGGGGGGGGGGGGGGTGAAACTATGTGTGCAATTCTTCATTTGCTGTGAGTTTAATATACAATACAAAATCCAAACTTTTGGGAGGAGATGGAATTTAGAAGAGGAATTGTAACTGAGGGAATGGAGCTGTCCGGCAGATACCCATTTAGCTTTGGAATGAGAGCCTCTGCCAGTTTTCCACGGTCACTATTTTGAAAATATACGTTTCAATGAAGCCTGTTTTAGCGAGCGAGCGAACACTGCAGGAAAGACTGCTGGAAATCTTTTGGAAGGGAATGCATTTGTGTCTGAGGTCATGGGAGCAAGGCAACAGAATCTCAGAGTATAACAGCATGAGAATGGCAGTGGGGAGGCAAGGCAATTGTTAATTCTATAGCAACGGGAGGCTGCAATTTGCCGTTCTTGATTTTTAATTTGTTAATATTTTGTTAATATACGTTTCTTTATTCTTGCTGAGGAAAATGGTCTTTGCGGAGATTGAAACATCAGAGCAATAAGTAGTGTTTGGTGACGGCGAGGTAAATCTATCTCCCTTCTCCGTGCTCAGTGGAAGGAGCAGAGCTATGTCTCTGGCTGGAGAAAATAAAGTTTCTGATTTTCTAATAGAGCCCACAGGATCTCAGTCTTCCGAGACAATGTTGTGCCTCCTGTAGACTGTGTGTGTGTGTGTGCATGTACGTGAGTGTGAGTGTGTGTGTGTGTGTGTGTGTGTGTGTGTGTGAGTGTGTGTGTGTGAGTGTGAGTGTGTGTGTGTGTGTGTGTGTGTGTGTGTGTGTGTGTGTGAGTGTGTGTGTGTGTGTGTGTGTGTGTGTGTGTGTGTGTGTGTGTGTGTGTGTGTGTGTGTGTGAGTGTGTGTGTGTGTGTGTGTGTGTGTGTGTGTGTGTGAGTGTGTGTGTGTGTGTGTGTGTGTGTGTGAGTGTGTGTGTGTGTGTGTGTGTGTGTGTGTGTGTGTGTGTGTGTGTGTGTGTGTGTGTGTGTGTGTGTGTGTGTGTGTGTGTGTGTGCGTGCGTGCGTGCGTGCGTGTTCACACAGGAAGTTTCGCTTTATCACCCCAATAATTATATTCATTTAACAGGGACAGGGCAAATGGAGGTGAAAGACATGCTAATGCTAAAAATTGATACCTTCAACTTGCCAGACTGCAGTTGTTCATTCATTTGGAAGGTACACACGCTCCCAATGAGGCGTTGTCAGTGAGTATCAAAGGACAATGGAGAAGTTCAGCAATATTTCTCCAGGGTTAGCCTTGAATTAGAGACTCTAGGATCAGTGCTGTAAATTTGGAGTGAATGTTGTGGATTTCATTAAAATCTCCAGTGCGGAAATGTGGCAATGCTCAAGCACTGGTAGCTTTTGATAGCACATTTGTGCAGTTACAGTAAAAGGAAGGTTTACAGCAGTTGTACGCCTGTGGATCACTGTTGTGTTGTGAAATTGTGAAAGGAAGTGGGTCAGCATTTGTGTGCAATTATTTATATGCCTTTGTAGCCAGTAATTACAGATTCATTTGAAGCCACTTACATTACTGTAAAACAAAAAGTAATTTTCTGGTATTATTATTTGTATTATTATTATATGTTATTATTTCACTGTAAGTTAATGAAGGAAATGGTGTATTGACTATATATAGATAAACTATATGTTTGGAAGAAAACATTTTCTCAGCATTTTCAGACTGTTTTTCACTTAGAATTATTCCCTCTCATTTCCTTAATGATAAATTAAGTCAACTATTTGTTCTTATTAAGACTTGTCTAATAAAAGAAATCAGCATTCATTTGAAGTAATTGAGGAGTTACTGGGGTATACATTCAAATACAAGCTACTTAGTATTTGGCTCTTGTTTCGCTGAATACAAACTTGAACAAAACAAGCCAGTATTCTTTTCTCAATCGCAGCCTGTGAATAGTGTGCTTTTATTCAAACAAGAAGTTCTTGGCATGTTGCTAAGCAACATAATGTGATCTACATTCAGGAAATCAAAGGTTTAACTTTACTCTGTCAGGGATAAGTTAAGAGGCTCCAATAAAGTCTAATGCTTCTCTTTTTCCTTTCATTGATTCTGAATTTGGATTTTAGCAATGCAAAAGATTTTTTTTTAAATAGTATTTTTTGCTGGCTTTTCAGGGAAATGGTAATGTGAGAAATAAATATTCTGTATACAGTGTAATATTGTGCCTTGCATTATGCATAGATATTAGTCACAGTAGCACAGAACAGGGTATTGAAGGACAGCGCATCACACCATGGTGTCGGTTCACATTGAATCGAAAGTCCAAAAGAAAAAAAAAAAACGTCCATTGGAGTTGTCTTTTGTTTGATGAAATAAGAATGAGGACCAATTGCTTTGAGATCATTTGTTGACATCACTTCCTGTCATTCTGCTTCCTTTAGATGGGCTAGAGAAAATGTTTATGTAACAGTGCTGCACTCAGCTCAATCCTAATTACATTTTTTATTTTTTTTGTTTTCATCAGCAGAAGATCTTAAGTTTTGCCTAATCTGCATCAGGGATCTGGTATTGCACACAACATGTCTGCCTCTGTTTCCCTTTACATTACTTTACATTTCAGCATTTTGGAGATGCTCTTATCCAGATCAATTTACACACATGATGTTTTTATAAACAATCCATGTATACAGCTGGATATTTAGGCTAAGTACCTTGTTCAAGGGTACAATGGTAGCACCCCAGCTGGGAATGGAACCTGCAACTTTAGAGATGCAGTTTACAAGCCCAGTTCCCACACATCTGGCTGCTCTGTTTTAAATGACCGGTAGTGCAGGCAGCAAACATGTAGTCATGACTGCACACACACTGAGACCAAGGCTGCAACCCAGTCTGAGGCTTACATTCTTGAGACATATTATTAAAAAAATAATCAGCTAGCAAAATTCATGATGATGTTATGTTTTTGAAGCTTTGTAAAAATTAACAGTGTAATAAATTATTTCATATTTTTTGTAATTATATAGTAGTATAAATTGTATAACTGTATAAATTGGTAATAATTTAACAGATTTTGCATACTTTTTGTGCTGGTTATGTCACTGTGTTTACATCAGGGGAAGCTTAAGTGATCCATTGGTTTCACCCTTACTCTCTGATTGGTTCAGTGCTTAAAATCTGCCTGCTGACAGGCAACTAAAATTATTCATAAATTCGGAGGTCACTCACAGTCTACTAGCAGAACAGGCCAATTTTCTGGACTGATGGTCAGGGTGGCTGAGCCTGTCCAGGGTGTGCTGGCCCTGGATCAGACAATGGAGATTTCTCTAGTGACTAAGCTTACCTCAGGGTCCGATTTCACATTGCCAAGAATCCAAATCTTTTCAAAGGCTTTATTACCCTTACCGTCCATTGCAACTAATCACCTAAAGAACCATGCTGGGAATTTATTCTGCCCCACCAGTGGGGCACTTCACAAGAACATATTTTGAGAGATTTAATGGTATTCACACAGTGTCATTTTTACAGGCTACACCTGTCCAATGTGATCAATAGAGAGACAGAACAAAGGTTATTACAGGCAATACATGCTGAATAAAAAGCATTAATAAACAGTTGTGAAAGTGACCAATGAAAACGTATTTTTATACATTCCATATTCAAAATATTTGTATGATACGTGCGCAGCCAAATTGTAGGGATTTGTTCCAATTGAGAGGGAATGAAAGAACGAGAGAAAATAAGACAGAAGATGTAAGTTTAGAGTCGTTTAAGAGCTGTACTGTGATTGCACAAGTGTGTGTGAGAGAGAATGTGTGTGTGACTTGATTGAAAGGACAAGATAAAAGTATAGACAAAATAAAAAAAGAAAATAAAGGTAATAAAATAAATTGAGTAGAGAGTGAGAGAGTGAGAGAGTTAGAGAATGAGTGTGAGTGAGAGTGAGAGTGAGAGAGAATAGGGGGAGTGGAGGTTTGGCGGTTATAAGCCCTGGACCCAGCAGGTGTGCTAAGAGAGGGTAGCCCCTAGTCATGGCCTGGCGCTGAGAGGAGAGCCTGGAAGAATGTATTCAAAATAACCACAGAAAACAGAGGCAAATGCAGCTTCACTAAGCGAAGCCTTCAATTTACCGGTGTGCTTTTAGACACCATAGCCTCAGTACACTTCCTCCACCATTTCCTTCTCGTGTGATGGAAAAACCTATCAACATGGTATAAATTTTTGTGAAAAATTCTGTTAATTTATTTTTGTCATTCAGGGATACCGAGAAGTTTGCTGTGTTCCGCTGACTTTTTTCCCTTTTAATATAAGCTCACTCTCTGCATAACTTTTGCTATTATGTAGATTAAGCCTTTTACAGACACCCATTATATGAAAAGTGGAATGCAGTCTCTAGATAATTCTTTCGGCCTGTTGCATTTAGAATTGCGGAGACTAATTCCAATAGCCCTGCTTTTAATTATCTTCTCAGCAGTGGTCTACAGTTTGCCATGACAGGGTTGTGAACTTTATGAGGTGTGTTTTGATAGGAGTGCTCTTATCAGGAGGGACTGCAGACAGGGTCCAAACAAGTTTGAAGTATCTGTGAAAAGATTCCCTTTAATCCTTTTAAGTTGCTTTGCTACCCCCAAACCATTTGTCATGACAGTAACATAGAGCGCCCTACTCTCCCTAACCCGACTCCTGTGTGGAGGTGCAGAAGACCACAGACAGTTAAAAAGCCATCTGGCTTGAGGGGGGGGGCAGTTGTGGTTCTGTAGGGGTGTGGGGAGGGCGGGGGTTTTGTGGGGGAGTGAGTGTTTGCTGGACAAACAAAATGACAGCAGTGAAAAGCATTTTGAGATCTCTCACGCACATGCCAAGTGGTCAGAGTTGTGGAGTTTCACAGCTCCCTCAGGGCAACAGATAAACAAACCACTGCTCTGGTCGTGTGTATGTGTTTGCTTGAGTGTGTGTGTCTGTCTGTGTGTGTCTGTGTGTGTGGTGATGGAGTAAATGGCTTTTATTGTATTAGATAGTACGCCCTGCATTATACATTTTCTGGGATAACAATTGTGGCAACTCAACCATTTTTCACAAATTCAAAAACAGCCTTCACGGACTCTGAAAAATGTCCCTTACAAACCCCTGTAAATCAGTCCCTCTTCCTGCCACACATTTGTGATACTTCCACCCTGCTCCCCACACCGGCCCCTTCCCTAGCCCACCCCAGTGTGTGGAGCCTTCACTTTTCACTCCAGAGCAGCCCGTAGGAAGTCTTTATTTCTGGCAGGTTGTGCCTCTCGTCTCCTACTCCGCTCTCGGCCTGTTCTCATGCCTGTCCCCCCACCTGCTGGGACCCTGATCCCGGGCAGAGCCGCGCTTCGGCGGGGGCACAAGTACTGCCGGGCCCAGGCTTTGATCATCTGACCACTTGGATGCACAGCAGCTGACCACATGTTTGGAGAATAAGAAAGCGAGGAAAAGGAAGAAGAAGGGCTGTTGCAAAAGAAAGGGACCACAAACCCGACTACCCAGCATTCTGACTAACTGGCCCACTCCTGCAGCTGTACGACTGGAATCCTTTCTCTAATGAAATGTATATTAGCATTTCTAATTAAGGTTATTATGCATGGGTCCCATGGGAAAATGGGTTGGCCTTGACTTGAGTGGAAATTGGTTTGAGTGTGATTTCTTTAGGATGCGGCAGAGAGGGCAAAGTGCGCAGGGCTTGTGAAAAATCGTGCTAATGTGGCCAAGCTGTGGCCTGTCAATCTGTACAACTTCCTTAGCTACAGCTGTCCCCCACACTGTTGACCAAAAGAGGCCACATTGTCAACCCTGCTTAGTTTGTTTGAGAGAGTGCCCGTTAAAGCTGACGTCTCAAACTATTCTGACTACATTTCCACCTTTAAATAACTGTGCGTGTGTGAATGTGTGCGCATGCACATGCGTGTGTATGTATGCACATTCCCATGACTGCATCAATTAAAATAGCTCTTCAGTGACATGAAATGTGACATGCCAAAAAATGAACAAAAAAAAACATATACGTATTGACAGTTTTTATACTGTACCTTATATTTATCCTCGACTTATGTAATTATATCAAATCAATTAAAAATTAAATATTAAGTGTTTTTTACGTCACATTTTGACACCTTTTCTTTACCTAATTTATTAATTTTTTTTGCCATTGACTAAAAGTGGTGCAGTATAAGAGACTGAAACTGGACCCATCACAGTCCATTCAGCCATGATTCACTTTGTCCTTAAGTCTAAGCAATTAATTCACCAACATTCATTTAAAAACACTTGCTTGAGTGCAATACAGAAAATTGAACATTGCCATTTGATTGAATCTGATCTTCAGCTGAGTTTTCTACCATGACTTGATAACTGTCTTGAACAGCGGGCGGCAATATTTTTGAGCCTTCTGAGATAAAAAAAAATGAATGCACAGACGATATTCAGTCTTAAAAGTATCCTCCCAATGAAACATTTTATAGCAACGTGCACACAGCAGTGTCATATTATTGACAGATGAGTATATATCGGCATCAGTATTGAGTATCTCAGAGGGAACGACTCGCACAATAAGCAGTTGAAATTTGAAATGTGTGCTGCGATCATACATTACCTGGGTCTGAGCTGGGTGGGGCCTGTATGGTTTCCGTTAGGCCTGGATCGGAGGCTGGAGTTGCTGTTTCCCGGGCCGTGCTCTCCCAGCATCACTATTGTTTGGTTGGTCACTTTACAACATCAGGGATGTATGAAAGGAACCTCTTCATTAGGGCCAAGGTCTTTCACTGGATCACCGGGGCTGTTTTGACTGGCTGCCATCCTCTATTCTGACCGCTCTGTAGACAGACCAAAAGAACCTGAGTATGAGGACCCCCAAACAAGACAGACATGCATAGGGTGTGTGCACCCACACAGACGCGCAGTCACACACACTATCCATGCACACACACACACACACACCATACATGCAGGAATATACACACATATTTACAAATACATGCACATGTTATAGACACAAACACTGTCGACACACATGTTCTCTGAGGTTAATTTTGCTATGTGTATTAAAGGTTGTATCAGCGATTTTGGGTGACGTCACTTCTGAAGCGAAATCCCAAACAAACATACTTATGAATAATTATGTTATGTTTTAAAAAATAGTGTTCAAGCATCCAGAATTATAACCACGTTAATAACGTTTGTAAGAAACCAAACCGTTTGTAAATCCGTCAAGATTTCAGCGAGATAAGAGTATTAGCGTTTGTGCAGATCATTGTGATTGGTTGGAATACTGTTTATTTTGGTTTTGAGTGGTTGGTAGTACCATTTGTTTTTGTGTACGATCTCGGAGCATAGGCTGCCTACAGAGACGTGGTTTTTTGACGGCCTGCTTATGGGGCGGGCAGCTAGCGGATCGTGAGGAAAAATCAGATGAATGTGATCATTTATGTTTCCACCCAAAATCGCTGATACAACCTTTAAGGACACTGAAGTTAATTTGAAATGTAATTGTAAGGCAAACTACTGATGTGTTTCCTGGGAATATTTCCCTGTGTAATGCTATAACAAGAAATTATTTATTATGCAAAAATGTGTCGTATTGAAAATATTGATTCTGTCACCTGTATTTTAATATGCACAAGATTGCATAGAATTCAAGATTCTTTTAAAATTGAAAAATTGCTTCCTCACAACACTTGCCATTTGTGAGGAAACCTGCAAAGAAAGTAGACTCATTTTATTAGTATATTTTTTAGTGTTGATGAGGTAATTTCTGCTTGCTTCCTATTAAGATTAGAATTGCTGAAATGATAGCTTCTTAAAAAAAACAAACAAAAAAAAAAAAAAAAACTAAATATTTTGGGCAGTGTTTTATGTAGATATTGTTGGGTTGAGGAGAAAATCCAGCCATGTAATAGAGAGGCAGTCAGGAAAACACTACACACTAGGTCAGGGGTCTTCAACCTTATCCCGCAAGGGCCGGTGTGGGTGCGGGCTTTTGTTCCAACCAAGCAGTTACACACCTGATTCTACTAATCAATCACTAGAGTCTTTGCTAAGGACCTTGATTAGTAGAATCAGTTGTGTAACTGCTTGGTTGGAACAAAAGCCAGCGCTGCGCTGAAGAGGGCATTATTTACAGTTCTTCCATATCCTCCCCAAGGCGGCTGGGCAGCCACATGTGTGTTGGTGCCACTTGCAACCATCTTGTTAGGTGGAGAAATTAAACTTTTTTCTTCACTGGCCAACTATCTGTTGTCTCGTGTACTCTCTTCTCCTTCCTGTTCAAGGCCTTTAGGAGTGTAAGATAGGACCTGTAATATGAGGGCATCTCAAACGCAACGTTGCTCAGCCAGCTCTGATCAGATGAAAATTGCAAACAAGTTTGTATAGAACAGAATAAAACCCCTACAGTATATAGCCTCTAAAATATAACACCAATATGGATAAAAGCATGTTAACCCTGACAATGTATTTGACTGAATTGTGCCTTGCCTTTCTTTTTGGCAATTCTTCAAAAATATTTAGTACCTTGGGAAGCCTTGGAGTAAAAATAATTTTGATTGATTTATTGAGTTGAACAAGGAAACATTGAACTATCAGCCCCCACAGGCATCTTTACTAAAGTGGATGGGATTCGAGGTGAAAGAAAAAGTGTACAGTTCACTGTAATGACCACACTTTGGGGCCGTGATAGGGAACTGACCCAACGTGTGCCATATTTTGTAAGCCTTCTGATAATAAAGAACATGTCCTTTTAGTGATGTTTTTGACAATTAAACATCTTCAGCTCATTTCAGTAATCTGGACCACATAGTGGTGTCAAAATCCATTTTGAGATGCTGTAATGCAACAGTTTATGAGTCCCCATAAAACCCCAACTAGCTGCCATAATGAGCAGCAATCATGAATGGAAACTTGGGAGTTTCTCGCTTCCCCTGTTCCTGAGAGAAACCAAACACAAGATGCAACACAATGCAAAGGTCAATATAAAAGCTAAAAAGGTCTTGACTAGTCCTCCCTGGCGTTAAGTAGCCGAGGAGTGGCTGGGATCAGGCTGGAGCTTTGTGTGTCAAGATGTAGACACGCTCTTTCATTAGTTATTGTGAAACCGAGGCGTTTGTGCTTTAGGTAGCTGGGTTGGGCAGAGGGATGGAACACTCACAGACAAACCTGGGGTCACACGGGCTTGGGTCGGAGGTCAAGTTGGATGGAGGAGATTAAGCCAGTATGTGAAGTCTCCTTTGTGCAGATCTCTTCTGTTTTGGTAAATATATTGTGCTGGCTTGCCACTGTGTGATTTTTCAGCTCTGTGCATTGGCAGTTTAGTTTATTCAGAATTTTGGACAGTTTCAATCAATTTAACATAAAAATCTGCAGACACTCCACACTAGTTTAGTTAGGGAAAATATGGTCTTCGCTGTGTAGGTATTCAAAACAGGAATAAAACAATTTGCCATTCTCTGTAACAATGCCAGTTTAGAACTATTTCAAGCAACAATTCAATGATTTGATTAGCATATTGAAATGCATGTGCATAATGTAGTAGCTGTGGTGGCATTGTGATTCTATTAGAGCACGCTATTTAAGAGGAGAAATGTGTGCCATGGAACTACCCAGAAGCCCGAACACATATGCCTTAAATATAGATCCCAACTCATAGCGGTCATTAAAAATCACATAGCACTTACACTATTTCAAAGAGTATTCCAAAATTCCCAGTCTCACATTGGTGGTGACTGAAACAATTCTTCAGTCCCAGTCTTTGAAATTCATGAACGCTGCCATTCAAAGGCAATTCATTTATGTGCACTTGAAAATGGCCTTCGACAACCCTGCATCAGTCAAAACATAGTGGAGAAAAAGTGAGCTAAAGTATTTTGGTTCCATGGTGGAAATTGAGTCTAACTGAACACTGGTGGCAAAATGTGTTTTTGTTGTAACACACAAATGGCTTTCTGTGCTGCTTATGCACTGTGCGCACAATGCATGCACAACCTGTGTGCAACACACGCAGCGTAACCCCAGTGTAAGGGCTGCAAGGTCAACACACGCAGTGTAACCCCAGTGTAAGGGCTGCAAGGTCAACACACGCAGTGTAACCCCAGTGTAAGGGCTGCAAGGTCAACACACGCAGCGTAACCCCAGTGTAAGGGCTGCAAGGTCAACACACGCAGCGTAACCCCAGTGTAAGGGCTGCAAGGTCAACACACGCAGTGTAACCCCAGTGTAAGGGCTGCAAGGTCAACACACGCAGCGTAACCCCAGTGTAAGGGCTGCAAGGTCAACACACGCAGTGTAACCCCAGTGTAAGGGCTGCAAGGTCAACACACGCAGTGTAACCCCAGTGTAAGGGCTGCAAGGTCAACACACGCAGTGTAACCCCAGTGTAAGGGCTGCAAGGTCAACACACGCAGTGTAACCCCAGTGTAAGGGCTGCAAGGTCAACACACGCAGCGTAACCCCAGTGTAAGGGCTGCAAGGTCAACACACGCAGTGTAACCCCAGTGTAAGGGCTGCAAGGTCAACACACGCAGCGTAACCCCAGTGTAAGGGCTGCAAGGTCAACACACGCAGCGTAACCCCAGTGTAAGGGCTGCAAGGTCAACACATGCAGCGTAACCCCAGTGTAAGGGCTGCAAGGTCAACACACGCAGCGTAACCCCAGTGTAAGGGCTGCAAGGTCAACACACGCAGCGTAACCCCAGTGTAAGGGCTGCAAGGTCAACACACGCAGTGTAACCCCAGTGTAAGGGCTGCAAGGTCAACACACGCAGCGTAACCCCAGTGTAAGGGCTGCAAGGTCAACACACGCAGCGTAACCCCAGTGTAAGGGCTGCAAGGTCAACACATGCAGCGTAACCCCAGTGTAAGGGCTGCAAGGTCAACACACGCAGTGTAACCTCAGTGTAAGGGCTGCAAGGTCAACACACGCAGCGTAACCCCAGTGTAAGGGCTGCAAGGTCAACACACGCAGTGTAACCCCAGTGTAAGGGCTGCAAGGTCAACACAGGCACTGGCCATCTGCATGTAAACTGGCATTGATATTGCTCCATCATCCATAGGACAGGGAGGGGGGATCAAATGCAATCAAAAATGGACTTCCCCACATGATTGCTTTTGTATTCATCAATAGCCACGCATTGTTTTGCTCTGTAAATCAGACCAATATATGCTTGGGTTTTTATTTCTAGTCAATTGTATGGGCCTGACGGTGTTCACACAGACAGTGTTCCGCTTGTGCGTTAATTAGTGCAATCTAGTGCCTCTGTCTGAAGTGACTCTTTGCTTATCTTGCATTGTCACTCAGTGATTTGAGGGGAAAATGCATGTGCCCGTTCTCCATTCATGCTGGCCTTCAGGGTGTTGGGTGCATGTGCCCTTTCTGCATTCATGCTGGCCTTCAGGGTTTTGGGTGCATGTGCCCTTTCTGCATTCATGCTGGCCTTCAGGGTTTTGGGTGCATGTGCCCGTTCTCCATTCATGCTGGCCTTCAGGGTGTTGGGTGGCCATGGCGCCCTGTGATTTATTTTCCATATCTAAAGAAGTCATTCATCCATGTAGCCAAGTGAGCCCTGGGGCTTAAAGTGGCCCTAAATCGCTAACAAAATCTTTAATTTGCGACTGCAAGTTGCATTTAAATAACTTGAGACCATAAATGCTACTTTTAAACTCTTCTGGCAAGCAACATGCAGGCCGTCACATACACAGATCTGTAAAAGCTAAACTAGGAACTCTTACAGACCACAACAGACGCTCAGGAAACTGATGAACCTGTCCCTGCTGCCCCTGCTACCTACTGTACGTTCCATTGCAGACAGTACAGTCAAAAATAAACAGTCGCAGCTTAAAAATAATTAAATCCTGTTTAACACAGAATACTCCTATTGGATTACATTGGATTAATCCTAGTTTGAAGTCTATTGAGGTGGTGTGTGTTGGGGGGATAGTCTATTGAGGTGGTGTGTGTTGGGGGGATAGTCTATTGAGGTGGTGTGTGTTGGGGGGATAGTCTGGTCCTGCACAAAGTCACTGAATCTGCCTCAGGAGTTTCCACATTGCTAGTAGCTACAGCTTGTTTACTCTCGTTTCTTATTTATGGTGACATTTTTTCACTGCAAACAGACCTTTATGTGTCTCTGAAGTCCTGGTAGCTGATGGGAGTACGTTATATTATTGAAAAACCTCAGGAATAAGGAATAACAGGAAATGAATCGCCATCTTAATAAAAGGTGACCTTTGTGTCCTTGTTGTGGGTAAAGGAAGGAACACTTGCTATAACACAATCCTGCCTCAATCACGCAGTCTGTATCAGTGCCGTCTACGTCATGGACCTACATTATGAATTTTTCAGTATGCATGTCTTTATCACCATTATTGAAACAATAATGTTTGTCTGAGCAAAGCATCGGAATAATCTGGGGTGAAGAACCCAGTCAAGCACGTGAAGGTACCACTCTTTCTGTGAAGAATAACTGAGATTGGGGATATCTGTGTAATGCTTGAGACATAACCCAAAGTAAAAACCAGTGAGACTCTTCTGCGCTGAGGTGTGCTGTCTGTTGTCTCATTAGGATTGTTTTTGTGGTTCAAAGTCATATGTTGGAGTGGATGTGTGCCACAGCGTAGTAGTTGTATTGAAAGCAGACGGAGATATTGATAGAGACCTTTAGTGGCTTCATGCTCTGGAAATGAACGGATGAGTGTGTCGGGTATGTCCAGTCTCCGTGTACCCAAAACCCTCAGTACAGTCGTGTGGGTTCCTGTTCACATACATGTCTGTCAGACACTGTCTCCACATGATTAATCTCTGTTCTACTGTAACAGTCTCTTTGTTAACTCGTGATATTAAAACAAATAAATGGTCAATTAAATAACAAAACACATCGAACCATCAAACCACTAGCACTAAAAAGCCCTAAATTCATTACTTTAAAAAGTGAAAAAAAAATTAAAAGCATTCGGATCGAAAAGCATTTCACTTACCAGCCTCTGATTACTTTTAATTGGGCACCATTTCCTGACAAAATAGCTAGAGCGTGCATGCGGGAGTATGGGAGATGACAGGTCTAATGTACATGGAATCAGAGCAAGTTCTGCAGGAGCCACGATGGGCTGATGTGAAAGGCCGTCAGCGTGACAGAGAGTGGCATAATAAGAGGCCATCAGCGGTCCTTAATGTGAGGGTCCGGGCAGGGCTTCCCGAGGCTGTCCCTCCCCCATCGCAGAGCCCGAGCACGAGCACCTGCCGCTGCTTCGCCACATGCCTCCCTCTCTGCTGTCTGCCTTCAGTGACTGTGGAGGCAAAGTACAGAGAGCTCTTTAAGAAGGAAATGGATCCAAATAATCAAATGTGTTCGGCTAATTGTCCCAGACATAAACAGCAGTTGAATGTCTTGGGGCGTTTCACTGTTTGTTCAGGCTGGAAGACAGCGGAAGATTAAATTAACTTCTTCACACCCCGCGCTCATCGCAGCCGTTGTAGGAAGCAAGTTGTTTTGCCGTATCTACTGGGACTGAAGATTATAAGCACTCAGTATTTTTATATTATTGTTAAAAAGAATAAAAATGTGGCGAGAGCTTTTTTAAGTGAGTGGGCAGTCCACCCTCCTTATTCTTTCTTTCTTCTTTGTTTATACTGGGTTACAAATAGAGGTGGAATAACGGTACAGGAAGTGTGTTGGCCGTGAATGGAATGGGCTGCACGGGGGGATTTATATACGGGTTTGAGAGTCAGCTGCCCGTGGGACTCTGACGCAGTCTTGCCCCATGCAGCAAAAGCGTTTGTAACAGACCATGCATGGGTTATGCTGATATATCTCAACTCCATATATGTGTGTGTACAGATTATGAGTGCATTACACATTAAAACCCTATCTCTGAAATGTATTAATATCGCAGTATTGAGTGACATAATATTGGAAATTAGTGAGACAGCAGAGACACTCGCACTCCCTGTAGAAGAACAGCTCAGAGTGTTGATGTCTGGCTTCTCCAAACAAGACACTGTAAAACAGGCCACCTTCTGCTATGTCTGTGCAGATCGTATTATAAAAAAAATAAAATAAAATAGAGTTCCCCCTCCCACCAGCTGGAAACTGAAGTGGATCAATTAATGTAAATGTAAATGCTTCTTAATCTACATGTCTGTCTGCTGTCTTTTGGTTTACTTTTTATTGTCCTTCTGCCAGGATGACTGCTAGTCTATTAGGATGGTCGTATAAAACAATCCTCTCATCAGTAACATGCTTTTCCCATGGGTGCCAGAGTTGCATGTGGGGAACTGTAAGCATGGTTTGGAGATACAGTGCCCGCAGTATTACTTCTTCAACAGGATCCATATTTTCCAGTTACCAGTGTCTTTGGCTCATGGTACAGAATAGAGCCAATATGGCTGCAGCCTCCGACCAGATTGAGTTCTCCTCCCGCCTCTGTGTGAGCAGCATCCTGTGCTTTGAAAGCGTTTAATTGCTCCTCTTTCGTCTTCACATTTGCAGGCAACCATTAGGACATGACATCATATTTTTCCCCAAGGCAAAGAGGAATTTAATTGCTGCTTGCTGAGCTTAAGGAATCAAATCTGCCAATCAGTCATGCAGTGCAATTGTCTTCGAAACACATTAACAGTAAGCCACACCCTCACTCCTCCATATACATCTTTGAAGTGGATTATAAAATGTCAGTATGGGTTCTTCCAGATGGCAGTACAGTACTAGGCTGTGTGCATGTATGTATGTATGTATGTTTGTGTGTTTGCGTGTGCGGGTGTGTATGTGTGTGCGCGTGTCTGTGAGAGATGTGGGGAGGGAGATTAAAGACATGACCATTTTGGATTGCGCATACTGAAATTAATAAAAGGACCGATCGATTAATGCAAAAAAGCATGATAGAAAGAAGACGCAGAAAAAAGAGTTAGTGCACCATCAGAAGTACATCTCTCCTGGGCAGGACATTCCGAAGGAATTCACTTCAGTCCATATATATATATATATATACACTGCCTGGCCAAAAAAAAAGTCGCACACTCTAATATTTTGTTGGACCACCTTTAGCTTTGATTACGGCGCACATTTGTTCTGGCATTGTTTCGACAACCTTATACAATGTCACAACATTTATTTCCATCCAGAGTAGCATAAGTTTTTGGCTGAGATCTTGTATTGACGACGGGAGAGTCGAACCACTCCGTAAAGTGTTCTCCAGCACGTCCCAAAGACTTTCAATGGGGTTAAGGTCAGGAATCTGGTGGCTAATTCATGTGTGAAAATGATTCCTCATGCTCCCTGAACCACTCTTTCACAATTTGAGCCCGATGAATCTTGGCATTGTCATCCTGGCATATGCCCATTGATGGGATAACCTGGTCATTCAGTACATTCAGGTACTCAGCTCACTTCATTTTATTGCTGCATAATGTTGCTGAGCCTAGACCTGACCAACTGAAGCAACCCCAGATCATAACACTGCCTCCAGAGGCTTGTACAGTGGGCACTATGCATGACGGGTGCAATGGCGACTTTTTTCTTGGCCGGGTAGTGTATATATATATATATATATATATATATATATATATATATATATACACTACTCACAAAAAGTTAGGGATATTCGGCTTTCGGGTGAAATTTCAGGATGAACCTAAAATGCACTATAACCTTTACAGGTGAAATTAATTTGACCTTCTCTAAACTTTTGAATGCACATGTCCAACTATTCAATGTTTCAGTACTTTTTGCACAACTTGCTGTTCTCTAACAAGGAGCTGAACGGCAAAATTCACAACAGGTGTTTGATCCATGAATCGACTAATAAATTTCCTGGTTCAATTAGAATTGGTATTTAAACAGTCCTCTTCATCATGCTGTTCACATTTTGACATCATGAGACCAAGACGACACCTAACAATTGATCAACAGTACCTCGCCATTGCGAGGCTTCAAACAGGATGTTCTCAGAGGGAAGTGGCCACTGAGCTTAGAGTGTCACAGAGTGTCATCAGCAGGTTGCAACAGAGATACAGAGAGACTGGAAGAGTCACAGAAAGGCATAGAAGTGGATGTCCTTTGGCCACATCCCACACTGATGACCGCTTCATTGTGAACAGTGCCCTGCGGAACCGGATGATGAATGCCACTCAACTCCAGGCACATTTAAGGGAGGTGAGAGGCACCCAAGTGTCACGTCAGACCATTCGAAACCGTTTACATCAGCATGGTCTGCGTGCTAGACGACCTGCAAGGGTACCTGACCACACCACCAGGCACAGTGTCATCGTCTTGCATGGGCCAGGGAGCATTTACGCTGGACGAGGGACCAGTGGGCCTCAGTGCTGTTCTCTGATGAAAGTCGATTCACGTTGAGCAGAAATGATGGCCGCCAACGATGTTGGAGACGTCAAGGAGAGCGCTATGCATCAGCCACTGTTGTCACCAGACGACCCTTTGGTGGTGGCGGTGTTACAGTGTGGGCAGGTGTGTCTAGTCAATACAGAACTGCCCTACACTTTGTGAATGGTACAGTGACAAGCCCATACTACCTGAATAACATCATTAATCCAGTCATTGTGCCCCTGCATGAACAACACAGGCCTAATTTCATCTTCATGGACGACAATGCTCCAGCTCATCGAGGTCGCATCATTAGGGAAAGGCTGCTGGAGACTGGGGTACCTCAAATGGAGTGGCCTGCACTTTCTCCAGACCTGAATCCCATAGAAAACCTATGGGATCAGCTGACTCACCGTGTAGAGGCTCGTAACTCTGTACCCCAGAACCTCAATGACCTGAGGGCCGCCCTTCAAGAAGAGTGGGATGCCATGCCTCAGCAGACAATAAGTCGACTTGTGAACAGCATGAGACGTCGTTGTCAAGCTGTAATTGATGCTCAAGGGCACATGACAAGTTATTGAGACATTGACATTTTTGTTGTGGTATACCCACCACTGTTGTTGGCTTTTGTTTCAATAAATTGTTTGAGATGAGGAAATCACCATTGCATGCTTCTACTTAAATGCCCTACTTTCATGATACGTATAATATCACTGTAGCGTGAACTTACATTTTCCATAAATTTCACCCGAAAGCCAAATATCCCTAACTTTTTGTGAGTAGTGTATATATACTGTATATCCATCCCAATGAGATTTCTCTTAAGCCACTCTTATCTGAAACAGGCACCCCTGCTAAATACCAGTGGAAAGTGCAAGCTTTTCTCACAGTCACAAAATTGAGGGTAAACAGTGAATGATCAAAGCATGAACAAGATCACGTATGTTTTCACTGACACGCAAAGATGGTCATTCCTGGCCATGTCTGGCTTGTCCATGGCATGGTGTCTACGGAGGCGTCAGCTGTAACAGGCTCTGTTTTCACTGCAAATGTCCACAACAACAACAACAGCAAACTGAAAATGCTAGCCAAAAGATTGTATGTTGCACCCAACTAACAGTAAGTTATACGGTGTTGATGAACAAGACAAATAGACCTAGGTTCTGCATGGTTG
Organism: Synaphobranchus kaupii; assembly: GCA_029718625.1. NCBI lineage: Eukaryota > Metazoa > Chordata > Actinopteri > Anguilliformes > Synaphobranchidae > Synaphobranchus > Synaphobranchus kaupii. The sequence goes on along the minus strand of CM056385.1, from coordinate 14,831,677 downwards.
GTGTCAGAAGTGTGCTCCAGAGTTTCAGGGAGTAAGTATTGTGTCAAATAAAAATGCTCATAAACCTGACATTTCTTTAAAAAAAAAAAAAAAAACTGGTCAGTAAAACAGCAAACCTAAAAAGTTGGTCCAAAAAGTTCTCTAACCTTGAACCTGGGCCTAGGGCTTGCTTGAGGTTTTTTATATGAGAATAATACAGAGGAAAATTAAATATAATGTAATAATAATTATTAATCTCTGCCCCATCCTTCCTGGAACACAGTGCTGCTGCCATGATCGGCAGGTAAGAGGTTTCAGGAGGAGGATGCCAGTTATAAACCTTGGAGAATTATCTATATATCCCTCCCCCCTTCTATTTCTGTTTTAACAATGGTTACGGTTTCTGTTGAATCCTGCTTTTTAAAAGGTCTACAATCCATTATGGTGAAATTTCTGAAATTATTGTCAGGATAAGGAGGGGGAGGAGGGGAGAAAAAAAACCCAACAAAAAACACAAGCAAGAAAATGAATGGAGCTCCAGAATGAATCTATAGGTTTTTTTCCCCCTTTTAATGTAGCCATTATAAAAATGTTCTGTGAATGTAGCATGAACATTAGCCCCCTTCTGAGCTATTATCCCAGCTGTCTGGTGTTGCAATTTCACACATCACTGATTCAGACAACCAGTCGACTTGAGTCTGCCTGCCCTAGATGTTACCTTATTTAGGTAATGCACCACGGACAAAACACGCGCTAGACGACAAAAAGTGTTACAAATATCAAATTATTTGGAATTTAAAAAGTGATACTAAAGATTTAAGCGTTCAGTTTGTTCAGTGAGACTCGATTGATGAGGAGGGAAATGGAGGGAGGTGGGCGGTGAGTTAACCTTGCATTCTCTATAGAAATAATAAAACATGATTTAATAAGGCTTTAATGTTGTATGGTAGCTCACTTGTTGCATGTGCACATAATCCATCACAGGTCCCTATTGCTGTGTCACACCTGTAGCGTGTTGCAGCAATAACTGCTACAGTTACATAGGAGATAGCCACAACCCAACTACCATTTCTACAATATTACATGCCCTGATCTATACTGGAGCAAGTTCCCCTGCCACCCACCCACAATGTTAATTCATAATTTCTAATGCGTGAATGACAAATGCTTACAATTTAACAGCCAAACAGGTGATGTTATGTATTATTCATGTTCAGTGGGGTTAGAAACATACAGTTCTGTGCTGCCATTTTTCAAAATCCTGCTACAACCCACATATGTCATAATTCACTTGACTTCACTGTCAGATTTATTTTTTGTTCAGCCAGCAGGACTAAATAAAAGTGGTTTCCCCACTCCCCAGAAATGTAGCAACAACACAAAATGCAATTCTGATATTTTTGAGTCATAAAAACCAGTCTTACGACCATTCTCTTGTAGTTCTGAAATAGCTTAAGTGAATTGTAAAGTATTAAGTTTTGCAAGTTGCAACTTAGCACTATGCATGCACACATATGCATTTGGGAACATGCTCATTTGCAGAGGGAATTGGCACAATCTCACGTGTGCTGCATGACATTAATTCGGACTGAACTGCTCAAGGGGCTGCCAAGTGAATTGTTAATAACATGATATTCTCTCTACACATTTTTTTCCGTGAGAATTGCACGGCCGCTGTTGAATGTAGACATGAAACACTGACACACAAACATTCAGTGGTGTATATCGAGGCTGAGCTTCTGTTACAACGTAACCACAGGATCAATTTCCCCAGAAATATTCAAATTGCTTTATATACTAATGCTATTTTAATAAGATCTTGGAGCAATATCAGAAATTAGCAAAAGTGTTATTTACATGCACATATATTCCTGTTGTAATTACAGCCACAAGTTTATTCTATTTATTCAACATTTTGAAATTGGAACACATCTCTGGATCCAAATATTTTATTTGGGCAAATAATGAAAGTAGGGTTCAAGGTTCTATATGTGTCAAAATGTCATTTTTCTCAAAAAACATTACGGTAGTTATCTAGACAGGAAGGATGGGATTTCACATAGCTGCAGGTTGTAAATATGACAAGAGGTCTTTTTAAACCAGCACAATAACATTTACATCTGTTTTTTTGGTTTTCAACATATTTTTCAGACTTAATATGTGTGCATATTTAAGGAAAGGAACAGAGATGCTGGAGTTTATTTGTTGGTGTATGCTGATGTGAGATTTGATTTTTTTTTTCCATATTTTAATGGTCCTTGCAAAATAATTTTATATAACAAAATTATTAGCCTGTCAATCGTGTGATCAAGGATTTGCTCTGCCTCCATTCATGTCCATGTCAGATTCAGATCCACAGCGTTTAGAGGCTGGAGCATACGGTTAGAAAATAAGGTATAGGGGTTCCTTATCAGGCTGTAAAATTAAATAGCTGAAAATAGAGCATTTATTTAATAATAAATAGGGCATTTTGGTTTGAGAATGGCATGCATTTATCAAACGTGCACACATACATACATACATACATACATACATACATACATACATACATACATACATACATACATACATACGGCATGTTTGAAGGAGTTGTATTTTTGGTCTGATACACAAGCATTATATGGGGATTTCTTAGAGGCAGGGGGGAATAGCAATTATTGGAGTGAATGTCCCGTGCACTGAAAGGCAATCAGCATGAGGATTGGAAACAACTGCGGAACACCTATGGAACAGACATTATCCTGGTATGAGCTTGCTTCGGCTCAAAGAAGCTGGCAATTTCCAGCAGCACCTGGCGCCCAGTCCCCCTCAGAGCTGGTCCCTCCCCACCCATCCGCCCCGGCCCCTTTCCACTGGCTAATCCCCGCTGCTTCCGCTCCCCTCTGCTTCCTCTCCCCTCTGTCCCTGCATTGTCTCTCCAGACTCAAAGAAACTACCGTGGATTTGTCAAAAAAGCAAAAAAAGACAGGGGGAAAAAAAGGTTTCATAACCAAACCCTTCAGAAAAAAGAAGAGTCCAAACAGAATTATACCAGATATATACGTTTAATAACTAATATAACAGTTTTGTGGTGGTCCTTAGATTATAGATAGATTATATTTGGTTCCAGGCTTGTTGGGAATTTTTTTTATTATTGTAGGCTCTACTGGACCTGATAGTTGTGTTGTTGACACTTGCTAGAAACATTCTAGTGCCATGTTGAAGGACTGACCCATCCACTGCATTTCAGGGCACCTTGAACTCCTCAACACAGCAAAGCAATACCTGTCTTTTTCCTAAACAAGTGTCACAGTAAATTCTTGGTTATCTCTCTCTCTCAAGATTGACAAGCGCAGCATCAACCTTGTTGCCTGCAGTCCTGTCGGAGTATGACAAAGTCAAAAGGCCTCCAGTCCAGAAGCTTGTGTTGTGACTCACATTATCATCTGCATGTCTGGAGCCCTAATTGTTTTAGTGCAGCTTTGCCCATTTATTTGTTTGTTTAATTTGTAAAGAGGGGGTGTGCTTTAGAAGGCCATGCTCCGCCCCCCCAGTGAGATGTTGATGAACCCTGGATTGGTGCAGCAGTGGAGAAAGCAGCCACATCATTACCTTGCCCATTGAGGGGACCCCATTGACTTTCTCACCCACTGGCTCAAGGGGATGGATTATCCCTTCTTGTCCAGTGCCTTGTTATCACCCTGCCGTCACCCCAACCCCGGTTCAGTCTTTACCATTCTCTCTGTCTCAAAGCTTTGCTTCTGGGAAGCTAGAGTAGGAACCCTTGAATGCTTAAGATGTCTCTACTTTATGAAATTAATGGCAACACATCATTTTTTTTAAATTTAATTGGTTTCTCTCGGGTGGCACTGTGGTGCAGGGAGTAGCGCTGTCGCCTCAAAGCAAGAAGGTACTGAGTTTGAATCCTGTCCGAGGGCCTTACTGTGTGTTTGCATGTTCTCCCCGTGTCCGCGTGGGTTTCCCTCTGGGTGCTCTGGTTTCCTCTCGCAGTCCAAAGATATACAGGTCAGGCTAATTGGAGTGTCTAAATTGTCTTTGGGGTATGAATGTGTGAGTGAATGGTGTGTGAGCCCTGCGATGGATTGGTAACCTGTGGATTGGTGACCACCCCCCCCCCCCCCCCAAAAAAAATGACATCCTTTTTTTTTTTTTACAAAAAAGATGGATGGATAGATGGATGTAACTTGCTTCTTATGAGTACAAGTACAACTTCTGTGTAATGCCTATTAAAAACTGACTGGAGAGGGGGAGAGTTTCTGACTAAGGGTGTGGTGCCCAGCGATCAGACTGCACCTTTTGAAGAGAAGCAGCTTTCTCAATTTCCCTTTGCCAGGAGCTGGGGTTTTTTTTGCCCGTACGCAGCGCGTAAAACGTTTGCTGTCTAACTCCCTGTACCCTTTTACTAGTACAAGTTGTAGCACCAAAAAATCATAAACAACATGAACATGAACAACTGTGGATATGTTTAAAGATACAGGTTAATTGGCTGAAAATGTATAATCTTTTCGTAGTCGTTATCACCCAGCCAATATTGTTTCACCAGTGGGAGGGGGACTTCATTGGTATTAAAATTTTACTCACAGCTGTTTCCTTCAGGGAAGTTAGGACAGATAGCTACACTCTCCAGAGGAAGACATCGCCCATGTTTCAAACTCAATCAATGTCAGAGGAGCAACAACTAATGAAAAGTAAGCTGAGTTCAAAGCGGATTCTTTTCTGACTGTGGTCCCGGCAAATACGCAATCTGTGGAGTGACAAATAAATAAATTAACAGAAATTCAAAGCATTTAGCCTCCTGTTCGTCGAATGGTACATCAACAAGTTTTCTGCACAAAGGTACAAACAACAATATGCCTAAATGCTGCACAAAGTCCAAGATAACGTGTGGGCTAACTGTCTGAATTAACGTTCTGTAGCGTTTAATTAACTCGGCAGATCACTACTTCTAATTTATTTGAAGAAATCAACAACATGGTTTGGTGAAAGTTGAGATTTAAATGAGTATATCTCTTAATATTTGGAGTAGAAAAATAATATTGTCATCAGCAGAAAAACTATTGATAATACTCAAAATGGCATATCGTCCGCCTGCCCTGCCCTCTTTTTAAAAAATCTAATATATGGTCACCCTATACAGTAGGCTACAAAAGAAACTAGATGACTACTCTGATGATAACAACTATAGTAACATACGTTGTATTATAGTAGAACAATAAACAACTTGTAGGCACCACATTGGAGTCATGTTTGCACTTGGAGAAGGCAGTGACCCTTGTGACGACATTCTCAACTGAATGTTCTAATCACATATTTGTGATGGTACGCTTTTGGGCCAGTTCTGGAATGATCACGTATTTGTGATGGTACGCGCGAAAGGGTTAAAAGCAGGGGTCGCCATTCCTAAATTTCGAGTAATTACGGTAAAATGGTGGCAGCAAAATAATCCTTCATTACAAACAACCCATCAGACCTAAACCACCCACATAAAAGACAACATATGTAGGCTATTTTCGGGTGTCATAAGCTGTTGGAATTGATTTGTTCTGCTGCGGTTCAGTAAACATTCTATTTTGGAGAGGAGTGGAGACTCCCAAGTAGATCAGAGGATATTGTTATTGAGATAGCCTGTTGTTTTTGAGCAAATAAAAAACTTCATTCATGAAGCGTTCCTAAATATGCGCATACATTTATGTACGAAATGAGTTGGTATGAAAGATTTACACCGGATTCATCAAACCGTGTGGGAAAGGCAGATTTTTTCGTATTCACGTACATATGGTCATACAAGCGCGTTCACGTAATTGTGTGATTAGCATAAATCCCCGCCCATGAATTGCTTTTTATGGAGGCTGTCACTTCCATGTAAAGGGCCATACTCAAAATGGCCCAGAAAAAGCCCATAAAAGCAAAATAAATAATTATTCTGACACTGAAATCGAAGTTTTATTAGCAGATGTTCAATCAAGAAAAAAAATTGTTTAGTATTGTCAGTAGGCCTACCGGTTTCATGAACTGGTAAAGTAAAGGCCTAGCAGGAGATAACATGTACCATCAATGCAGGATCACCCGTTACGTGAACTCTTAAAGTAGCAAAATAATTAATGGATTGATATTAAATTGGAGGTGAAGAAACGCATAGCTGCGTATCTACGTCTGCATCGGACGAGCAGGCGCATTGTCGCCATCAGCCAAGCACACGGTCTTTCTCTCAGCCTGGAATTAAATAAAACCTTCTTCATTTTGTAATTTTCTTGGGGTTTTGTGCGTGTGAGTTGTGGTTACAGGCATTTAGCAGATGCTCTTATCCAGAGCGACTTACACAACGTTTTAGCATTTTTTACATATTAACCATTTATACAGCTGGATATATACTGAAGCAATTCAGGGTAAGTACCTTGCTCAAGGGTACAACGGCAGGTGTCCTACCTGGGAATCGAACCTTTCGGTTACAAGGCCAGTTCCTTAACCATTATACTACACTGCTGCCCATCCAGCATTAGCTGGATTATGCTGCTGACCACAATTGCAACGCTAGCTACAGACCTGTAAGCCATTTTAAAGCAAATTACATTCATTGGTTAAATGTCACTGTTTTAATTGGCATATTTAAGGACATATAGAATTTCAGCAATTTTAGCAATTTAGAAAAAATATTAGGCTAGCATTCATTAGCCTACGTTATGGGTCTAAGTAAACAACTTCATAGCCTACAATTGATTAATAGGCGTAATCTAAAGTGTTTGCTTTTTACAATGGTAATTTATTTTAAAGTTTGTAATGTGTATTTCAAAGGCCACATTTAGTCTTGTGAATTTAACAGAAAATAAAAATTAATTCATATTCTAATTATCACTTAGAAGCTACATTTACTGGCACTCTTAATTTACAAACGCAGTATGCATGGTCCTGAGCAGGTGTAAATTTGTTAGTACGTACGAACAAATCTCAGATACGAAAACATTGATTAATGCCAAAAATACGGGCAAAATTGCTAATACGAATGATTTACGTGCAAATTTGTTCTGCTCGTGTTTCATGAATGAGGCCCATTGTGTGCATTCTCGGTGTACAGAAAATGTCAACGGGTCATTAAAACTTCAACTCTCCATATAGGCTAACAAAACGATTAATAAATGTGTATTTTTATAAACTAAACTAATGTGGTATCTACAAAAAAATGTGATGTCCATTTTTATCACTATATATGAATTACATACCCTACACTTAGACTTGTAATATTTTGTCTTAATGCTTGTATCGTGTGTGTGCAATTCAAATAATGTCACACTATTGCTTGGTTGTAGGACTAGAGGAAATAATGTAGGCTACTTTATGAAAATTTGCTCTACGTCGCCAAAACACACACATCCCATGACATGCTTCAATGGGAACACGCTTTTATGAAAATGTGCTATCTAAACAAAAAGAATGCGATGTCCCATTTTCATCACCATATATAAGTGACATACCTGTTCCTCACTGGCTGCATACAGGCATCCAGGCTGTGCTAGGCTTGCCTAGTCTTGTTTGCTCACACGTGCGAGAGTGGTCACCACTCCCTTGGATTCTAGGTACATTTGTGAGCTCATCTTAAGTAGCTGTGTATTTTCTGCATGGTTTATTTTCCTCTCCTGTCAAACAATCCTCAACCAACTATTTGTTCTGCTCCAAATGGCTGTTGTCTCTGTCTGTCCTCTCTGAAATCGTATTTACCTTTTAGGGTTGTTTTAACGCACTTGTTCCTAGTTTGAAAATGCAGTAATGTACATCGCTCTGGATAAGAGCGTCTGCCAAATGACTAAAATGTAAAATATAAATGTTATTACTGAATAGAATAATTGGTTCTGAAAGCAGGCCAATTTGTAACCTGTATCTTGGAAGGTTATTTTTTAATAAAAGGAATAGGCTATTGAAAGCAAACACTCAGACATGATTGCCCCTGGTATACGCAGAGATCAAGTGTTCTAAAATCACCAAATTATATTGCCATGTGGCAGATTTTCATGGTGTTATGTATTTCCACCAAATGCTTATGAAGGTGAACTCCAACCCTCATGTAGAGAATTTGTTTAGCTTTTTAAGTGACATCACATGATGCCCAAATCGATCTGCCCAAATCGATCTTCACAAGTACATCCCTGTAGACATTTTCCCAGTGACAGTGTTGAAGACAAGGTGGACACAGTCAAACAGTCAATGGCCTCAGCATTCTGCAGTATCTTTGCAGTATCTTTGACTTGACTTAAATGAAAGTATTAATATTGCATTTTACTGTTGACAAATGTTGATTGAATCCAAGCCTATACATTTTTAAAGGCTTAGGTTGCTTGCAACAGTCAGGTTGACCTTTTGAAACATGAAAATGCTCTACCAGTCATTCTTGTAAACTAAATGTAATTTATATGAACACTAAACTACAACATCATTTTAATATCATGGTCTTTTTGTTGTTTCCTGCAACATTTTACAATTGTGGTCATTTCTATCTTAGGGTGTAAAAACTGAAAATATGAAATGTGTTCCTTATGTTTGAATGCAGATTGTATGGATTCCTAAATGAAATCCACTAGGATTCTTTGAGAGGAGGACATGGAGTTACTGCAGCTGGTTTGGCCACTGGCCAGGACTGAAGTTTTTTGTTTTCACTGGGCTGAAATACAAAATTATAAATATGGAGCAGGTTATGTGAGGGGTTTTGGGACTGAAAAATTTAAATATATACAGTGCTCTCCATAATGTTTGGGACAAAGATGATTTTTCTTGATTTGGCTCTGTACTCCACAATTTTAGATTTGTAATCAAACAATTCCAATTTCTATTCACATGGTTAAAGTGCAGATTTATCTTTTATTAAAGGGTATTTTTACACATTTTGGTTTCACCATGTAGAAATTACATCACTTTTTTATACATAGCCCCCCACCCCACCCCTCCATTTCAGGGCACCGTAAGGTTTGGGACAAATGGTTTCATAGATGTATCTGATTAGTCAGGTGTGTTCAATTGCTTCCTTAGTGCAGGTATAAGAGAGCTTTCAGTATCTAGTCTTGATTCTAGACTTTTGTTTGTCTTTGGAGTCTGTTATTGGTGTTTGTCAACATGAGGAGCAGAGTTGTGCCAATGAAAATCAAGGAAGCAATTATGAGGCGGATAAATTGGGAAAAACTGTCAGAGACATAGGCCAGAACTTAGACTTACCAAAATCAACTGTTTGGAACATCATTAAGAAGAAGGAGAGCCCTGGTGAGCTCAGTAATCACAAAGGGTCTGGTAGGCCAAGGAACACCTCTACAGGTCATGACCGAAGAATTCTCACCGTAATTAAGAAAAAACCACAAACACCTGCCCGGCAGATCAGAAACACTCTTTTGGAGGCAGGTGTGGGTGTGTCTGACTACTGTCTGTGGAAGACTTTACTAACAGAACTAAAGAGGCTACACTACAAGATGCAAACCAATAGTTAGCTGCAAAAAACAGGATGGGTTGCAGTTTGCTAAGAAGTACCTAAAAGAGCCTGCAGAGTTCTGGAAAAAAGGTCTTGTAAACAGATGAGACCAAGATTCACGTGTGTCAGACTGATGGCAAGTGCTAAGTGTTGAGGCCAATAGGTCTTTCCCAAAACCCAAAGCATACCACCCCATCTGTGAAACATGGTGGTGGGGGTGTTATGGTTTGGGCATGTATGGCTGCCACAGTTACTAGCTCACTTGTCTTCATTGATAATGTAACTGCTGATAGCAGCAGTAGAATGAGTTCTGAAGTGTGGAGAAACATCTTATCTGCTCCAGTTCAAGCATATGCCTCCAAACTCATTGGATGGCACTTCATCCTACAGCAAGATAATGGTCCCAAACATACTGCTAAAGCAACAAAGGGGTTTTTCAAAGCCAAAAACGACTGTTCATGTCAGTCAGCTGATGAATCCAATTGAACATGCGTTTAACATACTGAAGAGAAAACTTAACGCAACTAGCCCCTGAAACAAGCAGGAGCTGACAACAGCTGCAGTACAGGCCTGATAGAGCATCATCAGAGAAGATTCTCAGCACCTGGTGATGTCTGTGGATCACAGACTTAACGCAGTCATTGCATGCAAAAGATATGCAACAAAGTACTAAACAGGACTACTTTTATTTTACATAACATTAGTATATTCCAAACATTGTGGTGCCCTGAAATAGGGGGCTATGTAAAGTGCTGTAATTTTTACATGGTGAAATAAAAATTTATAAAAATACCCTTTAATAAAAGATGAGAATCTGCACTTGCTTGATTGTTTGATTACACAACAAAAATACAGTACAGAGCCAAATCAAGAAAAATATGTTTTTGTCTCAAACATTATGGAGGGCACTGTATATATTCCTACATGTAAAAAATTGTGCTCAAGTCAAAACCATTTTGTGCGTTATTAATTCTGTATTTGGGTTAATAATTCTTAATGTTAGGATGAGTTTACCTGTTTTTCGTTAAAGTGTTTTTAGAGAACGTTGTTTTATTTGGAGCGCAGTGTAAACAGTTATGTGTTTTACTCACAAAACTATTTCTTAAATTAAAGCAATTCATATTGTTCAGACTGATATTAGAATAATTCAAAAAAAATGTGGTCTCACACAAAACAGCCATAAAAAACACCACTTTACACTGTTAGACTGTCCAAATGCATTAAATTGTTTAAAATAATATTTTTGGATTTAATTGAACAGAGACATTTCTGAGAAGAGTTTCTTATATTTACCAGTATGTGTATCCCAGTGTTGAGATGTGAATGTTTAGGTGAACACCGACAGAATCATTTCAACAACTTCACCCTATACCAGATTCCCCTCCTTGTAAATGGATTGGTCAGTAATTACTGAGATTATTAAAGGATTTCCCATCCTTTTTGAAGAGCCTGAAATAAAATGTTTTTCGGATTGACGGTTTCTTATAGAGAGCTTTGTATGTTGCTTCCCTGGTCCTGAATATTCACGGTTCTAATTCTAAGAAACAGCACTAGTAGGCCTAGGCATTGATCTGTGGGTTTAACTGTCCCTCTAGGCCAGGCACCCAGTGGGAAGTCGAAAGGGTCATACAACAAAAGACGCAGGAGAGCTATTCATTTGCAAACTTTGTTGCATTAAGTTTGGTATTAAAAGAATATGATTCAAACTAACCACAAACCGAAATGTTCATAACACAAATTGGTTTTTTTTATTTTTTAATGGGGTTGAGTTAGCACTAAGGCAGAAGTTAAAACAAAAACAAATATAGTTTGCTTGGATAGCTACACATAGGCCTCCAGTGCACTAGGTCTATAGCTTAACTGTTTTTGGATGTGCCTTTAACCTTTAAACTAATTGGCAAAAGGCCCTTTTCGCCGCTACAATTATCCTGGAGATACCACGTGCCACTTTGGCATACGTCAAGCACGGATAGATGGGCTTGCAGTAATAATATATTTTTAAATAATGATTTATTTTTTCTTTATTAAGGAGCCTTAACTTAACTTTAGCATTGCATGCCCTTTGGTATAATAGGTAATCCTAAATACTGTAGTATTCTTTATTCTTCTCAAAATAGATAGGCCTATAGCTTAAAGAAAAATCGAAATTCCATTAAACAAATTTAATTTTAGAGTACACTTAAGTGTTAAATCTCTCCATTATTTGTATAACTTGTTGTGCTTTAAGCAATATACCTTGAATGGAAAGGATACCTAGTCCGTGACCGCAAGTTCAAATACATCCCTGGATGTAAAAAAAAAAAAAAAGCTTCACATTTTTGTAATGTAGACAAAAGTAATGCTAGCACAAAACCACCAACAAATTACTATTCGTGATGAAAATTTCGGCATGTTAGCATTAGCAATGACAGTTGTTAGAAACACCCCACTCCTATGGCCTCTGATGATGTATAGCCTACATGAGTAACTGATGTCACATTCCAAAGTGAGAGCTCTCTATGCACTCTGTATCTTGTAAGACTACCAGCAGAGGTGCGAAAGCGTCCCAGACCTCTCATCCATACGCACGAGCTTAACTGAGGCCGAAGTATGTTAGGCAGAACAAAGTAAACTGCCTGATTTCTCCACAAAACATGTTCCAAACCTCATGATATGTTCTTTCGCAGTATGCCAGGGGTCACTGTGACAGGTATTATCCTGTGCAGGAGGCCACAGCACTTGATTTTATCTTATCATGCGCTGCCTGCAATTAGACTAGACTTACTTTTGTTCTTTCCCGAACTTTTACTTCGAAAACACTGATAAAGGACCTCCTTGAGGTTTAGCCTTTAGACATGCGTAGGGGGAGGGAGAGCCGGAAGAACTCTGTGATGTATAGTGGAAAGTGTAAAGCATGTCAATTGCTCATTAATACGTCTTTCATTACTGTTGAAAATGAGACCGTCAAATTACGAGAAACCATTGTTGAGACCAGCTTTCATTTGCATTTGCATTGTAGAACATCTGCATCATTGAATGAATGCAGCCTACACTCCGCGGGGACCCATTAAGTTCTAGACGTATGCGATCTTTGTGGATAAATTCATCAAGCTTTTGGACACCTTGCCATATGGTAGGGAATTAAGGAGACTCGTTGGCTATAAAATTTATTACCTCCGAAGATTCCTCGACAGTTAAAGAAAACATTATTTAGGCTGGGAAAACTGAGAGCTCCTGCAAAAAAAACAGTTTAATGAAACAACAGGTGGAAACATATAGGCGAGTTCCTCTAAGGCAGATACAGGTAGGGAAATTCAATGAGACTGAAAGGAAATTTTAATGACCAAACAAAATAGTTTAGTCCCATTCACAAATAAAACTGTTTTGTAATAAGCTACAGATGACACAGACAGGACGCTATTCCCAAATAGCAATGTGCCAAATAACAAAAGCTATGCATAAAAAGTTCTAATGTTTCAGGAGTGCTTGTACTATGTCGCCTATACTCAATGAGAAGACTGGGCATGGATCTGAAATGGGCCAAGATAATTCAATATTCGAGGAACGTTAAATAATTGAGTCAATATGTATTGTGCTATAACGGGGAGTAGCTATACCAAATTACGAAATTTAACATCTTGTTTTACTGTTACACTTGGATATGTAGACTATGTTCGTGGTTCAGTTTTTGGGGTTATAATAGGGCATGACTATACAGGTGTGTATATTGTTGCCATAACAATGTTCATTTAATGTGTAATGAAATTAGTCAAAAAACATGTTAAAAAACAGCGTAATACCAAGTTTAATATATTTCTCAAAATATTGCCATTTAAAATAACTATGACTGTATTAATTTATGGATTGTTACAGGTGAGAATTTTATGGATTAATCATGGATATTTGTTTTTCTGTGTCAATCATTTGAAACACAAATCTCTACAAAGGGACGGTTTCATTAAATGGCCACACCACACTTAAGCGCATATTAACACCTAAAGGGTCTTAATCTACATGATTGAAACGTGTGTCAGGCTTTCTTCCAAGGTTTTTTAATTTTCGAAGTACTCTACATTCCCATGCTATTGTCCATCCTTTAACATTACTATATCGTTGCATATTCCAGTGAATTTTAGGTGGGGAAAAAAAACAATCAGTTTATTCACAACTATAATTTAAATTATATATGATCATATTTCACTGTATCACAATACTTCTACAAAGTAGATTAATATCCTTCCTGGTCACGGAATTTGTTCGCAACTGGTTTTAAAATCTTGGGGAATATATAACTAGGCATATATGGGCTGAATAGAAGAAATGAAGGATAAACATTTATAATGATCAGTATTGGTCCGCTTGCTTATTCAGATCTGAATGAAAGTGAACATTTTTTTTATTTCATCTGCTAAATAACGAACGTCATTGTCAGATGAGAAGCAGGCAGTTACAACCTTAGGCTTCTATATGAAAGGCTGATACTTTAGACTCCCAGGTCTTCGCGTTCTTCTTCTCTTTAGTTTACACGAGGACAACATTATTTGAGCTAAATTCATATTTTTAGATAGCTGCGATGCCAGCTGTTTAGGTCGGTTGTAGAGCCTATAGCTGCGGTTATGCGGTAGCCTAGCTACTATTGCATCATCGCATATAAAAATCACATATTAGCCTAAATGCCCATATTTTCCATATATCAATGTAAATAAATAAGTATCCATAAATTGCAATTACGGAACCAATATAATTTTTTGCGTAAATCTAAGAGTTTATGATATCAAACTGGGGCTAAACTAAAGCCTGCTGTATTCAAGTTCATGTAAGACAAGGTAAAGTTGAAAATGTGGCTGTGAAGAGTCAGTAATATAGAAATTTCTATTAATTATATTAATATTTGCGTGGGCTACATTAGAGAAGTCGCGTTTAACGCAAAATACTTGTATCCAGTTTGTGTGTCTTTAAGACTGGTCTTGCAGGAAAACAAGGACTTTGAGAAAGATCATTTTTGACAGCGGCAAACACCGATCTGCTGGTAGACTATGATATTCCACTTCAAATCCCTATGTCGGCCTTCAGTGCGAGGTTTACAGCTGTGTACTTCAGTGTGACATTACTAAAAATAGTATATAGTTGTCCCAAACTGAACAAACTGATTAATGTTCAGAAGTGTGAAGTCTATCTTTCTATTCACAATACTTTTTGTTGCGAAGTTAACAGGTTTAGCTACTTTATAAACGAATGCGACATCAAGATTGCTTTCGCATGTCGATTAACATATTAACCATCCATTTTGCATTATAGCTATCAAATAACGATTCCCCCTATATAGCCTACCGATGAGTAGCCTATAGGCTACCCTAAGAAAAACCGACAGTACTAAAAAAAATACCCGAGCCAGTAGTATAGGCTAGGCCTACTTATCCAATGGCATTTTATTTAACAAATTCAAACAAATAAAAAAATAGGCTTAATAACTTCAATCAATTCACTTGTCAATGCAACGAGCATGGATGAGGACGCCTTTCAATCGAATAGACTACGATAGGCCTATTAGATTATAGGCTAGTAATATGATAGGTAATGTTTCAGTTTTCTTACTTTTCCTTACACTAACATGTCCCCAATGGTCTTAGCTCCAACTCTCTTTTGCAGCACTTCAGTTTAGCTATTGTTCGTATGAACAGACAGACATACGTATTTGGAATGAAGTGTGGTGTTGCTGATTTGCCCACAGCTTACTTTGAACTACAGTCAACGTTCATTGCTAGGGATAGCTGCTACATTATGCAAAGGATGTGCTTTGCCTTGTCTGTTCTGTAATGATGATGATGTCTCTGTACGCACTTACTGTACGTCGCTTTGGATAAAAGCGTCTGCTAAATAAATGTAATGTAATGTAATGTAACATAAGGACACAATGCGTGTGAATGGTGCATCGTGGCCTGGTGTCTACCAGAAAAAAAATAGGACCATAGTATAGGAGTCATTAATTAGTAGCCTATGCGCCTTGTAGGGTATACCAAGTCTAAAAATGCTTATGCCCACTTTAATTATAGTGCCTGTTTCATAGGCCATAGCCTACTTGGGGGGAAAAAACACCAAAACACTGTTTATTTGCATTGTTCACGGTTTGTCTTTGGGAATTCTCAATTTAGTCTAATTCAAAGTAGCTATTTCCAGAAATAAATTAAATATATTTAGCTTACTTTTTCCATTATATGTCCAAAATGTAGGATATGCGATAGGCAATAATGGAAGGGTAGCCTAATACCTGAGGAAAAGGCTATATATACGTGTTCACTTTAAAGCCACTGTCATGATGAGGATCACCTAAACTCTGCGTGATAAAGGGCGTTTGGAGCCTGCTTGTGGCGGTTTATCCTCTTAGACCGTACTTTCGTGCTTAGCTAACAAATATGTGATATAGAGGGAGGATACGGAGAAAAGGATATGTGAGGGTGTAGTTTGTCCATTGGTCTGACCAAACCTTATTTCCCCTGAATAGACTATAGTCTATCTGGTGAAGCAGATTGAGTTGCCACCCGTCCAGGTTTTCCATTGAATGTTCTTTTTTTTTTGACTGTCTGTTCCGGAAAATCCCGGTAATTCTGTAGGGGCCTATGGCTTACATAGACTATCTTGCTTCGTGGGAAACGTAGCCCATGTAGGCCTATTTATTTATTTTGTGAAATACGGTGTCCAGGTTTTTTGTGAGTCAAAGGTGGCAATCCTAGAAGCTGAGTAGCTCTGCACATATTTGCATTTTTTAACTAACGCGATTAATTCATTCATTATTCATCTATTATCTATAGCCAACTGTATTCAGCTGTCTTAAAAAATCATAAAAAGGCCATAGACGAAAGGATTTGATGTGAAGACAGAGAACCAAATAGGTTAGGCTACAGCTAGATTGATTCGTAGACTAGCCTGCTGTGCGAACATTTAGCCTACTTTTTAAATCTGAGTAGGCTACATCAGGCCCTATAATGCATCAGTAGTAGTAGTGCAACTGTAGTAGGTATACCAAGGCTACTGTCTATTAGCCTAAGTCCAAAAGAAACAGGGCCATTTTCAAAAGCACACATTATCTCTTAGAATTAGGCTACAACTAAGCACAGCCTACTTTGAAAAATACAGATTAACGTGCATTTATTTTACACGACCAAAGATACGGAATTGTGCCACGGCTCCAAAATAGGCTACTGCAGCCAGACTGTAGTTATTAGGCTACCACGTGACTGCCAATGTTTTTTTATACAACATTCTAGGCATTTATTTTCAGAGATGTATATCATGCAATCCTTTGACAAACATAGCCTAAAGTTTCGATAATAATTTATAATATAATAATAAGATTCAACATACTATACACCCCAACGCCACTACAACTATTCACTTTCCATTATTCACCAAATACTGCAAAAATGCACCCTCCCTTCCTCCACTCCCACGTCCTCTCCTCCGTGCCCCGGAAACGGATCTTTGTGTTTGAATCTAATGTTGCTGATTACATCTTAAGTACGTATTAATGGTTAGCCTACATATTAATTAATGTCTCGACGCAAACCGCAATGTCAGGTACATGGTATACTGTACATGCAAATACTTGAACTCAAAACGTTCAGGCAGTTTTGCATACTTCCGGATAGGAGAGGAGTCGTAGTGGGGGAATGGAGGAAATGAGGTGGGGGAGTGAAGAATATTGGGACGCGCCCCAAGGTTTTCTATCACTACACAGCGGGATGTCGCCATGTTGTGACGTCATATTAAAATAACTTGAACTGTCAGGAAGGATAATATGCACCTGCCCAAAATGCGAAAACTCGTGTGTGTGTGTGTGTGTGTGTGTGTGTGTGTGTGTGTGTGTGTGTGTGTGTGTGTGTGTGTTTGAGAGAGATGGAATATAGGCTAACTTGTGGGTTATGTTCAACATACAAGTAAATTGATTGACTAGCCTATATGTCTATATGTAGCCTAAAAGTTATTGAAATCCCATTGTATCAATCCACATGCGAACTGTCATATTAAGCGCAAATGGTCGTATATTTTATTATAGTTTGTGCACTTTATCTTGGTAATATGTGCAACTGCAAAATAAATCAATAAACATAAATGGTGAATTTTTATTTCACTTTTATAGATTTTACTGGCTATTTTAGAATTACAAATAAGATTACACACGCACTTAACAATTATATTAGTCTAGGTTAATAACGTGTAAACAAACGTATGTATTTTCGTTTTTTGAAAGAAAAATAAGCTGAGGGTTGTCCATCGTATTGGCCTTAGTGCGTCATTACTGATTGTATTATAATATTTCAATTAATAGACATACGTATTGGCATTTTCCTGTTAAAACGGTGCTTTCGCCATTTACTGCCGATATAAAAGCTCTATTTCATAATGGTATAATGCGTCTATTATGCACCATATGTGATTACTTTTCCTGGAATTCTTACTTCCACTCTAACTTCCGTAGGCTCATATTGTCCCAACGGTACATCTGCGGCTTTCAATAGTTTTCTCTTGCAAAATGTTGTGCGACTGAAAGTCTAAAGAACCTAGCCGTTAAGACCACAGTAACCCAGGGTCAAGTTAGAAAAGGTGTCGAAGGAATTGACACTGTAACCAAAGCACATTCTTTATGTTCCTGTCAGAGGACTCTAACGTGAGCATGATCAAGCACGGGTCAAAACGACGTTGACAACTGAAAGCATTTCACCCAGGTCTTCAGAGCAGTGCCGTCCCAGTTTCAAGTTCACTTTGTCCTGAACCTTACAGCTATCATGGGCAGACGGAGAACCTAATTTTGCACTTCTAGTCTAGAAACCTGTTTTAAGTCACGGTTTTTGCTATTTACTGTCACTCAGAACTTTTCTGACTCTCTATATTCATCACCAAATGATCTGTAATCGGCTACACCACAAATAGGTTATTTCTTAGAGTACAAAAGTCTCTCATTAGTTCTGATTCATTCAGCGTATATTTTCATGTGCCTCGAGCATGGCACAGTGACACACAATTGGTTAACTATTTGCTTTGCTTTTCATGCATAAACTACGGTCGTACGTGCCCCGTTTCCTCGAGAATGTGCGAGGCTAAATAAGAAATACATCCTGACATAGCATAATCAATTGCGGACACGTCCTTGCCAGAAAATTAGAAGTGAGGTATAAGCGCTGAAATAGAAGCTTGCAATAAATATTTTTTTTCTAGCTCAAGAGTGATTGATATTTTATTGTAGCACATGTAAGAAAGTCCGAAGCAAAATATACGTGTGCAATACACAGGATTCAACAACAGCAGTATTGTTTATCCTCGTGAATACGAATAGCAATATCAATGTCACGTTCATCATTCGAACGTGTAATCATATCAATATTCACTCCACATTATTTTGCACGAAGAGAGCTGATTTCCACAGAGCTACATTCATAACAGTTCAAACAGAAACCTTTTATTTTTAAAGTTACTGTGCTGCAACATTGATGCACACACTAAAACACACATTTTGCATCCACAATGACAGTCGATTCTGGAACTAAATAAATAAGTAACTCGATATTAGATTTTGGGGTATTTTCACTCAAGTATTGGAAGTAGCCTATTCATATGACTCATTCCGGTTGGAATATATCTGACAAGCATATACGTTAACTTAATGTCAGAGAAAAGAATCGGTTATACACATGCCTATTAATGGCTGCGTAAATCTACCCCCTAAGCGTGTTGCCTACTGATGTTGTAGCCTACTTGAAATCTAGCGTAGCCTACACCCTAAATAATTAAGTAAGAAAAATACATCAAATAAACTGAACCTGACTTAATAGGAAAATAGTACTGACAGAGAATTACTTGCACGATCATTTTCAGTCGCTCTATAAATAAGAAAACATTTCAGCTTTACATAAATAATATTTCAGGCTACAGAAAGGCCTACAGAAAGGGCCTCACATGCTAAAACAGGGTTGAAGGAAATAAATCCATTAATGTATAGACAACTTTCAATCCATATCATTCATATAATTCGTATTTTCTTTATATAATTGGAACAAGACACATTTATGTATTAAAAAGATACAATCGCAATGTGTGAGCTTTATATTTAAGATTTTTTAATATTAGGTTATGATCCAAAACTGTACAGTCTTGTTAGAAAACATTTACATAAATAGCATTTCATTGTCGGAACTTTTACCGATATTTAAATTACAAATGGATAAATATGGCATCATGGATATTTACATTGTTATTAACAAAAGGCAACGGTATATATATAGCTATATTCAACGGTAACAATCGCAATTGAATACCACAGTTGTCCACCTGAAAACGGACGTTAACAACAGATTAGACCCCATCAAACAAGGAAAATACATTCACGAGTATATATTTAGTATTTATTTATTTTTGTTCAAGTTCAAGACAAAGACTTTGGCACGTTTATTAAGACTGTGTGAAGTTTTAACAATCAATTCAAAGGTGATACGAGCATCACCCTGACACACCGTGAAAGATTCTTCTTTTTTCTTTATTTTAAATAGACTTTGAGAAAAATACGTGAAATAAAAAATACAATAATTATCTGTAAACTAAAAATGGACATCCCATAATTATTTGTAGAAACTGTTAATTTATTATTTATGTTTCTGTCTGCTTCTCACTCGGACGTCACTCTCAAAATCCTGAGAAAGGATGAGGCCTGGTGGCGCATGGACATGCTATCATCTCCTCAAAGAGTTGCTCCATACCCAATTTCAAAACCTTAGGATGCACTTGGAATAGGTTTCCTTTACCATGTGGTACTTTGAGAGTCTGCTTTGCTCAGTTTCAAACGTACCATTCGTTAAAGTTGGGCGGGAGTCCGTCGTTATGCGATGAAGTATTTTGCACGACGGACGGCGGTGTTTTTGTGGAGTCTTCTGTGTTTGTTGACACCAGAGCTGGTGGTGTGGACGACTCGTACCCAGAACTTGCAGCTGGTGAAGACTCTGAGCCTTGAGACTCATGCACCTGCAATAAAAATAGTAACGATTTCAAGTAGGCCTAACTGTAAGAATAATTAATAAACCTTGCTTGGACAACGATTATCAAAAACATGAAACATAAATTCCCAATATAAATAAGCTAAAAGTGAATAATAAAAACCCATTTAATAAAATGCATTACATAGGCTAACCTGCTAACATTAACACTTAGGCCTACTATTACAATAAAAACGAGACAGGAAAATAGAATATGCAGTTTTTAATAGATTAGAAAAGCATGCAATACTTTGGTTAGCGTTTACACTCAGTAGATAAATAGTTTATTACCTTCATGTGTTTCCTGAGAGAGCTGGGATGCGTGTAGGATTTGTCGCACACTTTGCAGATGTACGGCTTGTCTGAAGTGTGCACGTGCATGTGTTTTTTTCTGTCGCTGCTGTTTGCAAAGCGCCTGTCGCAGCCATCGAACTCACATTTGAAGGGCTTTTCACCTGCAAGAGAAAGAAAAACACGTATTATTTCGAGTATAGGCTATGGGGTTTTAATCCTTTGAAAAAACTTATACTTCGCCTTTGTTATTTGGCAACTGGTAAAGCAGGCTATTTCATTACACAAGCAGTCCATAACACGATAAAATACCCAAACGAAGTCCATGCACTTGAGACTAAATTATTTTTCTATATAGACTATTGCTATTCCTCAACACAATACAAGTGTTTCGGAGAACCCATTTCGATTGTACATAAATTTAATATGCTATGAGTCCATTCATTCAGATGCCATTGTCCATGCTGTTTATCTCTCGCGAGTTTCTAAATTTATAATTCCTAAGCATCACTTAGTCCGCATTTTGGTTCAGATCATAAGCTAGCCTACTACGTGTTTTCAAGAGAATGCTTGCCAAACATACGCCGGACGTAGCCTAACGGGTGAACTCTCAGAGGAGCGAGACTAAATATACTTCACACGTACTTATCTGGCTTTTAGAAAAAGTGTGTTCATTGCAAATACACTATCCAGGAGACAGTCAGTCTCCAGTTTACGTTTAAAACACACCCCTTTGAAATTAACGAATAGATTCACATTATCAACACTATAACTTCTAAATGAAAGTGCACATAGGCTATACTACTTTGAGGAATAATGGCTTTTCGAATGTTGACCCCAGGCTTGTCTTATTTTTGTTGCCTACTCAAAAACAGGCCTCCAATCCAACAACCCCAAAGCAAGGCGTAGAATAAGATACTATGGAAGACTACTCCGCTTCTCTCTACTCCGTTAGGCTATTTAGCCTACCCCTGCCCCCATTTCAAAGTGGAAAAGAGACGCAATAAAAATGACCACTGAAACGGAGTGCATAGACGTTAAAAAGTCATCACAATCGTGATAAAACGCGGAAGCATCGGTTTACCTGTATGAGTTCTTTTATGTATTTTCAAATTTTCCGACCTGGCAAATATTTTTCCACAACCGGGGAAAGGGCAGGGGAATGGTTTCTCTCCTGTGTGCACTCTAACGTGATTAACGAGTTTGTATTTGGCTTTAAAAGATTTCCCTTCCCTGGGACAATCCTCCCAAAAGCAAATGTGGTGACTTTGTTCGGGACCGCCAACATGTTCCATGGAGACATGCGTCACCAGTTCGTGCATGGTGCTGAAAGTCCTATCGCAGGTTTTTTTGGGTCGGTTCATCTGATTCTCGTCAATCCATTTACAGGACATTTCTTGTTTTATCGGTTGTCTCATGTATCTAAAGAAAGCTCCAGGGCCGTGGTGTGGGGGAACGTTCATTCCCATGTTCATATTGATCGGATGATTGTAGTTGTGAAGTTGAGCAGTGCCATAATGGTCCGTGCGGGGGCTGGAAACTGGTCGGTAAGGGTCTGGTCTTCCAAAAATATCCCCGCGTAAACCCAAATGCATTTGATTATTTACTAGGTGTCCATTAGGTGAAGGGTGACTCGCTGTCTGCTCGTGCAGCCCAGGAAATAGGAGATGTCCCGGGTTATCAGAGAGTCCAGGGGGTCCGTGCAGACTACCCGCCGAATGACCAAAGATTCCATGTTGGGGACCACTTGCTGCGGACTCTCCGATGCCGGCTCCGCGGTTTCTTAACAAAAAGTCTCTGGTGGAATTGAAAGCCCCACTGGTGTACGAACCAACTTGCCCACCGTGGTGGTGTCCGAGGGCAGCTGCATATCCGGAGGCTTGCGGGGTGAACGCAGATGTCTGACTGGAGGTGATATCGTGAGTCACGGGGCTGAGTTTGAATGCTGCGGAATGGGAAGAATCTCCAAAGGGATTGAGTCCCAACCCAGGGTCCCTGTTCATCTCATGGTGTCTCGGCGTCGCAAAGCCCCCAACACCTAGCGCCGAGAACTGTGGACCGCTGTCAAGAAGCATAGTCATCAGGAATAAAAATAAAAAAGCTCGCGAAAGTAAAGAGAAAACAAAATGTTTCAACCTATGATCGAAATGCAGTACAACGAACTCTAGATTGTTTAGATTTTTGCAAAGTAGTCGACAAAACAGCAAACAGAATCCTTCCCTTCAGTAACTGGAGGAAGAAAAAAAACATGCAACTATGATCCTCATTCAGAAAGAGGATCAAACTTCCCCCCCCTTACAAGTGAATGATGTCCTTGGACTGATATAGTCAATCACTCACTCCTTGCACATAAATGAACTCGGGATGCCAACTGTACGATACCCAATGAGAGGCCAGCTAGCTCCTTGGCACGTGACGAAATCACAGTGAGTTAATTGGCTAGATATCTGTTGATTGGGCACGGTTCGGCTTAGCGCTTTATTTTGATTGGTTGGTCTATATGCAGGTAAGGCAGTGGGATGTCTCGTTGAAGTAATTGTTCCTTGTTTATTCTTTCAATACACGCCAACTATTCTGAAACTTTAGGGAAGTTATCACATGAGATTGTATGTATAAATATAGTCCATTAACAGACAATATAGCCAGCACATACATTCTAACAGCCGTTGCAGCCATTTCTGAATTAAGCCTACTGATTTTTTAATTGTTTTTTTTTTATATTACTTGTGTAAACATATAGCCTATACTAATCCACATTCCATAATACAGACACATTGGAATATCGGTAAAGACCCTTTTCTATAGACCCCAGACTACTGTAGCTATGGACACTTCTTCAAAGCCTAAAAGCGCTCTGCATATAATATAATTGTTTCCCCATCATTGCAACTGTCTGGGGTTCATGGGTCTTCTCACTTAACGATATGACCCATGTAAGCACATCCATTAAAGTGAATTAGTTCAAATAATGCTCTCCCTGTTTTCATAACACAATTGTCGATTAAATGCATTATGCAAATGTTGGTATATTTATGAACTGATTTGCTTCTCCTTTTAAATTTATACGTTATTATCAGTTTCAGTTTATTTTCCACAATTACTTGTTTCTTAAATTTGTTTTCTTCGGCTGATGCTTTTCATTTCACCCTGTCATGATATTTGGCAGAGTTCCGAGTTCTTGCTTTCTTGCAGCCGCGTGGGAGGGGTTTGGTTTCCCCCAAAACACTATAGGCTGTGGAACGAAGGAATAAAGGACATAAAGAAAAATGGCAGTAATTGTAATGTCCTCGGAATTTATCTTAGCCAAGAAACCCAGGCTATTGAGCTAGTTTCAGAAAGTTTCCACCGACTCGCTGCTGGAAACATAAAATCTGATCAAGTTCAGAGAGGCGCTGAGTGTTTCAAGCAGTGCTTTATAACTCCATGCTTTCACATTCGTTTGCCCAAATCTGTCCCAGGAAGGAGCTCTTACTCTCTATTTTAGACATTAGGAATAAAGAAATCGTCCGAAACCGTCTTTCAGTTCGCGCTTATCCTGTATGCTATCCTGCTCTCATTTTTTCTTGTCATTCTTTGAGGCTACTATGAATAAAGTAGTAAGGTGAGTTCGTTATAATATTTTCATTCTTTATTTATAGTCTTGTATTGGGACGTTAGTTATGAACATAAACGACATTATTACATGAATGACCTGGTGTTAAAAATAAAAAAAACGAAATGCTGCTACAGGGAGACGTGATGTGAAAATAGCTGGTTCGTTTATCTTCCCTGTAGAATCAGGACTTCTTACTTCACTGGTCCACGCGGGTAAGTTTTAAAGGAAAGGGTAGCAAATAAGCTTCAGGCATTCACGCGCACTTTACGTGCAGGCCTACTACAAACGTGTGCGCTCTCACTCTTTCTCCCCATACACACAATAAATGTGATCGAAAGCCTTAATTTGCAATATGACTGATATCCTCTTGCATGTTAAACCGTTTCAAAAAAATATCGGTAGGATCATAATGGTAGGCTATGTTGAACGTTAGTTTGTGGTTAGCTATATTAGTAAGGTGACACGCGTGTACTGTTATCTCTATTAAAAATCAAACAATGTCTCAGTTCAAGTCTACATAATCATGTAGATCTACACATATATACGGTTTCTGAAATTTACGCTGATGTAAAAGAAGTGGTGACATTTGATTTTAAATAAGGCCTACTATAGGCTAATGTAACTCGAAGTGAATCTGTTAATCGTTAATCTCCGAAGGGAGATCATGTGTTATGGGAATTCCCCTCCACCCCATATATGTCTGAAGATACAAACTAGGTGCATACAATATGACAATTTTATGCTACAAAATAAATAAAATCATTGATGTATTTATGTTTTCACCCCTTTGTGGTAGGCAAACTTCATTGAAGCCTATAGGCCTATATCGTTTTAAATGATTTCCTGCCCCAGCATCTGCACACATATTGAATGCTATGTTATGCAATAGCAAACACAACATTTTTTCTCTCAGAAATAAAGAAGGCTTGGCTGAAGTCTTTTTATCACCTAAGTGCTTTTTTTTCGGAATTAACGGATGATGACAACAACAACAACAATAATAATAACACTTATTATTATTAATAAGCATGATAATAATAATAATAATAATGCATTATATCTGCATACATAGGCCTACATAAAAGTTTTTGCTAAACAAAAATATAATTAGGCTAAGCTAAATGACATCGCCATCAGCTGAATGGGCAGTCATATAGTTAAAAGCAATATAACCCTCATATTATCTCGACATTTTATGATGTCTTTTATGTTTGGGGTCAAATTGACCCCAAAAGTTTAAGCTCACTATTGTTGTAATAGACATTTTGTAATAGATATTTTTTACACTTTCTGTTTCACCTTTTGTATGTCTCCCAATTTACTAGCCTTTTATCCCTAAATATAGTGTGTATAGTAATGAATGTGTATAATAATGAATCTGTTGTCCTGTTCCTGTACGTGTATATGTTTAATGAATAACCAACTTTACCGGAACGATACTGGTTTATTGTACTGGGTTGTTCATCCACGAATAATTTCAACAATACAGTGTTTTGAAAAAGTGAAAATAAGATTTAAATGTTTTTTATATTTATGATTATTTTACTACAGGCACCCAAAACGCTTACATTATACATTATATTATGTTGTTTCACAACAAAGTGAACATGTGAAAATTACTGAGAATGCAAGATAAGCCTTCAAAAGTTTTACAGTTTTCTATGTTGTAGGCTAATTACGATTTATGTTCCAGTAAATGCTACCGGGTTCTCCCATAAACCATCATACGGCTTTCTTGCATGTTGACTAGTATCAATATCCTACTTCCGTCCTTTTGTGGACCTATATTCAGTTGGTAGACAATGAGACATGCAAACTAATATTTCCTTATGGGTGCACTCGTGCACCCAGGTTAACTCCCGAATCCGAGAATGTTTAAAAGATGCAACATCTCTATCAGTGACCTATGACCTGGGGTGGTTCTGTTGTCTCTATTTTTGTCTGGAGTCCTTATTATTGACCTTCCTTACGTCACTGCTCATTGTGTGGCAATCGAAGCATGGAACATCTCAGCGAATCTTTACCGTTAGTTGTCTGCTCCTGGGTTCATGCAACCTGTGTGTAAGGTCCGCATTGCAAACTGGCGAAAATCTAACCAAACTCAACCAGAACGTCACAGAAATAAACCCGACAACAAGTTATTTTGGTCTGCTTGAATAAAAAAAAATATCTAGGCTATTCAAGCCATGCGGGGTTTAATGACCGTTCGTGTATGTGATGGAGTCGATTCCATGTAGCTACGTCATGCAGTCTGTTACTTGGCGTATTGTTAAAATGTTTACTTACCACCCATCACTTACAACTACTAACTATAAAGTTTTGGACATTTCGCATGTTTCAGTGTTTGCCCTTAATCTTCAAAAGCAGACCGAAATGTATAGGCTAACTTGGAAGATTCTGTAGACTGTAGCGAAGATATAGCAGTATTCAACGTTGTAATAAAACTATAGCTAAGTTAACCCCGATTAAGTTCGGCAAAATAAATGGATGTGAATATTCCTTTGTCTTAAAGATAAATGTATATTGAGGCGAACTGTTTAAGTTGAAATGGGCTCGACCGACACACTTGCAGTAGGCTATAGGCTAATCGCCTTTGAAATGGGGAGGGAGATGGAAACGCTTTATTCCTCGAAAGCATTATAGCTATGCTTGGTCTAAATACCAGATGCTTAAATTTTGGGTATTTGGCAAGCAATACAATATAATAATATTAATATTTTTATTATAGGCTACACAACGTTTGTTGGTAGTGATGTTTAACTATTAAATTAAATGAAGTTGTATTTTTTTTTTTATATTTAAGGTTAAGACTCAGTTTTATTAAACAAAACTTTGCCATTCAGTAACATGCATACTGACATCTTTAATTTATAAAACAACAAGCAAACGCACAGATCAGATCAGAATAATGGGTTTAATTAATAATTAAATTAACATTTTTACCGCAAAGCATATAGCTAAGCATTCCTACCAGACAGGGAAATTAGGAGCGGGAGTTTTTGACAAATTTCAGGATAAATTTGTCCTAATAATACTACTGTATAGCCATCTGAAACTGTGCACGTATCTGAAAACAATCGTTAAAGGTCCGTTTTGGTTATATGTTTGTGATAAAAAAAATATACACAAAGCCAGAGGAAAACTTTTCATTGTTGTCAAAAACAAACTCGACAGGTAATCACTGTTGGGCGAGGAATGCTTTCGTCACTAATTTCATCTATTGACTTTCATCTACTGACCTCTTCGTGCGTTGTTTCGCCAAGTAGCCTATAGCAGTGCCAGAGAGCATTCGAATAGGCCTATGCAATTACATATATTGCATGCGTCTAAAATCAATACTTTTGATCGCGTTTTCATATGAAAACTATTTGGAAGTTGGAGTACTAGACACGAATGTAAAACATATTCTGCCATGCTTAAGTGTGCAGCCCTATACGTTTGGGTTCCGCTTGCGATTTGGCTACACTGTTTATAACGAGGCAGACACTTCGACTTTATTTCGTGGGGTATACACTTATTCAACCTATATGTGTCCACAGGTGAGCGGGGAATAGCTAGCCTACCTAGCATAGAAGTTATTGCGTAACTGTATTTAAACAGCATGTCTTGTATCCATGAACACATGCATTTTAATATCTCTTTAGCTTAATTATTATGGGTTCTGATAACGTAGCCTAAAACACATGCAACCTTTGTAACTAAACTTTTAAATTATTTCGGGAAAAAACGTAGCCTAGTTGTAGGCTCTTAACAACATACTCACTCACATTTATAATATTTAATGTATTGTTATCAAAATGTTTTTTTTTATGCCATATTCTTTCCATTTAAATTGCGTATAAATTGGCCAATCAGAAAATGAATACCGGGCTACATATTTTGTGTATTTGGCTGTAGGTTATTATTTTTAGTTATTATTATGCCGATATTAAATAAGGTGACTTTTATGTGAGCTATAAATGTATTTAGCTACATGCTATATATTTTTAGGTTCCACGGCAGGCTTTGTCACTCTCAAGGGTTCTTTAAAATGAAAGTCATCCCTGCCCAGTGTGACATTATTTAAATGCATATTCAAATGTAGCATATTAGTGTGAGTTGTATTTCGTAAGACAGACCTGTATGAGGTGACACACTGAGATGTTTGCCTTAATGAACACCAAAGTATGAATTATACGCAGAGATAATGTGAGGGTTATCTTTAGCCTCAATGTAGGCCTATCTTGGTGTGAACATCAATAGGCTAATATCAAACGGCTGTGTTGGTTAAATCAGCAGTTTGATATTAGGCCTAAATAAGAATCCTGGGCCGCTGAAAGGTATAGATGAAGCTTACATGGGCTACGTTTGATAAACACATATAGTTCTATATTTTCTGAAAAAGAATCACCATGGCCGTCATTGTACATTGCGTAGGCCTACATGCAAATGTTTTGCTAACACACGGTACCGGTATGTCACAAGGCATTTTACGGTAATATTTATTTTAAAAGTAGATATATCAGAAATCAGCGACCTTACCCCAAACGCTTTAAATGGCTTCGTCAACTATGGATCGAATTTGGAGTATCGTTTTTCATCCCCAGATTAACCTCATAGGAGCCGGAATATTCAATAAAGGTTTGGGGACTTTACAAGCACAAACTGCCGTATGTTCTGAGAAAAATCTTCTAGTTTGGGGAATTTACGAGGTTCCTCTTTAATGCCTCGCCTGCAAGTCAAAGAGCCACCGTTATTTGGCAGTGTATAAGCGGCACATTTCAAAGCATTTTCTTTGCAATATTTTTAAAAGGAGTCCTGTAGCGAACGTATGTGTGTCCCTTTAAACCAGCCAAGCTCCCGTCAATCATATAAAATTCCGACCAATCCCAATGCGCTCTGTTTTAAAAGCAGATCTGCCTGCTGTGCTTTTATATTGTACCATGGCCTGTTTCGAAGCAGTTTTTACTACTACGGTTATTGCCTCAAATCAGGAGGACGCATAGTGAACGGCATTGGACACACACCACATTTAGCTAAACAACTGGCTTATGATTCTAGAGTCGCATTGAGAAGTGTAGGTTCTGGAATTTTCATGACGAAATGGTATATAACAAGAAGATGATGGAAATATTGTTTCTATGTGGTTCCAAAGCACGTGATGTGTTGAATTTGCAAGGTCACAGCCATACTCATAACAAAGCATGACTAGTCTGCCGAGGTTTAGTGGCTGCCCTCTTTCTTACGTCTGTCCAGGGGAGAACAATACTGAAACCAGCATGGTGCTACCAGCTTTGGCAGGGGCGCACACGGGACACTCCATCGACAGTGCCTTAAAAGTCTGCCCCTCGCACAGTTCACGAGACTATCCTGAGACTAGGTCCAGTACTTATGATGGTTATTCTGTCCCTCAGACTTCAGGCTCTGGATACTCCAGCCATCGGTTAGAACACGGTCTAAGGGGCTCTGTTGGTGGAGCAGATCTCCTTGGAAAAGGCATGCCACCGGTAACTGATGAACCGCCAAGAACCTCTCAACATGCCGTTATTGGAAGATATAGTGACCTCACCAGCTATAGAGAAAGCAGAAGTCAAGCATTTTTCACGGCTTACCACGAACAGGCCCAGGGGTATACCGATGCTGCTCGAGATTTTGGCAGCCAAATGATGCTCGGTCTACCAGGGGACTTTCTCTCAAGAACAAACCCTTATAGGCATTCCCTTGGCGGCCAAAGGGACAGCAGACAGCAGGTAGTCACCCAGTTTATGACTTTCTACAAACCATTGAATATGGCTATACCACGAGCAGGAAGCGACGCATATCTCAAGTTCTCTAGGCAAAATATAAAGTGCGAAATGGTTTGCAAGTGGAGTGGCAGCCAAGAGGAGTCCGGAAAGCGGCCTTGCGCCATTACTTTTGAGACGATGTATGAACTTGTTACCCACGTAACGATGGAACACGTAGGGGTACCTGAGCAAGCAGAGCACATTTGCTACTGGGAGGACTGCCCAAGGGAGAGGAAACCATTCAAAGCCAAATACAAGCTGATAAACCACATCAGAGTCCACACTGGGGAAAAACCCTTCCCCTGCCCGTTCCATGGCTGTGAGAAATTGTTCGCAAGATCAGAGAACCTGAAGATTCACAAGCGAACGCATACAGGTGGGTAATAATAATAATAATAATAATAATAATAATAATAATAACAATAATTTTGGTTAAGATTACCATAAGTCACAGCAGCCAATTCAGTACCCACTGACTGACGGACGTGTTTTTCAACTTTCTGACAACACTTTTTGACAATTCCAAAATGAAAAGGGGGGGGGGGGGGGGGAATAACAAATTTGCAAAGAAAAAAAAACTTTTTTTACATTTACGATTTGAATACTTATTATTATTATTATTATTATTAACCTAATGTCGGTGATTAGGCTGCTTGTACATGTTTAAGGCTTTTCATTTTAATAATGACAAGCGCTAAATATAGATTATTTTTAACAATGCATGCGATCATTGATATAAGTTAAAAACCCGATCTGAGAACTGGCGGAATGGCGTGCGTCAGCGTGGAATACTTTTTAAATGAATGATGCATATATATATATATATATATATATAAATAAATTAAATATATATATTTTATTTAGAATGTCTTTGCTATTGTAATTCAAAGGCTTGAAAGAGAACGCCCGCTGTTTTTTTTTTGTTGTTTTTTTTTGTCCTGCACTCCGTGAAGCTGGAGTCCAGTTCCTCAAGTTATTTTGCGTGCTTCACTTGCAAATTAGAAATAAATATATAATACACGGGACACCGGAGAGTTGTGACGTAGATTTTGCGTAGTGCTCTAGTCGCCCAGTGAGGGGAAACTCCAACTAATCAAATCTTCAGCACTGGTGCCGAGCTGAGGAGATCAGCGCAGCTCAGCCGCAGGTAGCAAATAAAACGTTATGCAAGGGTATTATTTATTATAGCCTAGCCTACCATATGGGCGGCTATTTTCGTAAAATAATTATTGTATGGTCTTCTGTGATGGTTTCTTGTGCAGTAACACACTTTTAGACGATGGTTGAATGTAGAATGTAGCCTATGTAATGAAGTATATAGTGATTTTTGTGAAAATAAGTGACTGTGTAAAAGATTCAATGAAATCGAAATAAATAATTCCTTGAGGGGCTACTTGCATAGATACAGGAGCTTTCAAGAGGTACAACTGACAATAGGCTTCAACTAATGAATAGCATAGGTATATAATTATGATTGACTTTGCTTCCTTTTCACAATAGTATAAGAAAGCTGATAATGGATTATGATCTGCCTTAAATATATACCTGTAAGCTGACATTCTTAGAAAACAGCCACCATGCTAAAATGATCTTGCTACATTTCATACTTATCCATTAAATACTTTTTTGAATGTTGCAGCGTTAAACATTTATAAATTATAATCACTTGCATGAATTCTGTAATATACTGTAATGGCATTTTGTTTATACTTAAGTATAGATTTGGAACACAAAACCGAGTTCATAATCCCATGTATTTAAATAATATAGGTTAAATGAAATGACAATGAGCACAACTGCATCGTTTGCACAGTTAACGTATGCGTGTAATCTTTACACATATGGATGCAGCAGAAAATCCTGAGAAATGTAGGCAACTTGAAAGTAAGACTGCATAGACCTACACTACGCCAGCTACTGGTAACATAGGCCTATATGTCAGGATTGAGCAATAAGATCTATAGCCTAACTGAAACTCGTTCTATATCAAATATTGTTTTAAGGTTCGGTATATAATTAAAGAGGCTCAGTCTGCTTCTAGACTACGATTGGTTGAGCGTATGTTTCACACATTTTGGAGATTGACCACAATCTCAATCGTATATCGACTTTCTTAATGAATAATGTAATGCAAATATGGTAGCCTACATAGAATGCTTACCAACGTTTAACCGAATCATGAATCGTCTTGTTAACTTTAACGACTATATATCATTGCCTATGATAATGGACCACGCGCTTTCTGACATAACATAACATGTCATCTCTCCCTCCTCTGCACGTTTAGGTGAAAAGCCTTTTAAATGTGATTTCTTGGGATGCAATCGGAGATTCGCTAACAGCAGTGACCGGAAGAAGCATTCCCACGTGCACTCCAATGAAAAACCGTACGCGTGTAAATTCAGAGGGTGCCAGAAGTGCTACACCCATCCCAGCTCCCTTCGAAAGCACATGAAACTGCACTGCAAGGCCTACATGGCGAAAACCGAGGAGGATAGTAAGGATAACATTGAGTACCTTGCCGAAACCAGGTCGCCTGAACTAACGCATAGACAAATCTCATCCTGTCCAGAAGTTCAAATGTCGTGTCCTGTGCTCCCTATCACAACACAAGGCTCTGTGTCACCGGAGAAGGGAGATGGTTCCTCCATGACACCACGTTTTATACATGTGTATGACAACAACCTGGATTGCGCACGTAGATCGCAGTCTCTCATTGACCCCTTGCTGTTACAAAGAGAGCAGTACCGGACTGAGATACAGTACGCCACCAACCAGACAAGCTACAGTTTTGCCCCGAGCCATCAGACCTTTCAGGCGCACAGTGGCTCCCCGTTCCAAAAAAGTATTGTGAATGGCTGGTACACATGTCACAGCGGCCCGGACACTTTCTCGTCAAAGCAGTTACGGTGACAGATCATGTGTGTGACTAAATTATTGCGTAGCCTATTTATGCGCGTGTGTGTGTGAAGTCAGTATTTATTTTAAATTCTTTATCCCCATCAGACATGTACTAAATTAATTGTCGAGGAGGGGCTGTGCCAGAGTGACGGCAAAGACTAATGTGTGTGATTTAGTTTTGGTATTGTTTTTGATTTTATGTAATTCACCAAAACAACACCAGGGAATTTGTTCCGTATCATTTTCAGTGAGCGTTGTGAGTTTAGATTGAGCATTCACGTCAGCATGCACCTTGTGATATGATAGGCTTTACATGTGTCGTTTTGAATTGGCTTGATTAGCTTGGTATGTGACAGTTCCTTACTATTTCTCTATCAGCAATGAAACGCCGTTGTGCGTTTAGGGTTACAAGTGAAAGCATCTCCCATTTATTTACCTTTCATGATGTTTTATTTATTTATTATAGGCTACCTACTTGCTTGTGTATACTACAAGCGATATAGCAAACAGAGCCATTATGCGGTATGTTTTAAATGTTTTGCTCACTTATTGACCTTTTAGATTCGAAATAACCGGCAGTAGTTTCAATTAATTAAAATAATTATATGAATAGGGGTCTAACAGGGCAGTTCAGTTGAACCGCGGAAGTAAATGGTGGTTGTGCTTTTCTTGCACAACTTGTCCCGGTTACTATATGTAATAGACAATGCATAATGGAAAATATCTTGCGTGTGGATTGAATCGCCCCTTTTAATTAGCCAACCTATTCTTGAAACATATGTTCCAGGTAAGAAGTATCGTAGAATAGCAAGAAGGGAATAAAAATGTGACATTTGAAATGGTGCTCCGTAGTGTATTTGTTTTATTCTGATTGTTTCAATATGTTTATACAGAGATATAATTATTAATCTCTTAATCCCATTAACATGTATTTTGATCTTGTATCATCTTTCCAAATACTGTGAGATCAACGTTCAGTTGATCTGATAAATATCGTATTTAATATGAATTAAGCACATACATCATCAAGCTGTCAGTGTCTGCCCTGGTTGGTGAAGCTATTTGCTGATTGGGCCTCTTGCTCACGTGTCGTCCTAGATTATTTTCCTGTTATTTACGGGATATTATTTTTTTAACGGATTATACAAATTTATGTAGGCTATATGCACAGACCTACTGTAGCCTATATATAGGCCTACGCATTGTTTTTTTGTTAAGTGGACAGTATAAGACCAGCCTCCATGATAAGAATGACGATATTGAATTTAACATTCTACAGTATATACTGTAATATTAATTATACATACACATTTTCATTAAAGTATGTGTATTCTCTTTGATCAGGCTGTGTGTGATCAAGACCAATGCATTTTCAATGAGAACGTGCCTGAGTTACACAGTGAGTACTCGCAACTGCAGTAGCACACCGCCTTAATTTCAGTTTTACGAAATTTCAGAGGGAATAAATTCCATGTTTCCTGGAATTAAATTACCACGTTTAATAAAATGTAAGTAATGATCCCTGTAATATGAGAAATGTTCTGGTACCGAAAATAGACCAGACTCTACTTGGCGATTAAAAAAAATGGGCCAGGGGTTTTACTGCAATGTGAGTGTGCTCACCCATGCGTTCATACATAATCTAATGTTTGTATTCATGTGTGCGTAGGTTTATCACTAAGATACCTTTAATTAAAAGTAAACGTTTTTAAAAAAGTTATATGTTCACTGGATAAGAACACGTGGATGCTCAGCTTTGAGGAGATAATTACATTAAATTAATTGAGCAGACTTATAACGTAAGAGAACAAAAGTACGTTTAACTGATTTATATGAGCCATAGTGCCGGACCTAGCTAACACCATTCCTTGGCCAGCGAGTGTATAGGCTATATGCAACATCACATGACTGAAGTAAACTATGCTTACCAAGGACAAAAATGAAGACCCTAATTACATACAGATTGCATCCATTAAAACTAAAAAAGAAAAACATAAAACCAGAAAAGACCACAGTAACCTGTATTGGTACAGAAGATATGAATGGCTAGGGTATGCGAGGGGAGAGCCAAGATGCAACCTGAGGAGGTGGTTCTTCAATTTGAACCATGTTCTTCAAGAACCATGTTTATTATTATTATTATTATTATTATTATTATTATTATTATTATTATTTGTGGTATTTAAGAAATAGTGTGTAATAGTATCACGTGTATGTTTGGGGTGGGGGGTGGGGGGATAGGACCAGGGTGGGACAGGGCAGGATGGGACAGGGCAGGATGGGGGGGTGGGGGTATGTGGGTGTAGGAGGGGTTTGAGGAGTTTTAATATGAGAATGACTGACTGCCAGAAATGCCTGTATTATGACTGATCCCTCAATAAAAATTTAATTACAAAAAATAAGCATGTAAATTCAGCAACAATTGCCAATATCTTCTCCTGACTATATTTTTAAGCAGTGCAAAATGTCAGTAGGCTATTACTTTTGTGTTCAATAGGGTTAGGGTTTAGGCCAAAGTGAACATATGACCATAGCATTGGCCTTATCCTTGTGTAGTGTAGGCATGTTCTATGAGATGTACAGGTCATGTGGTGGAATAATAATAAGGGCCAAATTATAGGTCATCACATTGGAGCAGGAAGGCCTTTACTATCATACTACAAACGACTAGGAGTGGGTTTGTGGGGGGGGGGGTGTTAATTCCATACTGTTCATTTTACCATACAGCAATTTTGGGGGCTAATACTGACAATGCAAGAGTGAGTGTAGGAATTCAGAAGCAGTTTTTTTTTTAACAGCAGACAAGGTATAATCGCTTGAGCACGATCAGAGAAATAGGAGGCAGTCCTACAGGCTTCTACAATCTTAAGTTAAAGCAGCTATGTTTAAATCATTCTCACCCCATTGTATGTGCATGCATAAGGCTGGATATGTAGCCTAGCTGTTTAAAACGATGTTAGCAGTGATCATAAAAAAAAAAACATACCCAGGATTTTTCCCCAAGTCTTGTGTAGTAAGCTGCCTGCTATCTCGTGTTCCTTCATTTTCTTGCAGGTTTTATCATCAACGGTCGCCCAGAAAACAAGCATTGCAGCAATGCCATTCGCTCCACTTGTTAGCGCATGAGACAAAAAATGAAAGTTTGATGTCATTTTTATACTTTGAAATAGCATGTTTAAAAAATGAATTTCCACTTATTGGCAATAATAATACAAATTAAAATTCTGCTGCTTCTTCATACCGACATTCAACAGTTGAATTAAAATGCTTTGAATTGTTTACTAAGAATCATGCATACAAAAATATCTAATAAAAAATAAGATAAGTCTTGGATATTTTTAAAACGTTGGGATTGTGGCCTACTCATTAATTTTCTTACCCTCCCAGTCATCATCATCATCTTCATTATTATTATTATTATTATTATTATTATTATTATTATTATTATTATTATTATTAATAGTATTATATAATTTTTTATAATTGTATATAATTATAATCCTTTTTTAGGAAACTGCTGCCATCATAAAACAATCTTAAAATGAGCTTTGATAGCCTTGCTTATTTTTGAATTGATGCAATTCCTAAAACAATATTTAAATGCACGCAAAAAGACGCATATATATTGTCTGTTT
The DNA here is from genome assembly GCA_029718625.1 of Synaphobranchus kaupii. Taxonomy (NCBI): domain Eukaryota; kingdom Metazoa; phylum Chordata; class Actinopteri; order Anguilliformes; family Synaphobranchidae; genus Synaphobranchus; species Synaphobranchus kaupii. The sequence goes on along the minus strand of CM056385.1, from coordinate 14,795,066 downwards.
AATTTCAGAAGCATATTAACTGCCACTGTTTAAACCATTGCCACAACACAATTGTTTTCTAAAAACATTTATTTCTTTCTTTTTTACTATTGCCTGCATAATACATAAAGCTTCAGTTAGTTCTCGTTGAAAAATGTATTGTCATCATAAACAATATAGCACAAATATGCACATTTAATCATTAAATACAGTGGATTCCAGTGAGTGGCATACGTACCTATTGGTTTTTACAGTGATTTAGATATACAATATTATCGCCTAATAAGATTTTGAAAGTCTCAATTGATATACATATTTTGATTGTCATTACATTTGTCCATCATGGTTTCATTATTATCAGTGATATATAGGTATTTCTCCTTAAAGCTTCATTAATCAGGGTCATTGATCTATTCTCTCAACTGAGTTTTTAGTGAACAGAGTGCACAACATGGATTTAAATCAATGAAAGAAGAGATTTGTGCCTTTGTATAATTACTACTGCTTCGCTTAAATACTGATGCCACTATGTAGTTGAAGCTCTTATATCAGAAATGGCAAGTATTATAGCAAGTATTGTATCTTTCAGGTTCACACCATTAAATGTTTTAGAACTGTATTAAATCTATATGGAAATATACAGTATATGGATTAAATGGAGCTCATAGAAACTTCCATTCCCTATATTCCTATATTTCATCCATGCAGCTGTACCTATTGTTGACGTCTAACACTATCATGTACAGATGTTGAGTTCGTAATTATAACTCTTTAGAAAATAAGGTAGTTTTGTTGTGCATTTTCCTTTTTCCATTATATGATGAACAAATAAAGAAATACATTTTAACGGCTACGGCCACCTGTAAATCTATACAGCGGTGACAGGGCGGGGTGGGTTTCTAAATGAATCTCCCTTCCACTTTGTGTGACTACACCATATTGTAGCCATTCTTCCTGATGGCAGAGAAGGTAACCATGTTTGGTTGTTTTTTAGTTCTAGGAGGTTAGAGATTGGAGCATGAGAATCCAGAAAAGAGGAATTAGTCTGCTGCATTCCTCAGACTCAGGTAATAGAGTCCATGAAAGAGAGTGAGACAGAGACTGGCATGAGGAAAAGGGTGTAGGAGGGAGAGATACAGAAGAGACGGCAGGTCGCCAGCGCTGGGGTGAGAAGGCTAGCAGCGACATGTGGATTCACTCTGTACATTTTTCGTCTTGTTTTGTGACAAATTGAAAAATGTACTCTGTATGGTGTAGGGCGGCAGTGTAGTATAATGGTTAAGGAACTGGACTTGTAACCGAAAGGTTGCAGGTTCGATTCCCAGGTAGGACACTGCCGTTGTACCCTTGAGCAAGGTACTTAACCTGAATCGCTTCAGTATATATCCAGCTGTATAAATGGATAAATGTAATAAGAAGTTGTGTAAGTCGCTCTGGATAAGAGCGTCTGCTAAATGCCTATAATGTAATGTAATGTACTCTGCACCTCCTGTCCTTTCCCTCAGTTTGATCCATGTTTCTGTGTGTGTGGCAACAGTGTTCATTCTTCTGACCTCAGAGCCCTGGAATCTCTCTCTCTGGCTGTATCCTTAGCACTGCATTGTGTCTAAGCGAGACAGGGCAGGCAGGGTGGGACAGGACAGAACAGGGTGGGATAGGGTAGGACAGGGTGTTTCTCTGTCTCACTCTCTTTCATGGACAGGGTGGGACAGGGTAGGATAGGGTGGGACAGGGTAGGACAGGATGGGACAGGGTAGGAAAGGGTGGGACAAGGTAGGATAGGGTGGGACAGGGTGGGACAAGGTAGGACAGGGTAGGATAGGGTGAGACAGGGTGGGACAGGGTAAGACAGGGTAGGACATGGTGGGACATGGTAGGACAGGGTGAGACAGGGTAGGATAGGGTGGCACAGGGTGTGACAGGGTAGGACAGGGTGGGACAGGGTAGGACAGGGTGAGACAGGATGGGACAGGGTAGGACAGGGTGGGACAGGTTAGGACAGGGTAGGATAAGGTGGGACAGGGTAGGACAGGGTGGAACAGAGAAGGATAGGGTGAGACAGGGTGGGAGAGGGTAGGACAGGGTAGGATAGGGTGGGACAGGGTAGGACAGGGTGGCACAGGGTGAGACAGGGTGGGACAGGGTAGGACAGGGTGGGACAGGCCAGGACAGGGTGGGACAGGGTAGGACAGGGTGAGACAGGGTAGGACAGGGTAGGATAAGGTGGGACAGGCTAGGACAGGGTGGGACAGGGTGAGACAGGGTGGGGCAAAGTAGGACAGGGTAGGATAGGGTGAGACAGGGTGGGACAGGATAGGACAGGGTAAGACAGGGTGGGACAGGGTATGACAGGGTGGGACAGGGTATGACAGGGTGGGACAGGGTAGGACAGGGTGGGACAGGGTGAGACAGGGTTGGACAGGGTAGGATAGGGTGGCACATGATGAGACAGGGTGAGACAGGGTAGGACAGGGTGGGACAGGATAGGATAGGGTGGGACAGGGTAGGACAGGATGGAACAGGGTAGGACAGGGTAGGATAGGGTGGCACAGGGTGAGACAGGGTAGGATAGGGTGAGACAAGTTAGGACAGGGTAGGATAGGGTGAGACAAGGTGGGACAGGGTAGGACAGGGTGGGACAGGGTAGGATAGGGTGGGACAGGGTAGGTCAGGGTGGGACAGTGTAGGACAGGTTGCGACAGGGTAGGATAGGTTGGGACAGGGTGGGACAGGGTAGGACAGAGAAGGATAGGGTGAGACAGGGTGGGACAGGGTAGGACAGGGTGGGACAGAGAAGGATAGGGTGAGACAGGGTGGGAGAGGGTAGGACAGGGTGGGACAGGGTAGGATAGGGTGGGACAGGGTGGGACAAGGTAGGACAGGGTGAGACAGGGTGGGACAGGGTAGGACAGTGTGGGATAGGGTGGGACAGGGTAGGACAGGGTGGGATAGGGTGGGACAGGGTAGGATAGGCTGGGACAGGGTAGGTCAGGGTGGGACAGTGTAGGACAGGTTGGGACAGGGTAGGACAGGGTAGGATAGGTTGGGACAGGGTGGGAGAGGGTAGGACAGGGTGGGACAGGGTAGGATTGGGTGGGACAGGGTGTTTCTCTGTCTCACTCTCTTTCATGGACAGGGTGGGACAGGGTGGGACAGGGTGAGACAGGGTGGGACAGCGTAGGACAGGGTAGGATAGGGTGGGACAGGGTAGGACAGGATGTGACAGGTGGGACAGGGTAGGAAAGGGTGGGACAAGGTAGGATAGGGTAGGATAGGGTGAGACAGGGTGTGACAGGGTAGGACAGGGTGGGATAGGGTGGGACAGGGTAGGACAGGGTGGGACAGGGTAGGATAGGGTGAGACAGGGTAGGACAGGGTGGGACAGGGTGAGACAGGGTGGGACAGGGTAGGACAGGGTGGGACTTGTGTAGACACAGAAATTCAATGATTTTTGAAAAGGTGAAAGCAAGCCTAGGCATGGCAGTGGAGTCAGAGAAAACCAGCACATGAAGAGTAAAAAAACAATAGAAATTATTAATTTTTTACACTTTGCTATGGATTCTTACTGCATTTACTTGAGACAGTCTTTCTACTTGTTCCTCCAAGGCATTGACAATAATTGACAACTAACAACCTTTATCAAAAACAAAAATGCTTGTAGGGTTTCTGTGTTGCAACGGTAGACAACACAGTCTTCTCTGTTTTGATGTATTTAAGGTTGTTTGGAAAGAAAACATTTCACGTAAAAACTACTGAAACCACCGGAATATAGAACTAATGACATATTGCAATCTATCTGATCTGATTTCTGTCTCGTCTCCAGCTGCAATGCAGTTTTGTGCTGCCAGGGGTGCCAGTCATATGTGTAACACAGATGGCACCAACGCTGATTAAAACTGTCTCCAAGAACGCGTCAGATTGACTTGTTTTTTGAGCTTGAGCCCAAACATACACATTTGAATTCCCTGTCGTAGAATTCTGAATAAATCTATCCTCCACCAACTGCCACACAGTTAGATAATACCTTTTTTGCACATGTTGCCATTTGGATTTTGATGTATTTCCTGACTGCCCCTGTGGTTCTTAAGAAGTCAGCTAACTCTTTTTGTCTTTTTTTATGTACTGTCCATATGCTACATGACATATTTTGGTAATCATGTTAAGGTAACCTGATCTAGCCATGCCAGTACACAACAGCAGGTTGACACTAGGCCCAGAGGTCCTCAGTATCTTATCCTGTGACTAATCCTCCTTTCAAATTGCAAACACCTATAGTTTTAGCTGAGGAAATTTCTGGTAACACTCAGGGTAAACTTCAGGGTAACCCTCCTTACTTCCAGACCAATGACCACAAGCCTCACTTCCTTCACTCAGAGTGAACATGTCACAGTTCCTCTGTATTTCATGTCAACCTCTTACCATAATATCCTCCACAACTTGCCAAGGTCATTTGATAGGCAAATAGTATGTACACAACCAGAATTTAGCATAAAAAACACTAAATTTCAGCTGATTTTGCAACACTGCAGTGAAACAGGGATTTTTTTCTGTATTCATTATATTTTTAAATGGGAATTTATTTTTTAATATCTTTACTGAATTATTTATTTTATATGGAATATATTTGAGTACATCTGAAAGAATGTTAAAGTGGCTTTGATGAGGGCCCTGAAAGAGAAGCCCCTAGATTTGACACACAGCCCCTTGAGACCTCAAGTGCCTGTTGTCCATTCCCAGTAACACCATATCATTGGCAGCTGTTTTTGTGTTTTTCTTTTGTGGCCATTGTAAGACATATTTAATTTAGCTTAAAAAATCCTCAAATCTCATCTATCCGGTAGAGTGAGCTAAAAAAATCTTAGCAATCATTGAATGTGGATATCTCAAAGAGGGCTGCCATTTAGCTTCATGTGTAGGCTGCACACCCCCCGCTGCAGTCAACATTCTAAGCAAGACTGTTCAAGTTCCTGAGCTCTCTGCATTCACAGGATAAATTAATATGTATATGACATGATATCCTTTGCCATCTGCTGCTGTTATACATACACATGTTATGACCAGCGGGGCAAACAATAAGCGAGCACTGTAGTAGTGGTCTTACTATTAACCTCTCAGCATTAGAATAACACCTTGGGGTGAAATAGTACTGTGATGGATGGGAGCGTTTTGTAGGCAGCGTGTGTGTGTGTGAGAGGGGGGTTAGCTGGACGGCAGCACCAAGGAATTCCCCTTGGGCCATTTCAATTACAGTTTGATTAAGCTCTCCTGTGACTGTGATGTGTTGCTTTTAAACCATGACATTACTTAGGGGGTCAAGCCAGATCATAGCAGCACCTGACCCCCAAAGTATCGGAAAGCTGTTAAATAGATGACAAAATTGAGGGAAAATGTTGCTGGGATTGAAGAGGTATACAGTTTGTAGATCAGAAGACTATTTTCAAACTATAAGTTAGCACTAATGCATATGTACCTCCTACCTCCCACTTCTGGTTATAAGAATGTGGTCCCCACAAATATGCTTGGGGGTGAGACTAGATTAAGCTGTAAATTACACAGGAATAGTATGAAATAGTATGGAACCCATGGTTTGAGGCTCATTTGAGCCAATGAGCCTCAACCCATCATTCTGCTACCAGATATGCAGTGGATATGAATGGATCACTTTAAGGGTTTCTTCTCCTGAGTTATTTTTTTCCATGGAGTTCAATAGGAAGGAAACAACCCTTGTCTTTACTATTATTCTAAATTGTGGAAAATTGTTAAAATAAATAAAAACCCTTCTATGAGTATGCGTCTAAATCTTTGACTATACAGTGGGGTGCAAAAATGTGGGCATCGCTGGTCAAAATGCCTATTAATATCTATTAATACAATTAATATCTAAGTGAAAGTTAAACAAAATAAATAAAAAAAAGAAAGAAAAACGGCCCTGTGCAAAAGTTTGGGGACCCTGTCAGTTAGTACTTTAGAACTCCTCCCCGGGCAACTATAACAGCTTGAAAACGCATCCAACTTCAATGTCCGGACTGACATTCGAACATTAGAAGTGAACTATCTTGATTCTGACATCGATGAACCCATGGTTGTTAACACCAGACAGAACAGCCACCGCAGTTGGATGCTTTAGAAGGCATGGAGTTACTTCAGAATAAGTTCTGAAATGATATTGACCTGACCCATCGAAGCCCTAACAAGTAAATCACCTGGGCCTGGGCCTTAGTAATCATCTTTTTTAAAAGTATCAATGAATAATCCAAAAGGGTTCCCAAACTTTTGCATAGGGCCTTTTTCCTTTTTTATTATTATTTTGAAACTGTAAAAAATTTAAATAAAAAGTAATCTTGCTTTAATATTTGAAGAAATGTGTCATTTTTAACTTTGTACCATTTAGAGGTCAGGTTAGCATCTCTTCACTTAGATATTAATTGTAAAAGGCATTTTGACCAGGGGTGCCCACATTTTTTGTCCAAATACAACCAAGCAGTAACACACCTGATTCTACTAATCAACCACTTGAGTCTTTCCTAGGGACCTTGATTAGTAGAATCAGAAGTGTTATTGCTTGGTTGGAACAAATGCCTGCACCCACACCGGCCCTTAGTGGATAATGGTTGAGGCCCCCTGGCCTAAGGGAAAATTGAAAGTTGCGTTGCACTGGACGGCTTATTTATTTATTTATTTTGCAACTTTGCCAATAGAAGTAAGCGGTTACATCTGTTCCATATCATAGAGTGTGGTGTTTTTCCCACTCACGCGAGTGTCGGCATCTCTCTGAGTGCCATTCTCGTTTGACTTTTTAAAACCAAAACTCTGATATCAGGAAAATTGTTTCCCTGGAATCTTGTAATATCGGCACCCAGTGATACAATTTGCCATGTTACCGTTGTTAAGCATTTTTAGCAGTTTAAACATACAGTAGCCTATGTAGTGAACTGTTCAGATCGGCTTTTGACTGTCCTGAACTAGCATGATGAGTGCAGAAGTTGTATTACATTTCATAACCCTTTTAATCATTGACCGTTGTTAATGCATTAGCCTATCTCACTGAGTGTGTAGTCGAGGACTTGAAGAAAACTCGAACCTGACTTTTTCTACCTTTTTTGCCGGTTGGTATTTTGCAGTTTATAGTTTGTAGTCAGTGCTTTGTGGGGGAGTGGTCTATTTATTTAATACAATTGTGCTTTGAATAGAGGAAAAAATAAACAGACGATCTAAACACACGATTCTTCTTTTTATGTAGTGATAACCTTGTGTATGGACACAAAAGGGGACGTTTTCACTGCGGAGAGTGAATTCTTTTGAAGTGGAACTAATCATCTAAGGGATGGTTTTCGTTGTCCTAACAACGCAGCTGAATTGGAAAGAGACCCCCTTTTTGTGGAAGATATGTTTTCTTTCTGTCATTCAGAACTGATGATGATACTGGTTTCACGCCCTGTCCTCCTACATTGTCTGCCCAGACTTTTTCGGTCTAAAAGTCTTTACTTGGAGACGCGGAACACACGGCGGGTGACTCCTGTGCTCTGACGTCAGCCTCGCCCTTCTGTTCTACTGCGTTTACGCTTTTCATTATCATTGCATTGAAAAGAAAATACTGTCACTCTAAATGTTAGCGGTAACTGGCGTGTTTGATGTTCCACCATTCACCGCTTTTGTATGTTGTTTTCTAAATAAACCTTTACTTTTTCAGATTCGTGTTAACCCCTTTCATTTTTTACTTAGACACTCACTTATATGTAGCCTACAGTCCAATCTTATCCGAAAAGGGCCGATGTCGGTGAGGGTTTTTATTTGAGACCAGCATTACAACACCTGGCCTACATTGATTACTTGGAAAAAACACAGTACCCACACTGTAGCTAATGAAAAATGTAGTGATAACCTTGTGTACGTGTTGTGCGAACTCTGTTTTTTTTTTTTTCCCTATTGACTTAAACTCTGCCTCTTACCTGCACAGACTGTAGCCCTATTGGATGTGCGTGTACATGGCACTCCCTTCCTTCGACTCCCAGGTAAGCCATTGTAGTCCCGTTATAAGACGCATTTCACAAGCCCAAACAGGGGACTTATCCAAAACTTTTGAATTCACGGATGTGCAGCAATTGACTCGCTCTTTTCTGACACCGGAGGATCTGACCCTTAACTGATATAAACTCTGATAAGAGAACAATAGCGGTTATTAACATCGGTTTATCTCCTGCCTGACTCTGGTGCATCTGGATACACTTTTAGATTAAGGAATACTTGAAGGCTGGGCAATAAATCATTTCAACGATTAGGCTATTGATGGTAATAATCTTTTTTTCTTTTTTTGTGTTCATGCGATGTGTTCACATTGACGCTACAAGGCCTTGCTGCTGTCATGCTAGCAACCACGCGTCTCATACCCAACCAATCACATGCACACCTCTAATGGAGCAACCGTTTTAAGCCAAGAATCAGTTCTCACTGTGCTTGAACGCTGATGCATTACTCTTTGTTTTCTTACGGTTTGTGTTAAAATTAATTTGATGTCACCCGCCACCACCCCAACTTCCAAAGAAGAAATTTGATGTCACCTGCCACCACCCCAACTTCCACCTGTTGTTTGGATCTACCTTGGTACGGGGTTTCTGGTCATCTCCTGTTTAGCGAGGGGGGCGATGTCCCAGAGTAGGACTAAGCAAGCGGGTCCATTCAGCGCCAAACCAAAATATTATTGCAGCACATTAATTCATTTAACACGTTATTTGAATACGTGAGTTGTCCTGACCGAACGGATTTTTATTTTTATAAAAAGGGACAGGAGCGGACGGTGTTATTAACATAATCGGCTACAGGGCTATTTGTTTATCTACGGTCTATACGGAGCTGGCAAAAATAAACCGTTTTACGAATTTATAAAGCCCGCCTGGACGGATATTTTCGGTCCTAAAAAGAAGTGTCTGGCAAAAAGAGCGCGTCTGGTTATTTAGCTCCAAACCTAGATGATTGGATTTTTTAAATTTATTTTGCTTGCATATTTTGTATAGTAGGCTTACCTAACATTTGCAGGTTGTACATTAGCTGCCTGATTTACTAAGAACTGTAGCGGGTGCAAAAACTTTTAGCACACACAAAACTAATAACACAACCAATGATTGCTGCAAAAGAAATGCCATGACCAATCATGTGTCATGTTATTGGTTTTGCGTTTCACACACGTTAAAGGTCTTAGTAAATCAGGCCTTAGGACTCTTAGGGCTCTATCTTGACGATCTTAGCATATGGTTTAAAACGCATGGCGCAAGTGCATTTAGGTCCAACTCCATTTTTTCTAGTTAGAGGGCACATATTTTGAGTGCAAGGTAAGACGCAAGGCTCAAATGGGCTGAACTTAACCTCTTCATTAATCATAGGTATGTCTTGGGTGTAACATGCAATAAACCAATCAGTGTTATCTCCCATTCCTGTTAAAAGCCACCTGCGTTTGCACCTTGGCGGATTGCTATTATAATGGCGGATTTAATAAGACTGCAAAAAGAGCCATGTAGAGCTGGCAAGTGTACAAGGTTAAAGTGTACTAGCCAGGAATAGCCTATATGGATCAATATTAGGATCAATATTATTCGGACTAACCATTATGACGTGTTTCGATTTACACAATAATAATCTTAAACATTAGGGTTTAACACCGTAAAGGTTCCCGGTAATTCCCGACCAAACTATTTTCCGTTTCCCAGAAATATAATAATGGAAAACAGGAAAGTATTTTTCTTTAGCTTACACTAGTGTTGTTATTTTAGAAAATATATGCAGTTTAATTTCGGTAAAAGCACCAGCAACAGCTAAGCATAAGCTACCAGAACTTGTCTTCCCTCTCAGCTTAGAAAACACCAAATTAGCCTGCTTGTTTAACAAATTTAGTTTGATTATACAATGAAGCATTGTCAAACATCAATTCCACAAGGCTGTTCTCACAGCAGACAGATCACAGGCAATTAATTTTGGCTAGCGACGTTCAAGCGTCATCCGAAGTTCATATTACGTTAATTCTAATTAATTAATAACATAAAATTGTAAATTTTTCTTAATGATGACACTAAATACACTAAAGCTCTCCGGTTGGGAACCCATAGGTTTATGCATATTTTTTCTTGTTTTATATATATAACGCATAAAACAAGCCCACTTTCCTGGGATTCCAGGGACAATATGCGTCTATTCTAGGAGGGAAAATGTTTTATTTTTGGGGAAAAATATGAATCCTCGTTAAACAATGTAATCTTGATATAGTCTATTTGTGCATGTTTGTGCGCGCCCTTGTGTGTGTAACAGACAGGAGGGTGTACACACGTTGTAGTCATCATCATCATCATCATCATCACTGCTGCTCGACACGAGCATGGCGGTCCAAAGAAGATTATTCAGGCAGCTAGCCTGGAGGCTGCCCCAGTTTAAGAGCTTCAGCAGCTTTTTGTCTCTCGCGTCTCTCGTCCTCAGCTTTTCCGACTAATGGTTTCAAAGACCAACGCAAACCATTCTCCTCCACACCAGGCTATCTGCTGGAGCTGTAGCCCAGTCAACAATCTCACAGTCTCTAAAGGTCCTCTTGAGGGCATCCTTATATCTCTTCTTAGGAGCACCAGCGCTTCGGGTTCCGGTAGTGAGCTGACTGAAGAGAAGCTGTTTTGGAAGACGTTGCGCGTCCAGTAGTCACACTTATTACGCCGTTAAAATAACAATGAAACAACTACATGACTTAAGACCAGGTTTGTGGTGATTTTAGCGTAAACTCTTTTTGCTGCCTCAAGATAGCAATACGCCAAAGATTATCCTGGCCACACATCATCTTAAGACTTGCTATGGGCGCAAGTTCACTGGGTATTTAAACAACGTGAGCGCTGGGCGTTAAAATGACACCTGCTGTCTGAAACTAGCAAAGACACTTGCGTTTGGGTTGCCGGCGCTTAGCGCCGGGTATAAGATAGGGCCCTTAATGTTTACTATCCAATTATTGAATGTTATTCAATATTTCACACTGTTCAGTGTTAATTTTCCTTGCAGTATATTTCTATTTACTCCTAATGTAATTTATATTGGAAAACCAAATAATGTCAAACACCAATAGGTTTATACTGTCAATCTGAAAAAAAAAATATTTTGTTCATATTGCCCAGCTCTACTCAAGACAAATATTGGCTGCTTTCTCAATGCGTGGACTAACCTACACCCGCTAAAATGCTGTAGCACATAGAGGGGAATGCACAAGAGAATTTTAAGATAATTATCAGATAATTTTTTATGCTCCGTTGTAGACAGGCATTTATCTCCATGCAGTCACGCTTAAAGATTATTCCCAACTTCCCAAAGGGTCTGAGAATTCAGCATGCACCCCTTCTTGGGAGGCAGAATGATTAGTGTGTTTGCTTCAGCAACACGCTACCTGTTCTCTTGCCTACTTATTCGGGGTCCAAGCAGTGCAGCTGCTGGCCCCCTATTGTTTTTGTTCAGATTCTTTTTTTTGCCTCCCTTTTCACCTCAAATAACCGTGATCTGGTATGGCCTAGAATCACCAAACTTGGTAGGCTTGTTTGGATGTCTGAACTAAATTATGACACAGATTAAACACCTGGGGGTCAATGTGCTATCCACAAATTCTCTTCTTGTGTATTTTGAGCTAGCTAGAATGGGCCAGTTAATTAGCCCCCATTGTTACGCAATCATTCAGAACGTTCAGGAACACACTTGCTACAATGACAGCCGTCATTTTATAGATTCTGTGTCTTTTAATACCTGCTTTCCATTTGTACTAAAATGCACTCGCAAATACCTTTCTCAAACTTCCTTTCGGGTTTAGTAAATCACTTTGCACGTGCTAAAATCATCTATTTGCACTCCCACTATTTCAGGAAATAACGTAGGGATGCCCAATTTTGAATATTCATTCAGGCTAACCTGCAAAAATGAGAAAGTAATGTATCTTTAAATTTTAGCATGCACAATCCTTTTTACACCTCATTAGTTGATCACCTCGGATGATTTTTTGTGGGTGGTTTTACACGTGTTTTTGTACATGCAAACTTTTAGTAAATCGACTCCCTGGTGTAGTGCATGTGACAAAATGTTGATATTCACACGCCTAGCCCCGACACCCCGTTCGCTCTAGAGTCAAAGGTACCTCTCCTCACGAGGAACAACTTTGCCTCAAGTTTGCCATATTGGATTTTCTGCTATTTTTCATTTTTTGAAAACACTTAAACAATTATAACTCCTACAGCATTTTACACTGAGACTTGAAAGCAATGTCAATAGATGTTCCTCCTCACACAGAACAAATTAGGACCCATGAGACCAACATTGTATTTTCTGCTATTTTGAATAGTCTTAAAACACTGAAAATGTATCTTTTTCCTTAAAACATTAATGGATTGGTAGAAAATTTGGTATGTATCTCAGCTCACATACCTTTACACATGTATTGCTTTTCTAGTGGTTATGTCAAAATATGGCCAAATGGCGATATAATGAATTGGATCAAGACTCATGTAAGACTATGATGTGCCTATTATGCCCAGCGTGTGTCGAGGATTTATAAAGTGAATGTAGCTCAACTGTTACCTATTTAATAAACATTGTTTAAATGATAACTGGCAAATTAATTATTAATTAAATTGAATAGGCTATGACTGACGGTCGAGGTTAGCCTAAGTACTGAATAATTTCAAAGCATTTTGCCCCGGAACCCCTTTTGCATCTCTTGATTCAAGATTATTTTTTAGTTTTAATCTCAGCACCCACAAAAATTCTGCAATCCTGATCTCAATTTAATTTAGTTTTGACCTTATTTGCCTGTTTGGAGCCATGGCTTATAGCAGTTTCAAAGGGGGGGCCGGGGGACTGACAGAGGCTCTCAAAAATATCAGAACATGGGATTAATAACATTTCGTCAATTAATTATTGAAGTTGACATTAATATAATATTTTGTGTACAATATACTAATGAAACTAACAGTTTCCTTTTCTTATAAACGATAAACATACCGCCACTATATTGTCCCCCCGCCCTCTATTAGCGTACAATAATGCCTTCTAAGCTGCGTTAGAAGTACAATACTGAAGGGAGCATTGCATGTATCCTTCTCCGGGACGGATATCCCATAGGTCTTTGCGATTACCTCAGGCTTCTCATTTTTGTTAAATAATGGCGGCTTACCTTGTTTACAAGTGTGAATATACAGTGAACTCCATAATTAGTTATATAAAAAAAAAAAAAAAAATGATTTAGAACACTGGAATAATGTATGTAATGTTCTTAAGCCTCTGTGAGCTTTCCATTAACTTGCTAGTAATCACGTTACTTTCCAATAGAACAAGATAGTGCAGCGTAATGAACAACAGTAAACATTGATCATCCTGCCTTCAAAGTGCATTCCAAATTCATTGTCTTTTGAGTTACTGTACCTTCAGAGGGAGCTGACTTTGAAGGATGCAAGGTAGCGAGGCAGCTGCCTTCTGTTTGAGACACAGCCTGAGCATGTCTGTCGAGCACAACAATTATACTTCCTGGTTCGGATGGGCTCCACATTGGTTTTGCTGTCCCTACATATTACATACTCTAAGGTAAATAGCACAGTTCTGTGGCTAATATGCGTCATCACCCAGGTGAAAAAAGATTATACTTGAAATATACTTTTTCAAAGTATACTTTTAGTAGTTTTTGTACTAATTATATACTTTGTGCTAAATTGGCAGTGCTTTAAGTATACTAAGTGCACTAAAGTTCTTCAAAAGTACAACTTACAGTAAGTTGTGCTTAAGTGTACTTCAAGAACAGTGTGTATGTTAAAATGGGACTATTTTAGTATATTTAAGTGCACTATGTATAATTACACAAGAATTTTGCATGTTTATTTTGCATTTGACTGAGCAGGGTTTTCACTGCTTTTTTGGCATACGATCAGGCTATTGTTGGGTTTATCTTGTTGCTATGACGGAATACAGATTTTATGTGATGAAGAAATATATTTATGAACTCACACATAGACACTATTGTCCACTATGTCACGCATGAGTAGGTAGGTATAGTTACAGGCAAGACTGGGTGGGGGGTTGCTTGTTAAATGGACTTGCGGGACAATTGTGACACTTAAAAACTCCTGTATTCGGCAGAGTTGTCACGAATAACGCTAAAACACAGACTTTCTTGTTTCCACCCATAGTTTGGTTGCAGGAGAAATTAATACCTGAATTGAGCAAAATCTTGACATGAAGGGGTTAAAGCCAGTGCTATTTATTGCAGGGATCAGTGATTAAATCTCAGTAAAGTACTCTGCAGACATGCGGGAAGAGAGACGCCAAGCTGCATCCACCCTCTTGGGTTAGATTTGGTTCCTTCCCAAAATTCCTTCCAGTTTATTGTCAGAGCAATCAACAGCACATACTGACTTATAGCATCCTCCCACATACAAGGTTTCACTTATGTGGAAGGTGGAAGGTACTCGGAGCAAACACACATTATAAAAAAATGTAAAATAGAAATTTAAGAGTGAATTACAGACAGCAATTAATTCTAGCTATACTGAACTCCTGTGTACCAATAAAGTATCTCTCGTTTTGCTCTCTGCCCTTAAAAATACATATTACATAATTAAAGACTCTCTTGATGCAGAATATATGCGGAAATATAGTGACTAATATGAATGATAAATGTATCAAAGTAAAATGGCAGGATGAGCATTACTTGAGGAACACAAGATGGTTAACTGATGTACGACACTGGGGGAAAAAGTTTTCTGATTTTAAGTAATGAGGTTTGGTTCTATTTTAGGTGAAGAATGCTGTGCACTTTGATGTCACTATCTAACAAGTGCCGCCCTCCTGTTCCATTACTTTGATTTTTTTTTTTCTCGTCCAATGTATGATTGCTGAAAGGATCTCCTGAAGCGGCCTTTTACTTATCACATAGGGCTTAGATTGTATTTATGATCCATGTCTCTTGGCTGCTAGGTTTTTGATGTTCTGTGCATCTTTTAAGATTTAGGCTACTACAGTCCTGTTTGATGGAACTCCTATGGATGCATTTTTAATTTGATTATAAATATTTGCACGTAATCTTGTGCGACATTTGGCAGACAGTCATGACAAAACAGTGTAGCCGATGAATGTTTTTAAGAATAGTTTTTCAACAACTATTTGCAGATTTTCTTTTGCAAATATTGTAATTTAATTTAATTGTAATTATTTTAAAGTAGTGATTCACAGTATTGAAGCAAGAAGCTGATTCCTATCCAGTGCTAGTTCAGCTGTAAAATCAGCTGTAAAATGTACTTTTATGATAATTATTTCAGATGTTGTCAGTTGTTAATGTATACAGCTCTGAAGCCTTTTGATAGTGTAAGGCTATGCTTTACAAACTGGTTAAATTCTTCTCTTCCAACATTTGAGGTAATCGCCAGTTTTTTTTGGTGGTCAGAAGTGTTTAAAAAATCCTCTCTTTAGGCTGAGGAAAATAGCAGTTTTTTAAATTTAAAATACACCTTCATCATTAAAACATTTTTAGTAGTCTTCTTAAGAATGCTCCAAATAAATTGTTAGGATGAGACCACAAGTGCACAGCAGTCTTAGAAATGTATTTTGAAAATGTTTTTGATCTCTTTCTGCAAGCACTTTCGCCTGTCTACAGGTCTCCTAGCAACGGCAAACAAAGGCAAGACACATTTCAAGATTCCCGGGGAGCAGCCGGTCAGGCGATGCCTTTGATCTTGGACTGGAAAAATAGCTGAGTGGGCACTTTCCCCCTCCCACCCCCCTTAAAATGATTTGAAACAGCCTAATCTTCATCTGTCCAAAGAATCAAGCACCCATGCAAATTAACCAGAGAAATGGTTTATTGACATTGTTCGTCTTCACAATGTAGATCTTAGTCCTTGATATTGGATATGGATATGATCTTTTTGGAACCAGAAAGATCTACTGTGTGACATCATGGAAAAAATGTAATTAACAAGCAAGAACATATTATTTTTTAATATAGGCCCACACCCCCCCTCAATCTTTCATAATTACTGATGGTTTCTCCCCCACTTCATTTCCTTTCGATTGAGTTGAAACTACTTGCATCCAATGAAACTGGGTGCCAGGAACTTAATGGATAAATGGAATTACCTTTTTCAGGGTCATGGTGTGTCCAGAGATTAATCTCATTCTCAATTTCCTATAAATCTAAACCCTTGTGAAACATTTTTTACGTTTAGATGCAAAAGCCTATCAAAGGAAATGTGATTGGCCAACTATGTACATGTTGACATGATGGGAAACAGTAGTAATCATAACTATCACTGTTTTTTTCCGCTTACCTAGACAGGTAAAGCCCTTTTTATTTCAATGTCAATTAATTTTATTCAATTAAATGTTGTTCTTGACTTGACTTCACACTTGAAATACATGTGTTTGTTTTTATCTTCACAAACACAGTTTGGCATGTTAGGCAATTAAAATTTACTGACTAAATTGTGCTTGTTAGGAAAATGTTAATACTTGAAAGTATGTAATTTTTATTTGATCAAAACTTATGAGCTCTATTACTATTATTATGGAAGCTATCACTCCGCTATCACAGTGGCAATTTCGTTATGTATTTTGATGCACCTGACCTGAGCCTGTTTGGTAATTTGGTGACTCGCCGTGTGCCAAAGTGGGAGGAGAGCCTCGATTTGCATCTGCACCACCCGCCTGCTCAGACCAGGTTTATGGCGCAAATCGCAGCCCAGCGTATGGCAAGTTGCTAATTTTGTGGCTTTCCCAAGCAATGCATGCATGATCATAACCTATTCAAAAGCCAATCAACGGTTTTCGTGGATCATATGCCGTCTGATTTGACTTTAATATAAATCCCCCAAGCAGGAAAAATGCGTACTTAGCATTTATTGTTGCATTGTCATTTTTCTTTTTTATAATGTGTATTTATTTCCGTTTTTAATTGTTTATGGCTTGCACTGTCATCCCAGGGGTACTGTATTCCGTTCCTTTTCTTACATCTGTCTGTAATGACAAGAATGACAATAAATGCAGTTGTGGAGTTGTGTGCACACCTTGTACCCAACCACTCACCTGCAGTCAGGTCTATAATTTTTTGGACAGTGACACAATTTTTGTTGTTTTGGCTCTGTACTCCAGCACACTGGTATTGAAACTGGAAGTGCCTATGAGGTTAAAGTGCAGGCTTTCATCTTTAATTTGGTTTTTACGTCCATATTTGGTGAACGGTGTAGCAATTTTAGCCATTTTTATACATAGCCTCCCCCCCATTTTAGGGGACCAGAAGTAATTGGACAAATGAACATAAACTTTAATAAAGTTATCATATTTAATATTTGGTTGCATATCCTTTGCATGCCATGACGTCCTGATGTCTGTGACCCAACAACATCAAAAGACTCTTGATATCCTATTTCCAGGTACTCACAAGCGATACTATAATCTCTCTGCATTTGAATGGATCTCTATGGGAATTGGGGGTTGGGACTAGATTAAGCTGTAAATTATTACTTTTAAGTGATTAAATGGTTTAATTACTTCAAGGACATGATGCAGACCAAAAAATAAATAAATTTAAAGTTGCTATTTGAGCACTGCTATCCAGAAGCTGACTAGCTAGCCACCGCGACAGCCCGCCCATTAAAAAAAAAAAAAAGTCCAGCCCCAACGTCCAGTTTCACGAGGAAGCCTTCTGAAAAGCATTAGGAAAATGTGATCTGACTTCCGTTTTGTGGGGCCTTTAAAGAAATAGGACTAAAACACGAATACTTAAGTATAGGCCTACTTAGTTTTTTTATACATTCCTTTGTGAAACAAATGCATTATTACATTGATAGTATTTTTTTTTTTTCCGGTGAAAAATAGGTACATCCTCTTCCACTGCAGCGGTAGTCGGAAATTGGCACTACGCCGGGTCGCAAAGCACACAGTTCTTAAAAGGACTGAAACGAGGTCAAATGGATTAAATCCAGCTGCAACCCACCCACTGATAAATATTCATCTTAATCCAGCCCATTTTCCACCTGCGCAGCTTGCTCACTTCTGGTCACGAAAATAACAAAATTCAGTAGCCACACCTGTGCCCAATGTGCTGCACAATTGACTATGCCTATGCACCATTCGCCGAAAATTGAGCCCTATATGTCAGTGTTTATCAATCCTAGTTCTGGTGACCCATTGTGTAGCTGGTTTTTGTTTTAACCATAATAAGGAGCTCTGTATTGTAATGACCTGCCAATTGTTCTTAATTAGACACGTTTACAGTCTATTGAAGGGCGATCTTAAAGCCACATTATTCCAGAAATAGCTATGCATGCCCAAAAACTAAATGTCCCATATTCACATCCACGTCAATCAGTCAGACTAAATTATGCTTTAATTTACTGAGTTGTATGTACTATATGGCGAATAATTCCAATTGAAAGAGGTTCTATTTTAAATTTTTTATTTTTTAATTTGGCATCTCCAATCTCACCCGGATTTTACAAGCGTGCTCATATGTGCCCCCTGCTGCCGCCTGGGAGAGTGAAGACAACCCGCGGTTCTCCTCCGAAACACGTGGTGCCAGCCAGCTGCTTCTTTTCACACTGCAGCCACAGCCGCGCCTGTCGCAGAGAATTTTTGTCTAAAAGAAAATGTTTGTATTGTTTTCATCGCCGAAACCCCTTTCCATTTGAACGGCGTAGCGCTTTACGGGCAGACGCGGACTTTTTTTCTTTTTCTAGCTCAAGTGCTACACGGTAAGATGCATTGATACTGGATGTTTGAGCAGTTGTGAATTTTGTGAATCAGTCCTATTGTAGCCTGTCTGTACTTTATAAGCCTGCTATGACAACTGCCCTTCCTGCGCCGTGTCCTTGTCACTGAGGTGGCTGTGGTAGTGTCGGTCAAGTTGTATTCTTTCATTACAGAAACTTCCTGTATTGTCACCAGGCATTGTCGTTTATGGCATGGTCGCCATTACATTCTATGAAGAAATAACTGCTTTCCCACTTGTTCTGGAAAACCACCTTCCTTTTTTCTCTCAGTGTGCCACTGAACGAATTTAGCTAGTTGGCGTTGTGCATACGATGCCGGTTTTCTATTTGCGGCTGTAGAAGCCTCTCAGCGAAGAGCTCCACCTACTGTGCTGGCATGGTGTGTATTTGCAGCGTCAACTGTGTGCCTTGCGCTGACACACATCTGATCTGAATTTAATGAATTTATTTATTTTCAATTCAGACAGCACAGCGCAGGCCGGATAAACCATCGGGTTAGGCCATGTGCGGCCCGTGGGCTGCCAGTTACCCATCCCTGCACTATACCAAAAGACCCAGCTCTCTAACATACAGAGGTCTTAAAAATGACTAAGGTGTGATGCCACCATCCGTGTATTTGGTTGAAATGCCAAAGACCCTGTCTACATATATATTTTCTTGTGTTTGGAGACAGACTTGCTTAAAACATATATTACCTCAGACTGTTACCAGAATTTGTCATGCTCTATCACTTTTCACAATCTTGTATTTTTGATTCTGTCTAGTTCCATTAGAGTGGCTTTGTTGTTATTGACCCTTTTGCAAAGGTTAATAATGTATAGGTGATCTGTTTGGTCTGGTGAATTAAGTCACTAATAAGCTTCTGAGTGTAGTTTTAAGTGGTATCACTGCACCTCTCAGAATAAGAAAATTGATCAACCCTTGAACTGAACAAGGTTGAATTTAATGAGAGGAACATTTACTGGGAGTTATGTTTTTTTTTTTTTGTTCAACGGGATCAGAGCTATTTGAATAAATGTTTTTAATTTTACATCTTTAATTCTACACACGAGGCCTGCACACATGCTTACACGGCCTTGCTTTTTTAGAGAAACGACTGCTTGAGTACAGAAGGCGTGGGGGTGGGGATGGATTGATCATTCCTCTCATTGGGGTACAAACCAGGTTCCTAAAAATGTCTGTGTTTGTGTTTGGATCCACACATTTTATTTTTGAAATGGTGAAATCTGTTCAGGGACCCTGAGATCTTTAGACTGTCAAGGGTGTCATTGGCAGAGAAAAAAGTGAAACTGAATACCCACCCCCAGTCCTTCTGTAAATGCCTGGTGTGTTCCAGGATGCAAGGTGGGAGTACGTCTTGATGTGATTGCCAGCAGTTGTATCCCCAGTGGAAGAATGTCCCTTTCCTTGGTCTTTACTTTAATTTGTCCCCTTTGCCATGCACCACTTCAGTATACGCATTCCTTCACTGCTTAAAAAAATTTAACTTTTGCAATGAATACTCATTTAAAAAAGGCATACAATATTAGGCCTGTTAAACTTTATTTGACGTTAATGTTAATGAACTCTTTCCAAATCTATAGGCAAACTGCAATTTGGTTGTGGCTTGAACACAGGCCTTTGTTGTCGGTGGAAAGGCTTCTAGTGGTCGTTTCAGTGCCACCTTGGTTCCTGTTAAATACAATAAATGTTCTCTTCAACAGAACAACAAAGCTTTCTTGCTCGTTTATATGAGCATATTTGTGTTTTTCCAGCTGTGTTCCCTGTTAACTCTTTGGGCTCTATCTTGACTATCTTAGGGCATGGTCTAAAATGCATGGCGCAAGTGCTTTTAGGGCATGTCCAACTCCACTTTTACTAGTTAGAGGGTGCATATTTTAAGCTCAAGGTTCAAATGGGCTGAACTTAGCCTCTTCATTAATTATAGGTGTGTCTTGGGTGTAACATGCAATAAACCAATCAGTGTTATCTCCCATTCCCTTTAAAACCTACCTGCATTTGCACCATGGTGGATTGCTAATATAATGGTGGATTTAATAAGACTGAAAACATAACGATTTACAGTTGGCGAAACAGACCTGCTTGTGCGCAAGGTTAAAGTGTGCGAGCAAGGAATATATGGATCAATTTCAGGATCAATATTATTTGGACTAACCATTATGACATGTTTTAATATACACAATAATAATCTTAAACATTAGGGTTTAACACCGGCATGCGGCATGGGTTCCCGGTAATTCCTGACCAAACCGTTTCCCGTTTCCCAGAAATATAATAACAGAGAAACAGGAGCTTACACCAGTGCTGTTATTTTACAAAATATATGTGGTTTAATTTTGTTTTAACACCTGCAACAGCTGAGCATATAAGCTACCAGAACAGAATTTGGCTTCTGTCTCAGCTTAGAAAAAGGGATATTAGCCTGCTTGTTTAACAAATTTTGTTTGATTATACAATGTTTTATATTATCCTGTTATGGAAATATGACCAACGCATTTTTCCTGGTAGCTTAATGCCTTAAAACAAGCCCATTTTCCCGCGATTACAGGGACAACGTGTGTCTATTCTTGGAGAGAATGTTTTATTTTGGGGAAAAATATTAATCTCCATTTCACAATGTAGGCTAATGTAATGTAATAATGATATTTTTTTGCATGTTTGTACATGTCCCTGTGTGTGCAACAGACTGGAGGGTGTAAGTGCGTTGTGTACACGCCTATGTAGACGCATATTGCTATCTTAGTGTTGCGCAGTTAAAATAATATTGAAACAACTGCGTCATGACTTAAGATCAGGTTTGTAGTGGTTTAGTGCAAGCGCTTTCTGCTGGCTCAAGATAGCAATATGCCAAAAAGGTTCCTGGCCACACCTCATCTTAAGACCAACCCACCCAGTTCACTTGCTATGGTGCAAATTCACTTGTTATTTAAACAACGTGAGCGCTGGACTCTAAAATGACACCTGCGCCAATCTGCAATTAACTTGTGCTTGGGTTACCGCCGTTTATCGCCGGGTGTAAGATAGGGCCCATCAACTTTTTTGCACCCCACTAATAGTTTGTTGAAATTTGATTGAATGGGATTGAGCATCTTCGACACTTTGAAGTAGACCATAGTTCTTGAAACATAACCTTGTTTGTTGATTGTGAAGGATGGAACAATGTCAAATAATTACATTGATGGAACAGTAAGGCGTGATCATGTGTTGATTATGTATTCACAAACTGCAAACATGCAGAGAAAGAAGCCATGGATGAGTGGTATACCTTTTAATTCTTGTGAGATCATTTCTGACTACATGCCATTTATCTTTGCCAAAGGAGCAAAGCCAAAATGTTCATTAAAAATGGCCACCTCTCCACCTTTGTTTGATGCCAATCCAAAGATTTATGCTGCTTCTTAAAGGGGACATGAAGCACTCGGTAAAGTGGCTCTGCTTCGTTAGCTTTTTACCCTAAATTAGATATGACCGTGCCTTCAAATCTCAAACCGACCCGTATGTGTTGGAAAAAGAAGTTAAAATTTGCTTTTTTTCTACTAGGGCACAGCCATCTTGGACCAACTGCGGTCATGACGTCTTTGATATATTAGTTAACAGCCTGCAAATATATACCTACCACGACCTAGCATCACAAGCTAATGCTTATTTTATATAGGCAATATTAGCTAGACGACTTTAGCCCCCAAATTGTTTATCAAAGCAATGCAGCGATGCAGCAGTTGCCGGCTCGTCAGGCCACAGCATTAGTAGCTATGGTCAGAAGCAGTTCATGGAAATTAAGTTTTAAATTAAGTTTTGTTCAGTAATACTCATTTGAGCATCTTGGGACAATACAAAAAGACCCTCTGCGCCCTAGTGGAAAAAAAGCAAATTTTAACTTTTTTCCAGCAAATACGGGTCGGTTTGAGATTTGAACACACGGTCATACGTACGTATCTAATTTAAGGTAAAAAGTTGATGAGCCAGAACCACTTTACAGAATGCTTCATGTCCCCTTTAAATAGTGGTGAAAATGGAATCATTGTGTGCTGACGACATTACATAATGTATTATAATAAGTACAATAATTTTATTTGTATTAGAATTTATGTTTTTGTGCTGATCCCATTTTAGGTATTGGGACAGAAAGGCTTTGGGGAGGTAAATTTATTGGACGTCTGTCACCAATTCAAATGTTTTACCCTTGCACAAATCAGTTCCCCACTAAGGCTATTTCAATTATCACCAGCCACAGAATCTTTTTTCACTATTTCTACCTTTAAATTATTTATTCTGTAGCCCTTGTCTTTCTTGTGCTTTAGGTATTATCAATAAAGACTTGGAGAGGCTCCTGGGATAAACCAATAAGAGCTCATTATTAATAAAGACATGGAGAGGTTTCTGGGATAAACCAATAAGAGCTCATTATTAATAAAGACATGGAGAGGTTTCTGGGATAAACCAATAAGAGCTCATTATTAATAAAGACATGGAGAGGTTTCTGGGATAAACCAATAAGAGCTCATTATTAATAAAGACATGGAGAGGTGCATGAGGTAAATTGATAAGAGTGGAAAAACATGTGATCTGAGATTACAGAATTGTATTTGCAGTGAGTTTCCTGACCGGAGGTCCTGGAGAAAGTCTTTCCCCTTTGTTTTTATTGTTTCACGCACAAGCAGCAGGTAATGGTGCCGGAACAGAATACCTTCTCTTTCCTGGGCCAGTATGTGTAAAGTAAACATTTAAATGTTTGATCTTTTTCATGAATAATTCCAACACTTGTGTTTTTCCTTAATGGTGACTTATTTACTTGTGAAATTATATTTAAATGGTACAAAGACTTTTTCAGAAGGCAAAATTCTGAAAAGGCACCTGGGTGGATGCACCAAGCAGTTATACATCTGGCTTTGCAGGAGACATTTACTTCTGCATGTGAATAGTATATCTAACCAAACGTCTTCTGGCAATTCATATTCTTGTTGACTTCTTCCAAAGAATTGATTTCACACTCCAGTCACATATCGCTGAAAGGTAATTCTAAGCAAACATAGTGATCATGTTTCAGAGACTAGCCTTAGGTGCCCTTTACAAGGAAATATTCTCTCTGAACTTTTCCTTCCATTTCTGTGTTATATTGCTAGTTGGTATTCAGGCCAGAAACCGCTTGTGTAATCATACCTGGCTGCAAACACATCCCTGCTCTTCTTTTTCTGGCAACTTTATTTTGTTATTAAAATGAATCTAATTTTCATAATTTCACACCAAGACTCCTGATTTATGCAGATAAAATCTTGGTCAACTATGAAGAATAATAATAACTTTTTAATAATGTCTGTTAGTCAAAGACTGTCTGTTTCCCATTCATAGTGTTTCCCATTTTTCATTGTCTGGTCTCTGTTTAATGGTATGTATTTGGACTATTGATTCTATTATTGGTAGTTACTTGTGTCTTGTTTAGTTTGGTAACCTCGCCTGTTCTCTGCCTCATTATTGGTGTTGCACGTCTTGTTAGGTTATCACTTTCACCTGTTCCTGTGTATTTAAGCTCCCTGTTCTGTGTGCATTATTGCTTGGTTTTCATGTTTGCTTCATGATTTCCCTAGCTGTTAGTAATCTTGTGTCTAGTTTTGTTTGAGTTAGTTCCTTAAGTAAACCAGTTCTTTATTTTTACCTACCTTCTGTCTGCACTTGGGTCCCTCTTTACTTGCGCTCTGAAAAATAATTTTTTTCTTCTGTTTGGATATTCGTATTTGCTTAATGATATTCTTAAATGATAAACTATCAGTTCTTCCCCAGTTGTGTCCACAAATAAACCTTTTTTCATTCTAGTATGCTGTTAAAGTTGTGACTTGTGAATTATGACTGTTTCACATAGTTGTATCCATGCTAAATATAATGAATCATTTCAATGTTTTGTGACTCATCAAACCAGTTTAGTTTTACTTGTAGGAAAGTTTACTCACTTGGCCTCACCATTCTAGTGTGATTTCAGAGTTCTAATTCAGAAAATAAATCACAAGTACAGATCTAGGAATCCAGTAAATGAATGTAGCATGCACTGGTTCAGGGCATCTGTTAAATGCCTAAATGTAAAATGTAGAATGTAAATGTATGTAAGCATCATTCTTTATATAAGAGTGAGTGCAGTTGAAAAAAATATTATGCTTTTTTGTCCCACGAGGAGTTTCATGAATGAGAGCCACACCCTGCACCATTAGTGCAGTCCAATGTAAAATGTACTAGATCACAATATGTTCTGCTCTGTGCATGAACATAAAAATAAATCATATACAGGTAAGTACTAAATGAAGGAGGTAACTATGGTAAGTATCAATGATATATTATTCTATGTCTTCACTATAAATAGTAACTAAGTAATTATATGATTCCACCAGGCAGTTTCTGTTGTCATCTTTTCCTTGCAATACTCTGATACCAGACAAGGGAGCAGACAGTCTCAAGCCATGCGCTACACATGAAACCAGCTGGACTTAAAAGTCATGCCAGATCACATCAATGACCTTTAGGATTGCATTGCAGGTGTTGGAACACTGATCCAGATCAAAGGTGTCTTTGATTCCTTGTTGACATTTGTTTTTACCTAGATTTTTACCTGAGTCAGTCCTTGAGGGAAAAAATGTAACCAGTTCAGAATGTATTTTCAATGCAACCTTACCAATGAGAAAATGTTCAGTTCATGCCTCACAGTACCTGTCGACCTGAGTTCAGTTTTTACATAGCCAAACACCTGGCTACCTCAAAGGTATAGGTTTTGGGTTTGTTTTGTTCAGTAACATATTTCAACATATTTTTGTTGACTGTTCTGAAGTCCACAGAGCTCTTTCCCGCTGTCTTTTGTTAAATTACAGTGTTTTGCTGTCTCTCTTCATCTCAGTCTTATGGTGCAGCTCTACACAGTCCAGAATTCGGAATGGATCCTCTGATCTTATTTAATTTAACTCAAACGCATTAACTCAAGGGTTTCGAGTTTAACCTTTGTGTTCTGTTTACTTATTAGCACCTGTGAAACTGTTAACCTAGGTCAAATATACCCATGACTTTATTGGGATTTTAAAGCAACACAGAAATAAAATCAATGCAAAAATACTGTACATTTATAACTGTACTATATCTGTACATTTGGTTAAAGTTTATTAAAGGGCATTTTTGGTTTCCATGTAAATATTGCTGCACTTTTCATACATGGCCCTCACCCCCTATTTTAGGGCACCCTAGTGTTTGAGAAATAATATTGTTGGGTACATAAAAGTAGTCATGTTTAGTACTTTGTCACTTATTTTCTGCATGCAATGAATGCTTGAAGTCTGCGATCCATAGACATCACCAGGTGATGAGTATCTTCTCTGCTGATGCTTTGCCAGACCTGTACTGCAGCCACCTTCAGCTCTTGCTTGTTTTGGGGATTACTTGCCTTACATTTTCTCTTCATCATATGAAGTGCATGTTCAATTTGATTCATATCAGGTGACTAACTTGGCCAGTCAAGTTTTTGGCTGTAAAAAACTCAATTGCTGCTTTTGCAGTATGTGTGGGATCATTGTCTTGCTGTAGGATGTAGCACCGTCCAATGAGTTTGGAGGCATTTGCTTGAACTTCAGCAGATACGATGTTTCTGTACACAGAATTAATTATACTGCTGCTATCAATGAAGACAAGTGAGCCAGTACCTGTGCCGGCATACATGCCCAAACTATAACGACACCCACCACCATGTTTCACAGATGAGGTGGTATGTTTTGGGCAGTTTTGGCCTCCAACCATTCCTCTTTAAGGCTGAATTGTTTAATTACAAATTGGCAATTCCAAACAATATAAACAAAATATATGGATAATGGCAGCAGTGTAGTATAACGGTTAAGGAACTGGACTTGTAACTGAAAGGTTGCAGGTTTGATTCCGAGGTAGGACTGCTGTTGTATCCTTGAGCAAGGTACTTAACCTGAATCGCTTCAGTATACTGTATATCCAGCTGTATAAATGGATAATATGTAAAAAATGCTAAAAAAAAAGAAAGTTGTGTAAGTCGCTCTGGATAAGAGCGTCTGCTAAATGCCTGTAATGTAATGTAATGTAATGGTTACAATTTAGCTCTGCTAGATCAAAATGAAACAGTGTCTTACCATGGATAAATTTGACCCAAACTGAACACAAGGGTTAATTTCAAACCCATGTGAAGGTGATCTTACCAGAGCTGGCTGCATTTTGTAGAGTGACCTACAAAACCCCCCCCCCCCCCCCCCCCCTCTGAGTTTGGCCCTTATTGGTGGTAGAAATGATTCTAGGTTTGGCGCTTGCCCTAGATCCTGGCCCTGGGCATGTCTAACATTGTTATGTGTGCTTCAGGCTTGGCCACTGAATGATGGTATGACTCATGAACCAGTCCTAGTTCAGCCAGAACCCTCAGCCCCCTCCTATCTTTGGCTGGATCAGTGGCCTGGACCCACTGAAGCAGAAGGGCCGGGCCATTATCAAAGGCCCCCTGCCTGTGTCCTGGCTGAGGTCACACATCGTGACCCCACCCCCCACCCCCAGTGTGGATATGTTGCAGGAAGACTGCCACTGTGTGGAGCTTCCTCACTCCCTCCCCACCCCCCTCACCCCCACTGCTTGGGTCAGAGGGCAACTCCATCAGCTTCCCTTGGGTCAGCAATGCACTGCACATATATATACAGTATATATATATATATATATATATTATATATATATAATCAACTCTAGACCTTTTGTTAACTTTCTTGTGCATGAACTCATGATGCAAAGACACACAGCTGGCCAAGAAACAGCTGAGCAGCCGATTGTCCTATTAGTTTTGCTCCCCTATAATAGGGGGACTGTATATAAAACGGTTTGTAATTCCTACACGGATCACCCAATATGGATGTAAGTGCCCTCAAATTAAATGAGCTAGTCGGCAATTTAACTTCATATTCATTGTTTTATTTCAAATCAAATGTGCTGGAGTACAGAGCCAAAACAGGAAAAATTGTGTCACTGTTCCAATACTTTTAACTGTATATGTAATAAGGAGTGGTTGCAACTGAGAACTAAGTGCAATGTAATATACAGTATATATTGCCCCACTGCTATACTGTAGAAGGGACATTAGCAGGTACATGAGTAATGGGGTCAAGGAGTGTGTGCATGCTTCTTAATCATCTGTAACGGCTTGCTCATTTTAAGCCTCTATGGTTGGCATCATCAAAAATGCAACATTTTTTTCTTCAGGTTAAATGTTTATTTAAATAGGTCAGGAAAACATTGTCTTTTTGTGCTGCCATTTCAGAAATCTCAATCTCATATAATTACTACATCTAAAATGACAATATATTTAATCATAATCTGATTGACTGTTCACGATCATAACACTTGGCAAATATCAAATATGCAGCATTGCAATATATAATCTATTTTAAATAATGATCATTTTTATCTCCTGTAGAGAAGGTATGCATGACAATCACTGTAGACATGATTGTGCTTTCTTAGGGGATGCAAAATTCTGAATTTTTAGGGATAAAGATCACCTGCACCATATCTGTATTTGTACATGTTTTATAAAGGGCTTAGCTTAAATTCACTGGCCAGTCATAAAACCTGGTAAGTCAATGTCTTAGAGCAATTTGTCAT
Organism: Synaphobranchus kaupii; assembly: GCA_029718625.1. Taxonomy (NCBI): domain Eukaryota; kingdom Metazoa; phylum Chordata; class Actinopteri; order Anguilliformes; family Synaphobranchidae; genus Synaphobranchus; species Synaphobranchus kaupii. The sequence goes on along the minus strand of CM056385.1, from coordinate 14,766,702 downwards.
CTGGAGCATATTTATGTAGGCCTGTTTACAGAATAATGTACATTGAAAACACATGCAGCAGCTTTTACAGTGAATGTGTTTCTTCATTACAATAGTGTTAACATGAATTAGTATAGCTTCAGCCTGTACATGTGTAACTGTGTAAACTGCTGAATGATGTATCTTAGACTACTGAACTCTCCTCTAACTAGAATGGTGCTTGAGAGATGCTACACCCGCGCGTGTGCTAATCTCGACCCTGAATGTAATATGCATGGGGCTAAAACTTTGATCTTGCACTGTGAAGGTGGGCATTGATCGATTGGGGAAAAGATTCAAGATTAATTGCCCAACTGTCAACATTTCCACAAAGTTTCATCACAATTGGAGTAGAATTGTTCTGGATGAGTTATGGATGATAGGGACCCAAACACAGACAGACAGACAGACAGATGCACACACAGACAGGAGCGAAAACAATACCCACTGCTTGCGCTATGCAGTGATACAGTAACAAATTACACAAAAAACGACCAATTTGGGAGAATTTTTGCCTCAACTTTTTAAACCAATACAGTTTACAGTCGCACTGGTCTTAATTTGGCCTGTTGAAGGCCATTTGGTGTCGTACATCTAAATCCCACAAAAGCAAGAAAGAGTCAGAGTGGGCGTGTCTTACCAGAATGCACCACCCGGTGAATTTTTGAACAGAACCACACTTAGCTAGAAATGCAGTCACAGTCTCATGCAGTCTGGTTGTCACTGGCACTACAAATATAATGCTGCTCATTTGTATAATTGCATTTAAAACCAGACCTGATGATGCATTCTGTTTAGACACATGGACTTTTCACACCTCCTGCTCAGCAAGATCATCATTTTAATATTATTCAATTTTTGTAATGGATGCAACATGAAAGAACAGTCTAAGATCACTGTCAGAAACATTTCCCCCAAATTGTTGTGGTAGTCCTTGAAGTTCCACTAATGTGGAATGCTTACATATAAAATCATCATAGAGGCACCACTGTAATAGTGTATGACACATCTATTTGTGACCAGCATTCAAGGTCTTCAACAGAATAGTCATTTTCTTCCCTTATGGCAGTGTGTGAGTATTCATATAATTTACCTACAGGCACGTCTCATAAGATGTCATATCCATTAAGAGTCCGTGTAATTGCTAGAACAAGTTTTGTCCTCACTCTGCATATTAACCTGAAAATCTGGTTACCCTGCACCTCTTTTTAAGTTGGGTAATGATAAGCTCTGAGGTTTGAAGCAATTGCTAAAAAATTAAACGCTTTGAATTCCTTCTTCTTAAATTACATTTTATGGGTGTGTTTTGCTCAAGTCCTCTTTAAATGAAGTTAGGTTAATTGTTTTCGTGTCTTTTTAAATAACTGTGTAATTACAATTCCCTATCAAAGAGCAATGGCCCAGTATGTCCTCAAATCATTGGGAAAAGGAATGAAGTATAGAGAAAACAGAGGGGGAGGGAGAGGAGGGTCTGATGAATTTGGCACTAGCGCCAAAGGGGTGACAGATGGAGTGAAGTCTGTGGATCTGGCGTTGCTCACACGGTGTTAAAATGCTCCCCGTGCACATTCCAACAAATCCAACCAGAAGGCTGCTGTGCACTGCACTGCTCCCTCCATCTGAATGGATCTCAATCCCGCTTCCCATTTCCTAAACATTCAGTCTCAATAGAAAAATGTGTCAATACCTTGGTGATGAGTCTGTGCATATTAATGTGTGTATTACGGAGTGCATTTGGAACAATTAAGGGGCTCATTAGCCTATAACTCCAAAGCTAAGAGAGGGAGAAATACACATGCCCTGATGGTCAAATCAAATCACGTGTATGAGAGTCGCACTAAAAACAATGCCAGTTGGGTCAAACCATATGTATTATTGCCAGTTTTTAAAATGTGCATTAATGGATTGCAACTTTTTAAGACATTAAAAAGTCAGTAACGTAACTGACATAAGTCAGTGTTGAATGTTCACTCCTAATGCTGTACTACTTTGTAAGTCGCTCTGGATAGGAGTGTCCGCTAAATACTAAATTGTAAATTGTGATTGTATATGTCTTAATGCTGACCTGTGATGTGTAACTGTGGATTACAGGTAGAAATAAAAGAGCCCATTTTGGATGAAGGCAGCAAACATCACTTTGGACATTCATATTAGATGGGCCAAGCTGTACAATGGAGAGGTGACATCAGCAGTGTTTGAAGATGAGTGAAGAGATGTGAGGAATGAAAGGTGACCACTGAGGCTGATTGAGACATGAGCAGGATATTATGTAGGGTATGGCTGAACATGATTAATGTTTCCATTTACAGTGCAGTCCGCAAGTATATGGACAGTGACACAATTTTTGTTGTTTTGGCTCTGTACTCCAGCACATTGGATTTGAAATGAAACAGCGAATAGAAGATTAAAGTGCAGACTTTTAGCTTTAATTTGAGTGTTTTTAAATCCATATTGGGTGAACCGTGTAGCAATTGTAGCCCTTGTTATACATAGCCCCCCCCCCCCCCCCCATTTTAGGGGACAAAAAGTAATTGGACAAATTAGCATAAACTTAAATAAAGTCATCATATTTCATATTTGGTTGCATATATTTTGCATGCCATGACTTCCTGATGTCTGTGATCCAACATCAAAATATGATATCTTATTTTCAGGTATGCTTACAAGCGACACTATAACCTCTGCATTTGAATGGTTCTCTGTGGGAATTGGGGGGGGGGGGGGGGACTAGATTAAGCTGTAAATTATGCTGTAACCGAATGGAACACATGGTTGGCTAAATGGCTCTAAGTCACAAAGAGTCAAAGGTATTAAACGAGCCTCAAAGCATCACTCTGCTGTCAGATATGCAATAGATCACTTTAAGTGTTTCTTCTGACTTATTTTTCCATAGAGTTCAATAGGAAAATGAGTCAGGAGAAACAAGCCTCAAAGTGATCCATCCATAGCTACTGCATATCTGTCAGCAGAGTAATTTACAGCTTAATCTAGCTCCCCTCCCCCAATTCGCATCGAGATCCATTCCAATGCAGAGAGGTTATAATACTGATTGTAAGAGTACCTGAGAATAAAATATCAGAATAAGAGTATTTTGATGTTGTTGGGTCACAGCCATCAGGACATTATGGCATGCAACAAAATATTAAATATGAAGACTTTATTTAAGCTTACTTAAATTTGTCCAATTACATTTCATCCCCTAAAATGGGGGGACTATGTATAAAAAGGGCTTCAATTGCTGCATGGTTCACCCAATATGGATTTAAAAATCCTCACGTTAAAGCTGAAAGTCTGCACCTCTGCAATCTAGTGACTTCTAGTCACTGTTCAATTTCAACTCCAATGTGTTTGAGTACAAATCCAAAACAACAAAAAATGTGTCATTGTCCAAATACTTATGGACTGCACTGTATGTAATTATTTCCACAACATTAACAATGCCCTCACTGCACAAATGTCATCCTCCAATTTTGACTCATTACTGATGTCAGATGTGTCCCCTTAGTTCACCTTTGGCAGTTTGCTCTGAACATCTATAACAGTGTATCAGTGATTCATTTAACTTCTCAATCAGTGGTAGCTGCTGAGTTGAAAACTGAGGAGGCAGAAAACTGATTATTGGTCTCGACCTGTTTTCAATCATTTTACTTGATTAACAAGTGTGCCAATGATCTGAATAACCCATTGCCAGTATACACACAGCCTCTTTCTTCACATCATTTTAGGGAAATTAAACGATAAATTAATTTTAGAAAAATAACTTAATTAGTACACTTAATGAAAAAAGATACACCACTCTGTTAACTACCGCTTTAGCTTTCAGCACAACCTGCAATAAAGGCTCTCTAATAAAACATGTGTTTCAAGATAGTTTAAATTACAAAATCTGCACAATGTCCACGAAAATTCAGAGTGTAGAGAACAAAGAGTACATGTATCCACAAATTTAAACAATGTCTATTAAAATGGGCACAATTTTGAGATGCAGTTAAAAATAATTTTATTACTTGCCTAATAGCAATAACTGTCTATATCTGATTGTATTGAGTATTTTTTTAATTAATGAAGGAAAATGATTTAAAACAGGTCTAGACCAATAATCAGTTTAAGATTAAGTTTTCTGCCTCCTCAATCTTCAGCTCCACTCAATAGCAGCCTTTGGTTGTGAAAGTGTCGATGTTGTGCATGGACATACTCACACAGCTTATAGCAACTACAAAAAGGCTGAACATTTTTTGCCATAATTTTGCCATAATTTTGTAAATCTGTCTGGGGCAGAGCAACTTCAGTATAAAAGTGTGCCAGCTCTCTTCAAATTGAGTATGAGTCATCATATTATGATTAGCATTTTCTAGATTTCAGTCTCATTAGGCTGGTTTACCAGACATGAATTTAGCCTTGTCCTAGACAAATTTATTTTTTTCAATGGAAATCTTTATTGAATTTTTCTTTATCAATGTCTGGGAAACCGGCCCCTTATATATCAAAACATGTTTCACAGGACAGAATTCGAAACGTTGAAGCCACAGATAATGATACCATGGTCACACTGAAGATGATATTGATATTATTCATTTCCCTTCCAAGCTCAGAGTGAAGCTGTGTCACTTTTATAGAATGTATGTGGCTGTTTGTTCTCTCCTGAGAGTTGCTTTTCGCCTTCTGTTTGTTGGCTACTGGTACTCTAATGAGTGACTCAACTGGGAATATGTTTCGCCACAAAAGGTCAAGGAACTACCACAGTCAATGATAATAATAGGAATAAACTGTACAAAATACTTCTTTAAAGTTTTTTCTATGCTGTGGTGTAAAAATCATGACAATTGATATTCTTGGCAAGTATCTTTGCCGGGGAATTTTACAGACCCTGGGATACCCTTTACATACACTTCAATCACAAAATTTTACTGCAGCAACTGCAGCAATTTGGACCACAACAGTGATCTCCCATCTCGGAACTATTACATTACATTACATTAATTTAGCAGACGCTTTTATCCAAAGCGACGTACAATAAGTGCATACAGAGACATCATCAAGATCACTACAGAACAGACAAGACAAAGCACATCCTTCCCATAATGTAGCAGCTATCCCTAGTAATGAACGTTGACTGTAGTTCAACAGTAAGCTGTGGGTAAATCAGCTATACTACACTTCTATTCTAAATGCTATTATAAACTAACAAACAGACAGGAAAAACACAGGGAACTAGTAAACACAGGGAACTGATATTCCTAGGTTAGAACATCAGTCAAGGTGGAGTCTGAAGAGGTGTGTCTTCAGGCCTCGACGGAATGCAGGCAGGGTTCGAGAAGAACGTAGGGGAATGGGAAGTTCATTCCACCACTGAGGAGCTAAGGTGGAAAAGCTCCGCAGTCGGGACGAGCGAGAGCCGTTGACACGGAGGGGGGGAAGTGCGAGTCGCCCTGCTGTAGAAGAGTGAAGTGGTCGAGCAGGAACATAGTTCTGAATTAAGTCCTGCAGGTAGGCGGGGCCTGTCCTATTGGCTGCAGTGTAGGCCAGGGTCAGAACTTTGAACCTGATCCTGGCTGCAACTGGCAGCCAGTGGAGTGACCCTCAGCAGGGGGGGTTACATGGGAAAATTTTGGGAGGTTGAACACAAGCCGGGCAGCTGCATTGTGGATCAGTTGAAGAGGCAGAATGGCGCAGGCCGGTAGGCTTGTGAGCAGGGAGTTACAGTAGTCCCAGGCGTGAGGTGACCATGGTCTGGACAAGAAGCTGGGTGGAGTAGGTGGTCAGGTACGGTCGAATCCTCCTGATGTTGTACAGGAGGAACCTGCAGGACCGTGCCGTCGCCCTGATGTGCTCTTTGAAGTCCAGCCGGTCGTCCAGGACCACCCCCAGATTCCTTGCACAGCGGGGAGGCAGCCACCACGGTCCCGTCAACGGTGATGGAGAGGTCATGTAGTGGGGAGGTCTTGTACGGCATGAAGAGGAGCTCTGTCTTGTCAAGGTTGAGCTTCAGGTGATGGGTAGCCATCCACTCAGAGATGTCAGTCAGACAAGCAGATATCCTCTCCTTAACCTGTGGGGTAGAGGGAGGGAAAGAGAGGAAGAGTTGAGTATCATCAGCATAGCTATGGTATGAGAAGCCATGTGATTTAATTACTGAACCAAGAGACTTAGTAGAGACTTAGTATACATAGAGAACAGCAGAGGACCCAGTACAGATCCCTGCGGGACTCCTGTAGACAGGGGACAGGGAGCAGGGACAGGGAGCAGAGACTATGTATTGTCCAGGTCACTGTATTGCTTGCCCTGCTACTCATTGGTCAGTGCTATGCCTGGGACATTTCACTTGTGGTGACAGATGGGGACCAAAGACTTATTTAGGCGGTATCCACAAATGTTTTTGTAATAGCCTAATTAGATCCCCCATAATTCACCTCACGGTAATTCATAAAACTTATGAATAATTGTAAATAATTGTTTACCCAGTGGAAGCCTGTGGAAGTTATAACTGAGTCAGGTGCATGTCCCATCACAAAGTGGCAACAGGAAAAGAAGACTTGTTTATTTAGGGATTACTCTGGCCAGGAATGACCATCATTCCAAAACAGCTGAAAACTTCCTGTTTTTACCTCCTGCTAATGCCTGTGTAGGCAAGGGATCCTGTGTGTGATATCTGCTAACACAGACTGAAGACCCACTTCTTTAGATATTTTTTGTTCACATCCCTACCCTCGCACATTTTGTATATATTCAGGTTGTGGAATTTAAATTTTTGGCTATATTTGTTTATACTTTTGTTGCTCTACACATTGACAAAACTGTCTGCATCTCTAAAGAGTTTAACATACTCTCACCATAACACAACGGTCACCTATAAATTGTGTGGAAATACATGTAACTGCAGTTAGTGAGCTATCACTAAGTTTCTTACTCAGTTTAGAAAAGGAACTCACGACACACCACTATGTTGCACAGTGACAGTTTTGGCCAGGACAACTCTGTGCCTCCTGTATGCAGTGCGTCAGGATGGGAATTGGGTCCTGATTCTCATTATGCCTAAACATCAACAGCTGTGTAAACTCGCCTGACTTTCTTGAGTAGTGCCTTGTCACTCAGTTGTTGGTTGCCACCTCCTTCCACCTGTTTTTCTTGGCTGTGATTCTCCGCCTCTGCCCTTTGCTTTACAGAAGACAAGTAACTAGATCTTTAAGAACAACTACTGCTGTGTTAACTTTTTTGCACTTCATATATACATGTGTGTGTGTACAGTATATATTATATATACTACATACAGTGCCCTCAAACATTATTGGCACCCCTGGTAAAGATGAGTAAAAAGGGTTATAAAAAAATCCACAGTTTGGTGAATTAGCTTAATCTCACACTGAAAAAATGAGAAAAACGAACCTTTAATTGAAGTTAATTTATGATGAGAAAAAAATGTCCGTCACTAAGAAATAATAATTTTTCACAAAACCACATGTGCCACAATTATTGGCACCCCTGCATTTATATGTATAATAAAGTAATAATTTTTTTTATATTTGGTTGCATATCCTTTGCATGCCATGTCCTTCCTGATGTCTGTGACCCAACAACGTCAAAAGACTCTTGATATCCTATTTTCTGGTACTCTTACCAGCGATACTATACCATATCTGCATTTGAATGGATCTCTATGGGAATTGATAGGGTGGGACTAGATTTACCTGTAAATTACACTGGAACAGTATGGAACACATAGTTGGCTAAATGGCTCTAAGTCATCAAGGGTCTGACGTATCGAACAAGCCTTAAACCATCACTCTGCTGCCAGAAATACAGTAGATATGGATGGATCACTTTAAGGCTTTCTTCTCCTGACTTATTTTTCCATGGAGTTCAATAGGAAGATTTGTCAGGAGAAACAACCCTTAAAGTGATCCATCCATATCTACTGCATATCTGGCAACAGAGTAATGGTTTGAGGCTCACCAAACGGTGAATTTTCTATAACCCTTTTTACCTCATCTTCACCAGGGGTGCCAATAATAGTGGAGTACACTGTATATGGGTGATTCTACAGGGATGGTGTAAATTGGTGTTTGTAAAGAAATTAAAATTTGTTTTGTATTTTCTTATGGACTTTAAGCATACGTATGTTAGCCCAAGTCTAAGTTTAAAAAATCTATGAACGATACACTTTAAAATTTTCCCTCTCCCAAACATTTGTCACTACCATAACAGCATAAAAAAGCTGAGATAAATGGCAAAAATTCATCCTGATCATTATATTGAATTTTTTAGGAGTAAAAAACATTTAAAAAAAATTTATCGAGCTGGTTTGAGAGTTGTAATGATTTCAATGAATTTTAATCAAATTTCAAAGTGTAATTAACAAAATAAATCAGAATGAGCATACAATGTTTATTTGTAAAATGGGCAAAGTTGATAATATAATTTTCATACTTCATACTACATATAATATTAGATTTAAATGTAACTTATTAAAATTTTAACAGAATATCAGATGTTATGGTAGTGACCTGAGTGTTATGGTAATATGAACTTTTTGTTTAGCTAAGTCCTAATTGATAACATGCCTAATGATTGTAATATAATCAATTAAAACATTTTGCAACTAATTAAAGACAAACAGCTGTTAATATTTCCACTGTCCATTTATTTTGTATGAATATCATTTCAACTTACTGCAAAAATTGCTGGGGTGTCTGCTCACGATTTCTGGACATACTAGGTACTATATCTAAAATATTTGCATGTCTTACTGCTGTCACTAATTCCCCCCCCCCCCCCCCCCCCCCCCCCCCCCCCCCCCCCCCCCGTTGTTTTCAAATAGCTCTCTGCTCTCTGATTATTATAAGTTGGGAATTTGGGTAACATTGTTCCAATTTTTTAAAAGAAATGTATTATAATTTCCTGGTATTTTGTGCATTCCATTAGGAAATGCAACTCTGTCTCCACTGCCCCCCTGATCGCAGTGGGAGCACATCCTATCCTCTCTGGGCAGCCCCAGTCTGCCTGTGATGGCCAGTTTTCTAGATATGGATGGATAACTTGAAGGGTTTCTTCTCCTGACTTATTTTTCCATAGAGTTCAATAGGAAAATTTGTCAGGAGAAACTACCCTTAAAGTGATCCATCCATATCTACTGCATATCTGGCAGCAGAGTGATGGTTTAAGGCTTGTTTGATACCTCAGACCCTTGCTGACTTAGAACCATTTCGCCAACCATGTATTCCATATTGTTCCAGCATAATTTACAGCTAAATCTAGTCCCACCCCCCAATTCCCATAGAGATCAATTCAAATGCAAAGAAGTGATAGTATCGCTTGTAAGAGTACCAGAAAATAAGATATCAAGAGTCTTTTGATATTGTTGGGTTACAGACATCAGAAAGTCATGGTATGCAAATGATATGCGACCAGATATTAAAAATGTATTCTACATTATGTTAAACTGTCCAATATTTGTTGATGCCCGAAAATGGGGGGGGGGGGGGTCAATTAAAGCTGACAGTCTGCACTTCAACATCAAAGCTGACAGTCTGCACTTCAACATCATTGTCATTGTATCCTTTCAAACTCAAAGTGCTAGAGTACAGAACCAAAATAACAAAAAATGTGTCAACGTCCAATGAATTATGCTGCTCACTGTATATATGTAATTTAAAAAAAATTAGTTATCAACCATAGCAATCATGTCACTACCGAAGCATTGCTGTTTGTTATGGTGGTGACAGTAATGGTAGTAGATTTTAACTAATTCTTAGCATGCAACAAAAATATTAGCTAGCACATGGCTGGTGATCATGGAGAAACATAATATAATATTTTTGCCTAAATATTGAAATGTTTTAACTCAATATTAAAAAGTAAGTGTTTGGTCACGATACTTCTTAAAGTAACTCAGCTATTTTGCAGCCTTTGGAGCCCATTTACACCAAAAGGCTTAAGTACAACTAGTCACCATGTGGCTATAATGGACAATTTTTGCTGGTTGCAGTTTTAGGGGTGAGGCTAAAATGGGGTTCCTTGTGGACACTCAAACAGTGAGTGTTATGGGACTGACATGAAAACTAGGGACAGCATTTTTAGCTTAAGTTTTTTAATAAAAAGTCTACAGCAGAAAATTCCAACTTTCCATTCAGAAGACGTCAAGATGTTATACATTACAGTGTTATTTTCATGAACATAAATTTAAGGGTTTGTGGTGGGGATGGGATGGACACTCTCCACTATGAAGTAACATTCAAAAAGCACTTTTTGTGTATTTACCTTATCATGATCTAAATTAAAGAATAACTTCTAATGAGATTGTTATTCTGTAAATCATGTTAAATTAATCCAGTGCATGATTTATACACTTAAGGGGCTTTTAAAAAGCACAATGAGAATGTCAATGATATTTCCCTGACACATCCATGTACTGTTATAGTAAGAGATTATGAAAAAACTTGAGTCGATGAGTAGTGAGTTTCTTTACTCTTTCTTTTTCTATTATTAGATTATGAACACATTCTATGCCTACACATTTCTACAACAACAACAATCATCATCATCATCATGAATAAATAAATGGATACGTACATAAAAAATGTGCCTGCATTTCAAACTGCATGGCTCCTTCAAGAAGGGAAGTGTGCTGTCCTTTAATGCAAGCTGTTCTGACCGCCAGTCCCAGAAATACGATGAGAGGGGCAGATAATCCCCCGATACATCTGCCACCATGTCTGCTCCTCCACTTTGAAGAAAGGAGCAGGTGTAGGGAGACTGCCTGGCTGGCCCATTGGTCTGCACTGAGCGCTCCATGGGTGATTGATCAGGTACAGGTCAGGACAGGTCACTCCTTGGCTTCAGTATTTGTGTCCTGTCATGTGATCCCAGTCAGCCCATGAAGACCCCATCCTTTCAAGGCCAAAGCCTGCACCAACTTCTACACCTCACCAGCACACATTCAAATAATGGCACAGTTCACAGCAATATAACTAGCATTACATCAACTCCAGCAGTGTTAAATCAGCTCTAACATTCCAACATGGATAATATGCACTCTATTAAAAGAGTTAAAAGTACTCGGTCAGAGTTGATTTTACATTAAAATGTTTGCTTTGTTCATGTGCCCCACTTCTGGGATTTTCCAAAGATTTATTTTCCTTTCTATGTTTAGTACACAACAAAATGATGGGATACATTAAAAGCATAGAGAAAAAAAAATTATAATTTTCTCAATCATCTTTTAATTTTAGAACAGTGTCTGTGTTAAATGACCATTAACACAGTTTATATGAATCCATCAGGGACCAAGCATATGCAATAGATACACACTGGTTGTACATGTTTTACAGTAACTGATTAGATCCGCAATTACTGTGTAGTTACAGTTTTACCCTTTCTATGAACACCCGTCCAGTATCCAGTTTAGCATTTGATTTGGCAGGATATCCGTTTGCCTTTCCGCATTAATGGTGCATGTCTGGGAACGAGCAGCAATTTGGCGACAGATCCCTTTGTAAGTCACGTGGCAGAGTGTATCATACGTGTTTCGAGGGACAGATGTGATAAAAAAACAGGAGACGCCTGCAAAAGTGCACAGGGGGCAGACCAGCTGATCTGAATACACACCAGCGCAGCAATGTGTGACTGGCCCCTCATCTCAGGAAATCAGGCGATGTCTGATTGAAAACAGGGCCTGTAATTAGAGAGCACACTATTTGTAGCCACTTGGCTTTTGTGTTAGTATGCAAAGCTGCCAGACAGCTAATCTGGGGGAAACCGTTTGTTTCCTTAATTGCCCTCTTAGGACAAAAGTGAAGGTGGGGGTGGAGTAACGTGCTGGAGGTGGAAAGGATCTCACAAATGCAGCATGGACCCCGCGTTGAACACAGAGGCTAAACTCAGCTAATAGGCCAGAAATTCTACTCAACCAACCAGGTTGTTTTCAGATTTGAGCTGCATCGGACAAGGTGTGACACAGGTGAAAAAGAGTTGCCTGCTATTCCTCCCGGGGGGCTTCCTCATCATCACCCTACTGCTCACGTGTTCCGCAAAATATTCTGCAGTGTCCGGTTTCTCATGGCGATGTCACAGAACAGACCAAAGACTCATAGCCAAATCTGTAACGCTCATCTCACATTTCAGGTGATATTTAATACGTTGAATGCACATTTCAATAAATTAACTCAGGTGTTTTGTTCAATGTGAGAAATGACAATGATCTCAGGAAATGCACAATGTTCTGTTTTTATCATAGTTTTTATTCCGCAACAAACCCAGGAACCTGACCTCAACAGTGCCTGCTCACATTCAGTTCTTAACAGTATTGAACAAAAAAGGAACCACTCACGAAAATGAGGGATAGCAAGTATATGCAATGCAGAGGCCTCCGCACAGTTGTGGCTCATTCAATAATTATGGAAATATCACAGCAGCATGCATGGGTCATGTATAAAAATGCTGGACAGGCCTGACTGCATGGTCATAATTATGGAGGAGGAGAGCCCTGTGACTTTGCAAGAGGGCTTATTGTTTGGGTGCATGTGGCAGGGAATTTCACTCACCAAGACCTTTGAGCTTTGTGATGTTGTACAAGCAATGGTATCTAAGGTGATGAAGGCTTGGAACACTGAGAGGAGGACTTTGTCACCAATGGGCTACAGTGGCCAGAAGTGAATATTACAGCATTGTGGTGTCCCTGAATTAATTCAAACAAACAGCGGTATTCTTTCATTTGAGTGCTTTCAAGCTTTTTCGCCTGCTGAACACCTTATCCCATCCTGCATAATCTAGCTGCCGTCATAAATCTCTTCATTTTAGGTACCTATTTGTTTGCAAATGAGCCAACCGACGCCAAAGCCGCATGACGCGTGGCCGAAAAAACTGTGAAACAACCAACAATGATGAGATTATCTCTTTTGAACATCTAAGGAGTAATGTTGGAAAGTGTCATCTTGTGAAAAGATGCAACAGAGGGACACAGTAGTTAGCGGAATTTGCAAAATGGAGCTTAGATATCACACGAAAAACTAGTAATCTGAGGGCCCACTTGGAAGTTGTGCGTCCTGCAGAGATTGCAGAGATAACAGAGTCGGAGGCACCTGCTTCTGAACAGCCACGTCCCCCCCCCCCCCTCATCCACAAGTGCATTACCCGCTGAGCACCAAGAGATCATCAGGCATAACAATCCAGGTAAACGTGTGCATACTGGTTGACGGCATTGGCAGTTAATTATAAATGCATCATGTTTTCAAAAATATTTGAATGGTTCCATTTTTATGCACAGAATATTCTAAATACTTTTTTGGGGTCAGTTGACAGCTGTACTTCACATTGGTGTTTACCATTTCTGCGCACTTCTGGGTTTGTATTGATACATGGTACCTATCCTGAGAACACATCTGCTACCTCATACAGAACCCGACCCTGTTATTCAACAGTCCGTGGCCTACTCCACTGTTTCATTTTTTTATATTTTAGACCCATTCAAATATCTATGGTTTAATTTAAGCCGTTCAGGGTTTTAACATGATCTGAGTGCAACTTGCCTGCAGAATGTCCACCCACTCTACGGTTATGGGATGGGTTCAGTTGCATACAGATGTGCATGCCCTGATGCATACACATCAGTACATATCCTTAATGGGAGATCACATACATACTGGGAGGTATTCTGAGACATCAATTAATAATTATATTAACATATATTACATTGAGCAAGGTTTTTTATTTATTTACTTTTAGCCTACATTCACATCATTTAGCAAACTATTTATACAAATATAAAAATTGTTATGCTAGAGTAATTACTTGAAAAAAATCTAATCGGATAGTGTTATTTTCCGCAAGGATTCAAGTTTTATACGTTTATTTAAGGTAATTATTTATGACACACTTTGGTTACTAATAAAACAAATGATCAACCAATTGAACTCATGCTGTTAGGTTGAAGACGCAGGGGTTTTATACATATTCGATGTATTAATTTGTTCATCCATCCATCCGTCCATCCATGAAGTGCTTACGTTTAGTTGTCTGTTTGAAGATATATTATTTTGTACGAAAAGATTACACATATGGAAACCATGTTTTCCTTTAATCGACCATGACGGTAATTGCAATGGCTACATTACTGTTGCAAAAAAAAAAATCTGTCAACAGAAGACGTGAAAGGAGCTTCAACACTTCGTAAAAAACTCCAAAACTTAACATCACTGTCAAAACTACTTAATTAAGCAATACGTTTTTCAAAATGATCCTGTATTTACAATATAACAGAGGAGGTCTACCACGGTAAACTATTAATTACATCGATCTATTCAAATGATAAATGATGCAACTTGATTTGCTGAAGCGTTTAAACTTCTCTAGGACCCATACAATCCATAATCACGATTTGCCTGGCTAATCAATCACTGAGTATTATGTGAGTTTGACCAGGAACAAGTATGACCAGGAGCAGTAACAAAGTTATAAACAATTATAAGACAATGCAGGGGAAACGAAGATAGTTCGATTATGTTCTGTGAATATTACATACGGACACGTTTGGACGGGAACGAGTTAATTATCTTCAAATGTCGATAAAATACTTATTTCCAGTACGTTCCTTAATTGGAATAACACTATAGGCGTATATTTCAGAACTTGACAGACCATATGCGAGATATAGCCAATAGAAAAAAGCGCACACACACACACACACACACACACACACACACACACACACACACACACACACACACACACACACACACACACACACTTTATGTATATATATATTGCATATATAGTGGGCCGGGACATTCTATATTTCTCATTCCCACAACATTCACTGTATTGTAGTCCATAACGATTAATGCAACAGAGCTTTCACTGCATTTATACAACGGAACTTTTAATTTATGAGCTGAAACGGCCCGATAACACAAGTCAAACATTCGATTTGAGTAGGCTACATAACATTTTTTTAAGCGTCACCAATATTTTTACTTTTTATGCTTTTAAAGGCGACAATTATACATAATTTACATGTTGGAAATGTGAATTTCCTGCTTTATACATGTGAAATAATTTTGCGTTTGAAACGTCAGAGGTTTATAACACCATATTAATTTGCAACCAGTAGGCCTAGTCAGTACAGCAATGATCTACTTTGTTGCAACCTTTCCAGTTGTTGTTTTTGGTCAGTAGTACTAATTCTGATAATTAAATGTCAAAACTTTCAAAGTACTGAGCGCGTTATCATTGTACTTTATGGGTTTTTGGCACATATAGCCTACGATTAATAAACACGAGGGTTAAACGACTAATCCACCCTCAATAATGCTATAAATTAGAATGACACCGGAGGACATGCACTTGATGAAGAATAACCTAGTGCATTACAATAAAAGTGGCTTCAGTATAGTCCTCTGTGAATGGAACCATGGCAGGGGTCAGCTTCAGGTGCATGTATGTCTCTGCAGGGATCCAATAATTAAATACATTTTGTCAATATATTCGGTTGGGAAGCTTAGATTAAACATTTACTCCAGGCTAGCCAATTGAAATAGTCAAAACGAATTTAAGATTACTACAAACGTTAAAAAAAACCTGTTCGCTGGAACCATTGGCTCTGCGGTAGTCTACATTTATATTGTTTTTTTGCAAAGCAGAATGCTGTCATTTAGAGGTACGCATATTTCATTAAATTACAAAAGGACATTATTGAATTCACTCAATATTAAACAGTAGAAATTTATCTGACAGAAAGTTTAAGAATAAGTAGAAAACTCGTTTAACAATGTGTTATAGCCTCTGCAACATTGATTTCAACAGGTGCAGATGTATTTATATATGCACTACAACACCTAAATGTGCACACATGAACAGTATGCAGATATGATCCTTCACAGGACTGTTATATTTAGTTATATTTCGCCATTGCTGGTATATATATATATATATATATATATATATATATATATATCAGCAATGAACAATAAAACAATAGTAACAACAGTTACGACAATCCAGGATCCTGTAATTGTTTATAAAGGTTTAAATCAACGGCGAGAAAACTAATCGGATGCCACCTGCGCAATACCTTAATTTATCAGCCATTCTCATTTTGCCACGGCGGTAGGTAAATCACCCTGGATTAAAGACTAATTGGTCAGATTATGTTTTGACGAGAAATGATTTAGAGTTTTTCGTATTTAAGGCCATTGGCTTAAATGGCCATTGCTTTGAATGGAGAAGAAGAGAAATAATAAAAGAAAGAAACTGTGTACATTGAGGGTATCCAGCCAACAAAAGGCACTTAATCTATAAGTAATTCATACAATGCACTCTATCGTGTTTATAGGAGCTAAATAAATTTTCCGTAGGGAGAAAGTGCGATGGCACATCAAGGTCGTGTCGAAAATTAGCACATGTAGACGGTAGTTCAGGACCCTGGAAGCTTTTCCGTTCTATCGTCCTTAAGATTTCAAAGCTATGTTAAAACATAGCCAAAGTGGGCTCGCTTTGCTAAGTGTGAATGTGTCTGTTTTGACCCGTATAGTCTGGGAAAGAACACTCGAGGGACAAGTGGCCTTTTCTCCATGAAAAAGCATTTAAATTCACATGTTAAAGTTGACGTAATCAAAAACGGAATCCAATTAGTTAACAGGAGAACATAAATGATTGAATTCAACGTTTCTCGTTTGTTTTCTAATTTGGAATTTGTACGGTGAAGGGCACTTAAATGATTCATTTTTTTTCTTCTTCCAGAAATAGCTTCCACCATTTCAAACGATTACGTCGATTAGTATTCATTTTGCTGACAAAACCTTGGACATTTTACTGTGACTATATCCACAACTATCTACTCAAAGAACATTTAAAAGAGTAGGACAAACACAGGAGATTCAAACTTTTAATATAAGACTATCATTATGTATCATTAAGGAAACCATGAAAACATAAATAAGTTAAACACAAAACATTAATAAGACTTAAAGCGAATTAAATCCTAAACATTGAGATAATTATCCCATCATATCGTAGCCTACTAAGCGTAATTCGATATGATTCATCTAAAAAAGGAAATTAATCTTCCTTGTAGTTTAATTGCGTGTGCAATTTACTCATGTGTATAAATTTAATTTGTGCCGGGTTTTATTTCCAGTAGGGACCAATGGTATAGTTGATATTTCGGTTACACCAAGACCACATTGATGGGAAATTTGCGCTTTATTGATAAATATTGTCCATGATTGACTTGAATAGCTACTAAATAAATTGTCCATAAATGAAGTCCACTCACCGAAGTACTGTAAATCTGTGCAAGAAAAGAGTGACCGCGTAATCGCACTCATCACATTGTAAGCCATACAATTGTTATGTTATAAACTATGAGCATTTCGCAGAGACACGCGCAACACGAAATATTACCCACTCCTCTGCGCTGAATTTAAAAAAAAAATCTTCATATTTTTCCTTAGTCATTGCAGAGTTATGCAGAGCGAAACTTATTTGCACGCTCCCTGTAAATTTAAGCAAAACGACCCCTCCCGTAAATGTTTTTTCACGTTTCGGGGGACTATCTTCCAATCTAGCCTACTTATTGTTATTAATACATGCTCCAGAAGGAGACCGTTTTCATCAATATGATGGAGGTTTCGGCTATACTTTAATGTGGACATGGTTCTCAGGTTACAAAACGCAGCATAAAAATCTTGAGAATATAAAGGGTAACTTTTCTACTTAAATAAAAAAGAAGATTTTGTAAACTGAATGAATAAAAGAGGAAATGAAATAAAACTGTAATTATACAATTCTCGACTTTAAAAAGACTACTGACTTTACCAAAGCTATATTAGTTTGGTATTTTATATGGATGCAATATACAATAATTAAGCTTAAAATGTCAAAATATTAAAATATTAGCTTCCAATACCTTCTCATGGAAACCTTTCAGCTATTTAAAACATGCGAATGAGTAAATCGACTGTACAGGGTAATAATAGCATCACATAGGCTACCCCTGTTAGACTGATATTGTTAATGCCCTTCTGTAGCCTATGTCTGAATAGTAGCTTTTTATATAAAAATATGAGTTTGTATTTAGTGAAACGGGCAAAACTAGCCTTTCATGTTTGGCATATTTTTGGTTAATTTATTCATGGGTTAACCCTCATATTATCTTCGCATTTTATGACGCCTTTTATGTTTTGGGTCGAATTGACCACAAACGTTTAAACTGACACAAAACTATTGTAATACAAAATTTTTCACATTTTTTTTGTGTCACCTTTTGTGTGTCTCGAATTGACAAGCCTTTTCTCCCAAAATATTAAAAATCGAAGCATCTCATTTTAGAGCCTGAGGTAAGTGAGAGTTTGTGAAGGGAAAGTGCCACCAGAATTACCCACAAAGAAAATCAGTAATAAAAACTAAAAAAGGTTGTGTATTTTCTTACATTTCATACAGCTACCCCACAAATGACCCCCACCCAACACTTTTGTATATTGCGAATAAATTAACGGTCGATCTACAGCCTATGTATCCAATTATGGATAGTTCATAATTTCTAATGAGATATGGTTTCCCAAAAAAAAACGAATCAGAGTATCATTCTCTGGGAAATGGTACGATATTGAATGCATTTACATTACATTCTACTCAGAGTAGCCTGCAAAAAACGTCTAATGAGAGATGTGCTATTTAGAGAACTTTTTTAATCTCTCGTGTAATTTCAGGTGGTTGTACTTGGGTCCAGGGCACGACTGAATTTGGTACCGAAAAAACATAACTATTGCTGAGGAAGTACGTCTGGCAGGGGTTCATGTCTCAGGTGAGACGCGTACCGCAGGATACCGGGGAGCTGTCCTTGGTCCTTAAAGTTCTGATAACTTCTAAGAACGTCATCGATCAAAACGTTTGCTTTAAAGCATCATAGGATTTTTGCTTTTGATTCAACAGAAACTCACTCAGTTTATCCTGTTGCTCATGCTCCACCACTTTAATTAAAATGTGTGAATTAGTATTATTTTTACATTTGTTTTATAAACAGCCATTTTGCCAATGCATTGGGCTAGGCCACGATACTCTATTTCAATAAATACATGGTAACGTATATACATATTCATGTATGATTGTATGGATATTTCTGTTCTAGAACATTTTATGATATAAGACATGTGCAGTTAAAATAATTGTTAACACTGACTATTCGTTTGTAGTCGATATAATTTATATTCCGAGTTTGCAAAGGCAGTGGTAGTAGTTTCTCCATTGAAAGTTAAGGTGTGGGAAATTATCCACGGATATTGTCCTGGTTCTTCCATGACGAGTATTAAATAATTAGAAACATATACTGTTTACAAATAAATGTGTAAAAATACCCAAGTAACAGTCTCTGTATTACATTATACATATACAACATTTGAAATTAATTAATTAATTAATTATTATTGTTTGCATGTCAACAAAATTAAAATAATAAAAAGTATGGAAAGTCCCACAGACTACCTCTATGCAGTGCAACTACGAACACGGTTATCTACTTGTTTCCCCCCCCCCCGACAATTTTATATTAATCGGTACTAGTTTGTCTTTTTAATGCAACCAGATTGCTAGTAATTAGTCACACGCTTGCAAAATGTCTAGAAGGTATGGCTTTTTTATTTTGGAAATCGCACTATGTAATGACGGACACAACATGATGTTGCACACAACACTAAGCCCCCCCCGCCCCTTCACCCACCCACTCCCCAGTTGTGAACAAGTTATTTTAACATACCTGTTGAAGGTTTTTCAAGGCTGCATTGATAATAAATACATTCGCCAACAACGCTAACGACATGCAGAGAGGGGTCTAGAAATGTTGGCCGCTTTTATGAAACTTTTTTTGGAAGGCTATACTTTACCACAAGTGATATCTTATGAACAACGTCATATCAATGAACTCGTGTAAACCTCTTATTTTCAAAACTTTTAATCTTGGGCCATGAGTCAATGGACTGCAAACAGTTCTAGATAATGGCGTAATATTTGGACAAATTTGTTGTTAGTTTATTTGCAATAATTGGATTTTGCCAATAATTTTACCCTTCATCCAAAATGTAGACTATAATGAAGTAGCTAAAATTGTAAACAGTCTTTACAGTCTTTACAAATAGGCTACATTTCCATTTCTGTCGAAATTCATCCACTTCTCTTCGATCACAAAAACTTTTCCTTTTCAATCGTCTCGCACCTAAGCCGTGAATAGTGATATGGACAGGCCTTTTCACTTCACAAATTCGTTCGTAATTTTCACCCAGAGTTCCTTCAACTTTGCCAAGAGAAGATCAGGGGAGACTTAATTCTGAAAAACGCGTTCTTTATAATCTGGGATAATTCATTAGAGGCTGCAGCTTTGGTCTTTCCTGCTCCTCTTTTGGGCTCTGTTATAAGGTTTCTCTGAACCTTAACTTCGGGTTTCGTCTTAGTAACACAAATTCAACAGGTATTACGCTTGAGCTTGTTTTTCAGCGAAATCGGATACCTAAAGCACTCCTCTTTAAAGCAATCGCCTGGTGTGCTCAGTGACCACGAGTGTGTCAATCCCCTGCTTTCAAAGTCTGATCTCTTTGTCAGCTTTGTGTATGATCCCCATACTCCTTCCTGGAAAATAAATTAAAAGGGAAAGTGGAAGCGAAAACATACAAACGACCTCTATTGCTCTCATTCACCATTTCACAAGCAGCATACACTTAGGATCTAGAGGTAAACAATTTAAGTATGATTCGCTTTCTTTTGCACTGGTCGCTGCTAAGTCGACCCCTCACCCCCTCCCGCGCACGCACACACACATACACACACGCACGCACGCACACACACACACACACACACACACACACACACACACACACACACACACACACACACACACACACACACACACACACACACACACACACACACACACACCACCAAATACGCAAAAGCGTTCCCTTCCCTTGATTTTAATTATCGGCTATACAAACACAGTTGTTGGGCTTAATCAAATAAAATACACTGTGATAACATATAATACATTAGAGGGAATATATACTATATCAGAGTTAACGTACTACTGAGCATACTTATGTGTATTGCCGTCTATCACATTGATATTAACACATCAATAAAGATAATTCATACCGCGCATCTAATGATTCAATAAACGATTCCCATGGATGCGTTACATTTTGATTGTTTTAGTAATACTGGGTTCCATGTGGATACTTACATACGACGTATAGAATTTTGAAGCAAGACACTTTGTGACTGACTCATCAAATACTGCCCAAAAACCATAGCCTATGTGTCCGGAAGTTCGATGAATATACTCGAAATATATAGGCCAAAAGTAATGGCAAGGCGATTATATGCTTTCTAACTTTTTATCGTGTTTTACTAACGTTTATATCGTGCATTCGTATACAGTAGTCTACTTTGCTAGCGTTGACTCACCTGTGTATTTGACAGTACATACTACAAATTCGCAGCATTCAAGATTGCGTTTTGGAACACAGCCATTAAATATGACTGAATAAATAAGTAGGCCTACGTTTTCCTACGTTTCCAATTTTCAGTATACCGTACATTAAATCCTATTTTTTGTATTTTTATAAGCATTTACGTTTCTGTGTGAAGAAATTACAAGCCATATATTGTGGTTTCAGTAAGCCCAGAATGATACAGCAATCAGGTTACAAATAATTGTTTTCACAAAAGGTGGATTTTGACACTAATAGTGATTTATAGATGTACTAGCCGAAATAAAAAATACTTTATCACGACCGTTTAACATTTACAAGAAAGTAAATACAAATCCGATCAAACGTGTTGTTCTACCGTACACTTGGCAAAAGAAGATAATGTTAAATAGAAAGGATTGGAGCACTGGAAATGAAAGAGATATGGCATATTCACATGATAATGATCTGGTGAAAAGAGCCAACCTCAATAAACTTGTCAGTCAGCCTAGAATAGTTTAATCACATCTGAGAGATTTTTCTTTGCTAAAGTGTGAGCCAATGCTTCGCAACCCAAAGGGATCCCAGTGGTGTTTGGCTTTGCACTGCAGTCATTCAAGGTCGCAACCCTGCAGGGAATGTGGGCTGCCATGGCAACGTGCAAATGGCTTCTAAAAGCTTGGCATAATTCTCATCTAATAGCAAAATAACGTTGGCAGATTCTGTCTTTAGTGAAACGGCTTATTTGATGGAGCCAGACTGCCACCTGTGATCGAGTGCTGCTCACCCATGTGCAAGACCACAGTCAGTGAAGATAATCTATTCTAAATATGGATCCTTTACTTTCTAGCAGGAAAATGCCTGGTACACTTCTCAAACCAGCAAGAGGATAAGAAAGCACTCTGCATAAACTAGCAGTTTACCTTTGGTTCTACATAAAACTGATCTCAGGAGTGTTCAAACCTCTTAAAAGCAAACCCACCGCTCAGATTTGTCTGAAGGCACCAGATTAGTGGAAATGCATTGCTGCACACCACATTGAGTGCTAGTAACTATAGCTATTGATTATTGATTGCACATCTGTTTTTAACTGTACCATTGTATTCTGTAATACCTATGTGCTGTACGATAACAAACATGAGGTATTCTTTCTTTACCAAATGTATGTTCCTCCTTTCTGCATGGCTTCTGTTCTGGACTGTTCCTCATCTTTTTTACTGACGGGCTCGCAGAACCTGTCGAGACACAAAATGACTCCAAGTCACAGGAAACCTGGCCCGTTGACAAGCGCTCATCCGTGTGATTGTCTGCCGATTGTCTGCACGCTCTTTCACCGTCCTTTGGGCTCTTTGCTTTGAGTATCACTGACAGCAGCATGTTATAGTCCACGGCTAAATAGGACACACATGCATAAGGCAGGTAACCCGAGTAGCACCCCTGTGGAATCACATTGACAGACATTGGCCAGCACAAGCCTGGCAGCTGAGAGTGAGAGATGTCAAGATGCAGAAACACCAGGGGAGGAGAGGAGGACAGGGGGTGAGGAGGAGGGGGGGGGCGAGCAGTTTGGATGGTATATTAAATTGGGAGGGGTGCTGTGATTATCCATCTGGCTCCTGTCTGTCTGCCAATGCAGAAGTCTGTCAATTCCCTCTGCTCTCAATCACAAAATACCTCCGTCTGAAGTTATTTTTTTTATTGTCTTTGTTGCTTGGAATGACATAGACGAATGTATGAATGTAGTAACCAATCATCTGGTTCTGCGTAAATAACACGCTGCTAGTCCTCTATGGGTGCAAGGATAAATCAATGATTTGTGTCGTCTTAGCGAGTGACAGCTGATAGACTTACCTGATAGCTGCAGTAAACCCCCAAATGAAAGGCAGCGAAGTCAATAACAGAACATGTACCTCGCTGTACATCTCCACTAGCCTCTTGCCTCATTTTTAAAAATAGAAGCGTGTCAATGTGCCGTCGAAAGGCAGAAATGAAGAAAAACCTGCATGAGTCTCAGTTTCATTTTGGATCCCTTGTTCCCTCCTGGTCCATCGGGTGAACCTGCTGCTGCAGCCCAAATGCACGCTTCTGGGAGAGAGAGGGGGTCGCTCAGCCGGCCAGGGTTCGGCCCCAATCTTGGGGAAGCATGGGAAAACTGCTGCCATCAGCCCGTACTGATCCAGCAGAACATTCAATAACCCCCCTCTCCTCCCTCTTCCCCACCCCCTGTAGCCTCACATGTGGTCCGTGTGCCTGTTTCCTCTGTCACAGTGTACCTGCAGGATAGCTCCATTGACCACAGTCAGTCAGAGGGAATAAAGAGCAAATTATAATCAGCTGTTAGGTGCTCACAGAATTAACCTAAACTCATTTGGCTGGCAGGTGGAGCCATTCTTGCCCGCGGCATGCATCATTTTCTTTGAGCACATTCAATGTTTTTTCAAGGATTTCCATCTGAGATCTCTCCCTGGTTGTATTTGTTTATTTATCTATCTCTTTTTAATCCTCAGGCCAGAGCTTCACTGCTCATGTGCAAATTAATAAAGAGGGTGCTTTATTGACACTAGGCCATGGAAGGGGCCCCGCCAGCTTCTTTTTCCACTGGAGACATCACGCCGGGGTGCGCCATTTGCTATGTCTTCTAGGCTAATAAAGCTAGATCGGCATAGTCCCGCATTGGGTGCCACAGTTTTTTAGAGAAAAAAAGGTAGATCAGACATTTTTACAAAAAAAAAACATAAAAGGTCACATTTTTGCGTCTTTTATACAGCATGACTGGTGATGCGTAATTATTTTCACATGGCTGTCTCCAATAAATCCTTATACAGATTATATACAGTACACACCAAAAGTGTTAGGACAGTGACACATTTTTTGTTGTTTTGGCTCTGTACTCCAGCACATTGGATTTGAAAAGGAACAGTGACTATGAGGTTAAAGTGCAGACTTTCAGTTTTAATTTGAGGGTTTTGACATCCATATCGGGTGAACTGTGTAGCAATTGTAGTCATTTCTTTCACATAGTCCCCCCCATTTTAGGGCACCATGTGTTTGACCAACATTCCTATTGAACTCTATGAAAAAATATGTCAGGAGAAACAACCATTAAAGTGATCCATCCATATCTACTGCATATCTGGCAGCAGAGTGATGGTTTAGGCTCACTTGATACCGCAGACCCATTATGACACAAGTGGCTCATTTCCTACACCATGGACTTGAAGCAGTAGAAATATCGGGCCTGCATTCAAACATTAACTGGACACAGGAGGACAGACGTAGGACAGAAAGACATTGGATTAGAAAACTCAACACCATATTCCCAGGAGGATTAAACAAACGCTGGTAAAACTTCAACACAAGAGGGACCAAATTCTTTCTACTTAAAGGCTACAGTACACTGAATGGCCAGTGCAAACCTTTCTTTCCCAAGAGCCCCTCATAAGGGTAACTTGGGAAATAAAAATGTTTTCCTAAACTCAGACCCATGATGCCTTTCAGCCATTTAGCCAACTATGTGTTCCATACTATTCCTGTGTAATTTACAGCTTAATCTAGTCCCACCCCTCAATTCCCATAGAGATCCATTCAAATGCAGATAGGTTATAGTATCGCTTGTAACAGTACCTGAAGATAAGATCAAGAGTCTTTTAATATTGTTGGGTCACAGACATCAGGAAATCATCATGTGCAAAGGATATGCAACCAAATATGAAATATAATGACTTTATTTAAGTTCATGTTCATTTGTCCAATTACTTTTGGTGGCCTAAAATGGGAGGGAGGGCGACTATGTGTAAAAATGACTACAGTTGCTACACGCCACGTTTCACCCAATACGGATGTAAAACCCCTCAAATTAAAGCTGAAAGTCTACACTTTAACCTCATAGTCATTGTTCCATCTCAAATCCAATGTGCTGGATTTCACAAGGCCTGGTGCTGGTGGAAGGGAATCCCCTCCGGACGCTCCTGAACACTGAACACTCCTACTTTAAGGTCTGAGACCAGGCCACCTTTCTACATCAAAAGCGCTCTCCACTCTCAAGGATTTAAGTCTCGGAGAAAGAATTCCCTCCGATGAGATGCTGGTCCTACTAGTTTAATGTACCCCCCCCCCCCCCCCCCCCCCCCCAACACACATCTGTCCAATCCCACACAGGTGTTGATACCTGAGATCACATGGAGAGGTGTGGGAAAACACTACCATGAGGCAAAAGAGAGCACTGTGAAAGTGTGCTCTATATGCTGGTCAGGGTTTTCAAAAGTGTAGAGCACCCTCAAGCCCCAGCAACCTCAAAGGGCACTAGTACTGTACATAATATGCAGCAAGGCCTGTTAGTTTAATGAGTCTGCGGCATTAGTAAAGCAGAGTTCCCTGGCACCCCTTTCTGAGTGGTTTGAGGGAGTGATTGGTTCAGTTACAAGTGACAACTGTTTCTATTTGTTACTTGCAACTGAACAGATCACTCCTCACACCGCTCAGAAAACTGAGTGGGGACTGAGATCAATTTACAACTGTCTGTCATCAGAGAGCCATTTCCAACAGTTAGGAGCCCTTTGGGCAAATCAAAACAAGAAAGATGGAGGACTCTCTCTCTCTCTCTCTCACACACACACACACACACACATACATACATACATACACAAATCATTATATATAAATCATTTAAGAGCACTTGGCAGGATGTTAGGAGTGCGTTAGAGAAAACAAATTGTGAAAATGAAGCAGTTTTAGTAAATTTTGCGTTGTCTGGCATGCAGTTCTTCAGTGGTTCTCTGTGGTAGACTCCTTCACCCCTGAGAAGGACTGTTTGCACATGCAGGTGCACGTTCACAGAGGCTGATCTGCAGGAGATTATGGAGACAGCGGCAGGAGGAGAGGCCTGCCAGTAAGGATGCCGAGCTGGAGCTAATTAAATACACAGTAACTGAGGCCAGTGGCATCCAACTTCAAACGCTTCATAACTTTCTAGTTATGGCGGGGGCTGGAGGGAGAGGTTGCGTCTCAAGGGTGTTGGGAGTAACACCGGGCGTCCTTGCCTCTGACCCACAGGCCAACATGGAGCCGGGATGGGGTTTGAGGGGCTCGGTGGGGGACACCTCTGGGTCAGCCTACCTGCGCCTCCCTGTCGGCTTGTTATCGTGGCAATGTGGATATAAACACAGTGCCTCTGTTCTGTAGAGCAGATGGAAAAATCCATGCTAATACCAGTAATGAGAGGAGGGGAAAGAAAGTTATATCTGTTGCACCTAGCAAACCAGGAACCAAGGTTTCTATTTTGTTGAGGAGAAAATAGATGGTTATGCTCATATGTTTTATGGTGGCTGTTTGAATGGATAGCGACGAACAGTAATATTTCTGCTAATTTACTGCGTGACCCCTCATTTTGAAATTAATTGTTGAATGCAATATGGTTACCATCAAACTGTTTGGAAACAAGCAAAACAAACAATTTTAGATTCACGTAAAAAAATGGAAACTAATGCTTTAGAAATTGAATGCTGAACAATTTCTGTTACCTTTAAGTGGTAAACTGGGTAAATACAGAATATCTTCTCTGTGCAGGTAACAGAAGCAGGATTAGCACATTCAAATCTGGCCCTCCCCAACACACAAACACCTAGGGGTGTTTCTTGGTTATTAAGGCTTTGCCTAACTGTTAAAGTGAACATTTGTGTTTATAATGGAGTGAGCCATGGAGAATGGAACTTTGGAAATGTTGGTGTTAATGTTTCTTTCCTCTATGTCTCCGTCTTGCCGGGGCTGATCAGTTGGCGTACCTCAAAGCACAATGTTACTAATGTTATAAGTGGCAACATTGTTACTTTGAATTACAAATAGCACAATAGTAGTAGGCTATGTAGTGAGTCTATGTATGTAGTAGCCTATGTAGATGTCGGGGTCACATTTTTTGCAGTGTAACTGCACAGCCTGCATCCCCGTTTCTGGTTCTGGAGTCATTATGATGTATCGACGCCTTATAGGATATAACACTATCGCTTGCGTACGAATATTCTTATTCACATACAGCTATGTTACCAGCTCTATACATGCCTTTCTACAGTTAAGTAATTTTAGGGACATTAACTACTTAGCTTGCAGTATTATAATAACTTTAGCCAGCAGGCGAATAACGGGCAAGAATGTCCTAGGCCTACGTGAATAAGTGTAGCCAGCTTAAAGATGAAGCTGGCAATGTAGCTAATAAGAGTCAGCCCACAATGCATTATTCAATAGCTATATTATTTTTCCCGCTTTTCTCCCTCCCCCATCCCGGGAGCGGCCACCAATTGCCGCTCCCTCAATGCACCGGCCATACTCGGATCTGGCAGGACCAGGGGCACGAACCCCTGATCCTCGGTGTGCTACTGCACCAACTCAAAGCCAGCGCTTTTACCACCGCGTCACTGCTGAGTTATAACATAGAAAACAACATGCATTATAAAATGTATATATATTTAGATGAAATATCGATACTTGGCGCAAATGTATCGATGCTGTATCGTGGAAGAAAGCATCGCAATGCTATGCTGTATCCATTTCCCACCACCCCTACAAACAATGTACCAATGCACAACCAAAGGAGAGATTCAGCTGAAAGGAATGACCTGTGCGACCTCACACGTTGAACAGAAAAACAGCCTTTCCCAAACCATAAGGTGTATCAGATCCTGCCTGCCAGACAACAAAAAGTTTCATGATAAACTTATTTTCACCATGTGAAAGTAGCACAATCCCCAGTCTTTATAAGCCATGCAGGCTCCATTCTTTTTGTGATCAATGGCATTCACCTGCTGCTGCTCATAAAGGTTCAGTCAAGAAAAGAGAAACTGATGCAGCCTTTTGATTTCACACATAAAACAAAATCTCTTTGCATTTTCAATGATTGTAATGACTTTATGCGATTAGAATCATTACAGCAATTTGAATTACATTTAATTCTTATAATCAATACCATTTCGTTTTAAAATGACATTTAAGGCTGGTTTCATCTGATGCTCAGCATGGTTTTCTGATTAAAACATTGCAATGGTGCCAGTTGTAAGCCAAAAGGCATTTTTTCAGAATTTTGAGCCCTTACAGTTCCAGAGCCAAAAGACCCATTGACATGTAATTTGGAATGCTGATGTGCAACGGTGCTTTGTAAGTAATGTCAGAACAACCCCTGTAGCTGAAAGAGAAATGATGACATACCTATACGCCAGCATGAAATATGAAATTGCTGTAGCATGATAATTTTTAAGGGTCCTGTCAAGTGTGAAATCACCATCAATATACAAGTGATACTTAAAACGGACCAGAAATTAATTTATTTCTTTCCTCAGGAGTTCAAAGATAGCTGGGTACTGTGAAGTTGTATTGTTTAGCATCCAACATTTGTGGATGTAAAACTGGGAAATGCCCTTAGTTGAACTGTTAATCAAATAAATAAATAATCTACAAAGAGGGTAATAGAAAATTACATCACAGGCTTTTGATTAGATATCTTATCTACAAGCCTGAAATGTGCTACTCAATGTTCTGTCAATGTTATATACCTCTATCTACATTATGTGACTACATACTAGGAAAATCTACATTATGTGACTACGTACTAGGAAAATCTACATTATGTGATTACGTACTCGGGAAATGTACATTATGTGACTACTTACTAGGAAAATGTACATTATGTGACTACGTACTAGAAAAATCTACATTATGTGACTACGTACTAGGAAAATCTACATTATGTGACTACGTACTAGGAAAATCTACATTATGTCACTATGTACTATGAACATCTACATTATGTCACTATGTACTATGAAAATCTACATTATGTCACTATGTACTAGAAAACAGCCTGTGGGGCTTGCTGCATTTCACCATTCAGACTGAATAATCAGCCTCACTCTTTATAATCAATATGTGTTTCATTATTAATAGTCTATTATTAATAAGAAATGGAACAAAACCCCCAAAGTTTCTATATCATTCTGTGACCAGGGTTGGCTACACCTGCCCTGGAACATGTTTAATGATTTTAGAAAACTGAAAGCCAGTGTAGTGCATTTATACATGATACACAGTACATTGTGGCTATTGTAAAATCATTAGATATTCAACACACAAGTTTTGAAATCAGGTATCATAGTATGCATCAATGCTCAGCATGTGACCATGACTATGCTTCTACTCTGCCCGAGCTTACTTCTGTTTTTTCACTAGGATGCTCAGAGGATTCAAAGTACAGAACACAGCTCACTCTAATAATTCCAATCCACTGAACATGCTTCCTTTGTCTGCCACATTGTACTTAACAGGCACAATAAGTACCTAATATGCAGCTCCGTTCAAACGTGTGCCTTAGCGTTGGTTCTCCTGCCTAGTTGTCATGATTATTTCTCATTCCATAACTCTTTCCCCACTTCTTATGAGTGCAAAACAGTTGCAAGGGAATTAGACTTGTTTTGGGATCGTTGATCATTATAAACTGATCACTGATCATTACAAAACATGTGTCATGCCATTCACAGAGCCGGTCTTGACCCAATCCACATAAAATAAAGATCATTCAGCATATCTACACAATAGTATTTTTTAATAAGAAATATGTTCCATAAAATTGCTGAATATAGGTTTTTCAATGACTGTTGGCAGTCATCTCACTATCTGACAAACACCATGAAATTGAGCCAATACACAGTGCACAATACTGTACACAGTACACAGAGTACACAGTAGTAGCCTGAGTTACCAAGTTTAAACAATAATCAGGCAAACAGTTATGGCAGATTTGTAAAGGGTATTATTTAGGCTAAATCATAGTTAAATCATGCTTAACTTGAGGATTCTTTATTTTATAAATTGCCCATTGTAACCTGAAAATAGATAAAATTGTCAAACAGAATATTTGTCTCAACAAGGAGGAGCAAAAGCAAAATTACCTGAAGGATCACCTCTTTATTTACAATCAGATGCAAATATCTGCTGGAACATGCCAAATCCTACATTTTCAACAGTCACTGTTTTTTAAGGTTGGGTAAGCTCAGGATATGCATACTAGATTTGAGTCATTGGACGTATAATGTATTTGGGGAAAAGTAAACACAGAGCTTATATTTTTATCTCTGAAAAACAACAACAAATTTGAATAGCAAAATAAAAAAATAAAAACCTGAATCCCACAGATAAATTCTTTAGTTTTATTTCTCTTTTTATTTCATGAGATGTGAGATGTGTTACTTGGTAACTCTCAAGTGTTGTTTGTTTACCAGCCCAAATCTCTCTCTGTATTTTTCTGTCTGCCAGAATATATACGTAGAATCAAAGCTGCAGCGCAATTTATTCGCTGCTCAAGCGCCACGTCTATCTGACGTTGTGCAAATCAAAAAAGCTGCTGTAAAGCAAGTCGGGATCCTCCTTGAGAGAGCAAAACGATTTTTTTTGACACCACATGAAATCATTCAACTTCACCGCCTATGCTAATGTGAGGAGGAGAGATTTTCCCTTCTCCAGTGGAGTGTGTTTTCATGTTTCTTTTTCTTTTTTTTACACGTTCAATAAACGCTTGTATTTGACAGTGACGTGCAACCTTGAAATTCGGGCTGCTGAAAGCGCATGACGCAACAGCAGAAATGCGCCGTGGACAGCCTAGCTAGAGCCTACTCTGCTCTGAGCTCATGCTTCAAGACTTAAACCTGTCCACAGAGGTTGAGTGTTCCTAATCTCCAGCCATGTACTTGTGTACGCGTATGTTACCCTTGCAAACCGGGGAGCCACGGCAACTGAAGCTGGGCATTTTTACAACTACCACCTGTTGAAATCAGCCGTGTGCGTTTGGCAGTCACACCATCTTTTTGTCAGTGAACATGAAAGCTGAAAAGAAATAAAACATTGTGAAATGACTGGCTTAGGGATAGAATATGACAAATATTTTATTTTTGGGTTATGATGACAACAGTTAAGGTCAAAGTTAGTTTTATTATGTTATAGCACCACACACTGTTATCTTAAAGTTTTGTTAGTTTTAATTAAGTATTATAAAATGGCTGGATAAGGAAAACTAATTTTATTCATAACAAGATTTTAAAAAATGCAAGAATTAAATAGACATATAGATGTACCTGCATAATCAAATGGGCCAGAATTTAGATTGTCAATCAGTTGAAAGTTTAGTCTATGCTCCAGGAGAGCTCTTACACAATGGAGAAAACAAAGGCAAGCAGGGGTTTTCAGGACTGTGACGCCACATCTGTCAAGTATAAGATTGAGAAATTGGCTGAATGCTTTTGATCCCCAAAATTTAAAGGGATAGTTCACTTTCTGGGGTTTCTTCATATTATTTACATTTTAGTGTATGCAATTGGCCCAGGCAAATTATGTCTGCAATGAAGGATATTTTAGATATTTACAGACGTTTCTTTCATATCAGCTTCTAAAAAATATCAGCCTTACAATGGCTATTATTTGGTATTCGGAGTTTGTCGTCTAAAGCAAAAAATTTAATTTTTCACTTCATATACCTCCAAAGCAGCTTGTACAGTGACATTATGCTTCCAATGGGTTGAACCTGTCAGACTTTGAACTTGGTCTAATAGGCCCAGAAATAACAGCCTGTACTGCATGTGCAGGTACTCTGCAGTACCTTTATCGTAGGCTAAGACAGCAGGCCTGTAGGGTATGAATGCAGCTAAATAGCTATACGAATCATTAGCATATCTTGACATTGCAAGTATTACCTTGCATTTTGACTTAGAAACACTGAACAAAATGTCCTGCTTATACATGACTAAGTGGAATTTTAATATTTCCCCCTAAACCCATATTTCTCCTTCACTGTTTTCCATTATTTTGAATCTCACTCTCTGTTTAAAGGGTGATGTCAATTTCAGTTTCAAGACCCCTCCTTTCAAAACAGCTATTTTTCCAGTCTTCTTGTAAGCCGGCAAAACTTGTCTTCAGGTGAAATCAGCAAATAATGAACAGTTGTGTGCCCAAATAATAAAGTAGACATGAAAAAAGACTAAAATGAAAAACTCTAGAGGTTAAGTACAATATTATTCATCTCCTGTTCTTTACAATGTTTTTAATTACTATTAAATTAATATAAGTTTATTTTGTTTATTTCATCATGTACTTCTAATTAAAAACATATCTGCAAATAAGTCATCAGGTATGAATGTTACTTTTTGCTTCTTGGTTAAGCATGACTATTATATACATGTTTTAGACAGGAAATGGGGAAAAGATAACTTCTAAACATGAGTTGTAATGTGTGGTTGTGTAGGTTGTGGACATGTTTCTCAGGAAAAAGAGGTGTAAATTGAGGGACAGTCATCTTGTGATGCAACACTGTCAGTATGTTCCAGGATCAGACTGATAAGCATGTGGCAGGTAGGCTTGGAAACGTCATGCACCAGCATCCACGGTTTCAGTGCCAATCAGAAGCCAGGTATAGCCCGGCTCTCCACGAGGGGCCTCTACAGCTGCACCCAATTTTTACCGCATTGTGGGCTGTGGACGTGAAATTAAAGTTAGCCAAATACCAGAGTAGTTATGTGTTTGCCACAGTGAAACATTTACGTTTTTCTTACCTGCGACACAAGAAGAACACCTGGCTGATCTAATTTCAAACAATTTACATTGTTTTCCATTGTGCTGAGGGCGGCCATTTTAATATTGCAGAGATTTCCCCTGTGCCACTTATTGAATTCTCTCAATATTTCATTGCATGCTCATATTTACCTTTTTAACTTTCAACATATCTTGGAAATGAGAAAGAAGTTGGTACTTCACTGTCACTGTCATCACATATTGTAATTCATAAGCGAATACAATTATGCATTCTGAGTGAAAACTTGAAAATTAGATATTTTCAGTGAGGAAATTTGATGTACGCTTTTCCAATTGGAATATCTCTGCCTATATAGCACCTGCGCTTCAATTCTTGATTGTGGCCATTAATACGGCTGAAGGCCATTTTTTAAATATTTTAAATAGTTATATACATTCAACTGAGCAGCTTTGCTTTGTCTTAATTTAGCATGCTTTCCCCAGATGACATTCAATTCATATAGAAAACGGTATTTGTTTCTTTAGAAAGGTGCTTCTCTGGCGGTGCATAGGCAGGGTTGACAGTACAAATACAGACAATCAATGAAATAAATGATCTCAAACAACCTTGCATTTTGCATTGCATACTCACAAGACTTTCTGAACAGATTTAAAAAAAACTGCGAATGTATTAACCCTAAAAAATGATAGAATTGTAATCAATAGATTGACATCCTGAATCTAGATCAGCAGCATTTCTAGTGTGGAGTGAGAAACAGATAGTGTGGTGCATGATTCATCTACCCATACACACATTTTAATATAATCAGTATTAAAATTAGTAAAAATCTCAACCAGAGATTGTTGATACATTCTATTAGAACTTACTGTACCAGTAATAGACAACTAGAGCCCATATACTAGGACTGACTTTGCCTTGACTTTTGACACAAGTCACTAATTATCCTTTTCATCTCTGGCTGCTTAACGGTAATGTTTTGGTTCTATTTACCTATTTTGGAGCTACTGTAGACACACTGGTGTCCCCTATTCAGTCGTCCTTGTTTTAGTTTTCCTCTTTGAAAGAGAAGCTAGCCACCTTGTATTAGTTTTCCCTGTGTAATGAAAAGCTAACTATCTCAAAGAAGGTGATCTGCTTTCTCTCAGATTTACAAGGAAAGCTCCTTGATAGCGTTTTGGATTTCTGCACGCTGCATTTTTTGGCAACATAAAAACAATAATTCTGCTCAATCATCTGAAAGATCAGGAGCGCAGCATTGCCTCCAAGTGTCTGAAAATTTTTTTTGTATTTCATTTATGTTTTTCTTTATTTATTTGTAGTGAGATCCCTACTTTGTAAACCCTGCTAATGCTGAGCTATATACCAACAGAGAGTTGTCATGCTGTGAGCAACCTTCACAAGATCCTTGAATTATACACATAGTTTATTTATTGATAGTTTAAATAAATATACTGTTTGATTAGTATGAATTTGGAAAATTTCCCTTTTTGGCACAAAATAAGTCTCCATCAAAGCTGAAGCAGAATCCCTTGTATACAGTCTCTGAATAATAATTTACCATATTTGAATCCATTAGTACAAAAATCTAAGTTGAAATTATGTTGGATATATAACTTGCCATTTAAAAAAGAAGTGTGCTTCATAAATCAAATAAACAGGGAGCGACATAGGTGTAGAAATGAAGTGTTACCACAGCTTTCAGTCTGGGGTTGGTTCAGTCACCAAGAGCCTGTCCCATGAGCAGCGCCCTCCGGTGAATTGTGACTACAGAATGCCCCACTACAGGAGTGCCCATGCCAGTGACACATGCAGAAACCAACTGATCTAGTAGGATTTCACCGTAAACGTGCCACATACCGTATCTTTGATGGAACTGGTTACACAGTTGCAACCCATTTTCCGGAAAGAAGGTGAAAGTTGAATGGCATTAAACTAGAGTGGCATTAGAATGCAAAACCTTCCACAGGTGGCCTGTTAAATGCCTGTTTCTAAAGAAAGAACCCATGTTTTTCAGGTTACATGAGATTGCCTATGCGAAAATGTACAATAGCCATGAAATTATTTGAACATAAAGTAAAAATAACATAATTGTTATAAATGCAATATATTGTACATATTGTAGTAACACAATGCAATATTTATGCTAATATGTTCTGCTTTGCCAAAAATGTAATAGTCAGGCAGGCATTTAATCTCTCATTATCTTTACTCTTTATTGCATGTAATTAAGGCCATCTACCATCTCCCAAACACCTTAGCTTGCTTTGATGTGAACAGTTGTGTCTCTCCATAAAACATGCCCATTGCACTGTACCTCTTATTCTCTTATTATGCTGTGGTATTCTGCACAAAACTACTGTAAGAAAGCCCTGGAACCAAATACCATATCAAGTGTAATGGCCTCTGCTTTTAGAACCATATCTGCATTTAGAAAGGTGGGGTGTGGGGAGTTGTATTGTTGCTGGTAAGTGGCTTAAAAATAATTTCCAGGAACAAGTCTTTGTCCATAGATTTACTCTCATGAAAAAAGTGAGCTAAAAAATGTCATGATTATGTTTCGAATGCATGAAACGTAATCCCACCTATAAGTACCATGGGCACCATTTATAAACATATTCTCCTCTTTTTCACTTCTCTGCGACCCCACTGCAGGAGATTTATTTTCTGCAACACATAAAATTGCACAATTATTTTAACATCAATCAAGGCTATCAATCGATCAATGAATTATTTTAACATCAATCAAAGATAAAAGAAGAAAAATGCTGATGTGAAAAATGCTCAGACTGCAATGGAAAAATGAAGAGGAAGACTACAAAGGAGATTTACAGTGAATCTCAAGTCCTTGAAAGAGGAACAACAATCATTTTGTGGCAAATTGTATTACATGGAATAAAAAGTATAATTAAAACAAAATATAGCTCATGCTATTTACATTTTCTTTTTGGAATACTTTGATAAGTAGGTCTATTACTTATTATTTTTTTAGGTTTCATTCTGCAATTGTCTGAACTGTATAATTTACATATAATTATTTAAGTAAGAAACATTTCTAATATGAATAGAATTAAAAGGATATATAACTGTTATTCTTAAAACACATATTTTAAATGTATTTTTTTGGGGTATTCAGGTGACCCTTTATTGTATTCAAAAAATCGCACCATGAACAACTGAATTTTACTGATCTATTTTACTTTAGAAAGAAGATTTTCATAACATGTAAAATGAAAATTATGCAATCACAATACAAATGTATGCAAATGACATTAATTAATTTGTGGCGATACAGATTAATAACTTAATATATATTTATAAACACACATGTATAATAGTGCAGTCAAATTATTTTATTAAATGTTACATAGATTGCAAAATGAATCATGTTTGACTATGTTAAACTATCTTTGTAAAATAATAAAGGTTTAGCTATAATAAGATTATAGAGCAGACTTACAAAAAGACACAGATACATGTTCACATATCTGCATAAATCCTGAATAATTTTTCGAATGTTCGATATCCATACAAAATCTATATGACAGAACATTTACTGTCAGGTATAATTATTGCACTCAGGCCAGGAAATATTGACACAAAAAGACAGCTAAATCCTATTACAGTTATATAGCACATCTTGTGCTGTAGAGTTGGAGAATACAATAGTTTAATACTACGACACTGAGACAATAGATTGTCTGAAACATACAATAATTAAAACAGAATCGTCTTTTCAGAAAGATACTTGTTGCATTATGCTGTGAACACCACTGTGGTCCACAAATATTACAAACACCCGCACTACGCAGCTGGCAAACAGATGGTGAGAAGTAAATTGAGGCATAACGTTTTTTGTTGTGGTGTTAGATGTTCAGCATATTACCAGTTAGTAGCCAACATATTTGTGTTCATAACGTTAAATCACGAACAAGCTGAGCTGCACCAAGATGTAGCCTAGCTGAAGCAACAAATAGCCAGGATAACAGATAACTTTGTTTCCAAAGAAGTGTACAGGAAGCATACATTACGATTCATTTTCTTATTTTATCATTTTCTCATCCATCTGCTTAGGCAGTTTTTTTAACGTTTGTGAAGCTTTTTCTCGAAGTGTTAGCACAGAAGTTGGTAGTTTTTTTTATTTCATTATTTTAGCCGGCCGCTGAATGGCACGTAGCTTTTTTTTCATTTAGAGTCGCATTTCACTTCTTCAAGAAAAGATGGCCGTGGTTGCATTTTAATGTTATGAGTAGTTTACTAATTTTTTGGGGGGATGGATTAGGAAACAGATGCTTGATGTTGATTCGCTGATTGATGAGCGAATCAGTCCAAGTGTATGAAATAGAGACGCACCATCTGCTTTTAACATGTTTGTTCTTGTCAGAGACGTTATAAACTGTCTCCAGTGCCTGCATGCTAACCGCAGGAACACAGATGACATTATGACACAGCAAATACTGCCATGAGCACTGCATTTCTTATTCCAACAAGTAATGGCATAGAGACACTCCTTGAAAGTTTATGTTACTTCCAAATTGCATTGGCTACAGTGTTTTTACAGTATGCTATAATTTACAGTAGGCTATGCATTAGGTCTATATGCCTGCTGTTTCTTTATTTTCTGTATACAACAGCATGAAACAGGGGACGTTGTAAATATACTATGCATCGGGTCAGAAAGGAGCGGTGCAACTTTATCAATCAAATAAAAAATATTGTTGAACAGAATAGCTGGGCTATAATTATAAACTAAATATATTATCCACATACTGTATAATCACTTTTTTTAGACCCCACACAGAGAGAGAGAGAGAGAGAGAGAGAGAGAGAGAGAGAGAGAGAGAGAGAGAGAGAGAGAGAGAGAGAGAGAGAGAGAGAGAGAGAGAAACAGAGCTCATATATTTGTGCAAAAATTGATTTTCTAATTTTCTGTGTCTAATCTGAACCCTTTATGCTTTATAAATGATTAAAAGGAATAATAATGGCAGAGACGCAATGGAGATAACTTCTATTACATTTGTTTTGCTCAGCCAATGTGAAATGGAAAAGTTGTGCATGCAAGACAATTTTCTGGCGGAAAGAAACATGGAATACATAAAATATGTACTAGCTAGTTACAAATACTGTAGCTATGTGGAAATGCTGAAATTCCTAAATATAATTTCTGACAGTCTAAAGGAAAGAAAATATAACTGCTATCAGACTCAGTATCAATACAAAGGCATTGGTGCTTAGTATCATTTGTGTAAGCATAACACTATTTCAATTATTATATAAAATCATTATTATTATTACTACCACAATCACCATATTCTCAAATATGCATGTTGGAATATGTATAAAACTGTCCAGTATTTAGGTGTATAAATGAAATCTCTGGTTTTGCCAATACTAAAGCAAGGTCTCAGTAGTACCAGCTCTGATCTCTATGGGTTTGTAAGTGGCACAGTTGTAAATGATACAACATGGGTTACCATTGCCTTATTAGCAACATGTACCAGAGTGAAGCAGAGTAAAAAAAAAAAAACAGCTCAATTCTAATATGAAGAGGTATGGGTGCTCTGAATAAAACAAATGCGTTAATGAAAACAATGTCTTTGGCCCACACCCAAAACCAGCACACAGCTAACTGCTACCTAGAGAATGTAGT
This sequence comes from Synaphobranchus kaupii, assembly GCA_029718625.1. Lineage (NCBI taxonomy): Eukaryota > Metazoa > Chordata > Actinopteri > Anguilliformes > Synaphobranchidae > Synaphobranchus > Synaphobranchus kaupii. The sequence goes on along the minus strand of CM056385.1, from coordinate 14,728,034 downwards.
ACACTATGATCTCATTTAGATTTAATTTATAATTACTTCCACTGAGATTACTTGAAATTACAAATCATCTTCAAAATATGCAATCAGTTATACATGTGTCATATGTAGATGCAAATGAGTCAGTTATTCTCTCATTGTGTAACACTGTTTAACTGTCAGTCTGTTTAAGCACAGACAAGGCCAAGTGTTAGGTATTGCTGTAATATAGTGAAGTATCCATGACAGCACAACTTCTGTTCAAATACATTTCAGAAATGGAGGTGTTTTGGTGTTACTACCTTTGATAACAAATATCAAAGGGTCTGAAAAAAGCTCTCTGCAAAGACTACCAAAACAGACTTGCAGAGGCATCTATACACCTGTCAGGTTTAGCATCACAACACACTTTTATGTATACCCGTGATGTCAGAGTTGAAAAAAATAAATAACATTTTCTTCAAAAATTTTCATTAAAAAATAAAAGTCACTTAAAGGTTCAGTGTGATTAGACTGAATGTAAGCCTTATATTTCCACCATGAGAAATGCAGGACATACAGGATATCCTTATACAGAGGAATAATTGAACCGAATATTAAATAAATACTGTGGTGTATGCAAGGAGCAAGCTCCATGTGTACTGTATGTGGACACCAAGAAATAAAAGTGGTCCTGAGGCAATCTTGGGGATAAAAATTGCAAGACTGTTGGACAATACATTTGGCTTCAGAGCACAATCATTTTGTATGATTTTGACTTGCACACAAAAGTGGCATGGTTCTTTAAAGCCTTCCACAATATGCATTAACAAGGATGTGGCAAAATAACCAACAGGCAGATGACAGACTAGGCTGTAAATTGGCTAGCATAAGCCATATGAACTAAGAAAGACAGCTAAAAAAACACACTGGAAGTAGCTGAGTCACACTGACTTATCAGTCAATTGATTGAGTGCCTATCTTAGATGAGGAAAACATGAAAATGGCTCAAGTTTAAGCATCAAGGCTGAAGTTAAATTGGTCTCAAACTCCTCTTTTCAATTCCTATGAAAGTTGGCTATGTTATTTTCACATTTTAACTGATTACAACTACATTTACTTAAAACCTCAATTATCTGTGTTTATAGCTTTCAGAAGCTCTATTAACATTTGACAGTCTGTGTTATGTCAGTGGTAAATGCCTTTCAGCACTATGCTCAGCCCTTACATGGATAAATAATTCACAGACAGAAGACTGCGTGATTGTGCTTAACAAGTGAAGGGGTAAATATACTGTATGGTCATCAATGGCTATATGCAACTTGACGATATTGACTGGCAACTTCTAGCAATTATCACAACATATGCTTCAAGGGAGTAAAATGCACATATTGAGTCCACAGCTGCTAAGCCCACTCTCCCCCTTGTCCCTAAACATCCCACCGCCTGTTTTCAGACTGACAGTAGAGCTGAGGGAATGAAGCAAGCGAGGAGCACATCAGTGCGGGACGTCCTTTTCCCGTGTACATTCGGGAGCCGCAGCACCCCAAAACAGGTCCGTTAGACAACGAGCGTGACTCACCTGGCTCTGTGGCGTGCCCCGAGCAGGCAAAGGATGTTCTCCTAGGAAAGGAAGGTGGGGGGAGGGGGGTTACAGTGGTCAGATAAAGGGAGATCGCAGCAGCCGCTGGCCTCCTCCGCAATTCTTCCGTTCAAATCCTTTACAAGTTTAACGTGAGAAACAGTGCAGCACCCTCACCGCCAAAGACATGAGAGGCCCCGGCATGGGAGTGGCACTTTATGGTGTTTCTTTAGGGGCGGATTACAGACTGACATTTACAGCTGGGAGGCTAAACTTACACTGTTCTTCCCAACTTGGGAGGGGGTCTCCCAGCTTTCTGGCAGCCAGTAAGGTTTTTTAAAGAACTTTTTCCCTTTTTTATTTGAACATCCTAGATTGGGTGTATACATTTGCCTGACTTAGCAAAAGAATAATAACTCAGCAATCTACTCTAATTTTGGAAAAATTACAGGAAAGTGAATTACAAACGAGCAGCACATCAACGGGAAAACAATTTTTTGTTTGTAATGTTTTCCCTCAAAGAAAAAAGGAGTGGACAAGGCAACACAGCTCTTTTTCACTGAAGCACAGAAGAACAAAAAGAGAGCAGTGTGCCACCTTCTGGCTCTTTTCTCATTCCCCCTTTTCCTTTTCAGCATCTGAAAATGTGAGAGAAGAAAAAAAAAATCTTTTGAACAGATGAGCGATGGAGGGAGTGGTCCTGTCATTTTATTCCTGTCCACAAAGTCCACAATTTTTTCAGGTTGCCCGCTCTTTCATGACATACACACCTCTTACTGCACATTCTTTTGATATTTGGACTGGTCAGTTTCCTGCTGCAGTTCCTGTTTCCTGTTTTTCCATAGTGACTGTCTTGGTCCTGTCCATGTCAGGGAGAATGTGTTTGGAACAGAACAGACATTGCTAGACTATGTTGAAATGGAACATGACGCAAGCTCTGGGCTTTGTGACGTACCTGTCCTGCTCAGAGTTCAATGAGGTGTTTGGAGTCTGTAGATAGGTGATATGTTAGTTTGAGGCACACACCCCCTCACTACTGTGCCCAATAATGTGATGGGACATCTGTGGACTATTTCACTTTGTGATCGTCCAACTAATTTATGGCGAATAATGGTGGTATTTTCACTCTCTCACAAACTGCAGAAATGAAGAATGAAAAGTGTGCTTTTTCTGCACATTATTCCCTCCAGATTACCAAGCCTATTTCAGTACAGCATCCTTCTGTACTACAAATTTTCTGTCCCATTGGACCAACACAAGGAGCTACTTCAATCTGGTCCTTTTCCTCTTTACTTCAAAAATACTCTTCTATGTATGAAGACATTATTATTATTATTATTATTATTATTATTATTCTTATTATTCTTCTTCTTATTATTATTATTATTATTATTATTATTATTAGCATCTGTTGTTAGCACGATGCATTACATTAAATTACATTCATTCAGCATGTGCTCTTGCCCAGAGTTCCTTACAATGTTGGAGAACAGGTGCATTCATTTGACTTACAGTGCAGTCCATAAGTCTTTGAAAGTAACATAATTTTGTTGTTTTGGCTCTGTACTCCAGCACATTGGATTTGAAATGAAACAATTAATATTAAAGTGCAGACTCTCAGCTTTAATTTGCAGGTATTTACATCCATAGCGGGTGTAAAGAATAAAGCAATCCAAGTCATAGTCAAAACATTGGGTGTGTCGTCAAAATGAACTGTTTGGGACATTTGTACAAAGCAATAACGCACTGATGAGCTCAGCAATAGCAAACAACCTGGTAGACCATAGGAGACCTCTGTAATTGTGAATAAAAACCAGTTTTCAACTATCAAACAGCTCAAGAACACTCTCCAGGATGTAGGCATAGATCTGTCAAAGAATAAAATAAAGAGAAGGCTACACTAGCATAACCTCAGAGGGTTCACTGCAAAATGCAAACCACTGGGTAAGCCTGAAAAACAGAATAGCCAAGTTAAAGTTTGTTAAAAAGTATGTTAAAGTTCCGGAACAAACTCTTATATACATATGGGATGAGTATATTAACACCATCGCGCAGATAGCAAATTTGGTCAGTTCTCACCTATTTAGGGGGTACTTTGTTTAAGGCTTTATAAATCCAGGTGTGAGCATTACAGAAACTTGGTAAATGGCTTCATCTGATATGAAAAAAGACAGTTGTACCATTTACAATTCAAACTTTTATTTTAGTTTACATTCATAATTTAAGTCAAAATAAAGTGCCACAAATGCAAAGAAACTTTGGAAAAATGCAAAAAAAATAAGTTTTTCTTTAGTTTGCAATGAAATACTCAGAGCTACATATGTGAAACAGGTAAATCTATACATTTCCTGGATCATGAACCCCGTGTCCACAAGTGTGCAAAATCTGAGGATGATATGCAGAACTACTAAAGATCTATGATGCAAAATATAGGCAGTGTACCCTGTTGTCTATCCAAATGGCTAAATTGTGCACTGCTCTAAATCATAAAATAATTATATATTTAACTACAAATCAACAGTCTTGCATCATACAACTCACTTTTGCATCATTTTCAAGTGGGATTGACTATCTTTTCATCAGTATAGGGGGGTGAAGTTGGTACATCAAACATAAAACATGACTGAGGAATGAATGCTCACACTACAGTGTGTGAAATGCACACAAAATGTGAAAATAACCATATCTAACATAACCTACTGGACAAGACAGTGATCGAGTGGAAAAACTAACATACATATGTAGCCAGCGAGAAGAACCACATATTACAAGCAGTACTTTTTTCATATCGAGGACGAAAAACTCCCGTCAGCGAATGCGTTTTCTGTAGCTGTTTGTGTCATAGTACATTGACTAGATTAAAAATGCTGTTACGCTGGCTCTAAATTATCGTTCAAAGCATCCAAGAAAAACACAAACACCGTTGAGAAGGATATACTGTCATCTATCAGATAAAACTGTTGTGAATAAAACGTGGCTGATAATGACGTGTGATGCTTTCTGTGGTGTGAATCAGCTTTTCTACATTGACCTGTTGGGTCTGTGTTACTCAAAGTTTGTCATGAAAGTGTTGTCGTGAAATATTCAGTCCACGATATTTGGGAAAGAGTCGTGAAAATTATAAGACATGTCTTCTAAAAGATCGTGAAGTGTGTCGTCAATTCTGAAGACACATTGGAATCGGGAAAGCCACCCCTGTTTCTTTGTTAAATGTTGGCACTAAATTAACTCCATAAAAGACACTTTTTGAAATTAACAGGCAATTTATTTTGTTAACGGGTTTATTTGTTGTATATCAAGATGTGGCCTATGAGAGTGTAAAATAAATATTTGAAAATATTCACATGTGTAATTAAGAATAGGATACAGCTAGTGTTGTTCCATGTTACTTACTGTATGTTGGAGTTACTCAGTAATAACATCTTGTTCTCAAATTCGTTTTTTATTTATTTTTTATTAAACTTTATTTTAGCAGGGGGGACCCACTGAGACCGAAATCTCTTTTCCAGGGGGGCCCTGCGGCAGTACGAAGTTAAATTACAATTTAACTGCACAGGTATAGGTGCAACTTAAAGTGTTACCTATTTAATCTGTCCAATGACTTTTGGAAGTTAAAGGGAAGAGGTTAAAGAAAGTTAAAGGGAAGGGGTCAGAGGAAGCTAAAGGGAAGGGATTAAAGGAAGCTAAAGGGAAGGGGTCAGAGGAAGTTAAAAGGAAGGGGTTAAAGGAAGCTAAAGGGAATAGGTTAAAGGAAGTTAAAATGAAGGGGTTAAAGGAAGTTAAAGGGAAGAGGTTAAACGAAGTTAAAGGGAAGGGGTTAAAGGAAGCTAAAGGGAAGGGGTTAAAGGAATTTAAAGGGAAGGGGGTCAAGGGAGTTAAAGGAAAGGGGTTAAAAGGAGTTAAAGGGAAATGGTTAAAGGAAGTTAAAGGGAAGGGGTTAAAGGAAGTTAAAGGGAAGGGGTTGAATTAAATTAAAGGGAAGGGGTTAAAGGACATTAAAGGGAAGGGGAAGAGGTTAAAGGGTTAAAATAAGTTAAAAGGAATGGGTTAAAGGAAATTAAAGGGAAGAGGTTAAAGAACGTAAAAGGGAAGAGGTTAAAGGAAGTTAAAGGGAAGGGGTCAGAGGAAGCTAAAGGGAAGGGATTAAAGGAAGCTAAAGGGAAGGGGTTAAAGGAAGTTAAAGGGAAGGGGTCAGAGGAAGCTAAAGGGAAGGGATTAAAGGAAGCTAAAGGGAAGGGGTTAAAGGAAGTTAAAGGGAAGGGGTTAAAGGAAGTTAAAGGGAAGGGGTTAAAGGAAGCTAAAGGGAAGGGGTTAAAGGAAGTTAAAGGGAAGGGGTTAAAGGAAGCTAAAGGGAAGGGGGTTAAAGGAAGTTAAAAGGAAGGGGTTAAAGGAAGTTAAAGGGAAGGGGTTAAAGGAAGCTAAAGGGAAGGGGTTAAAGGAAGTTAAAGGGAAGGGGTTAAAGGAAGTTAAAGGGAAGGGGTTAAAGGAAGCTAAAGGGAAGGGGTTTAAAGGAAGTTAAAAGGAAGGGGTTAAAGAAAGTTAAAGGGAAGGGGTTAAAGAAAGTTAAAAGGAAAAGGTTAAAGCAAGTTAAAGGGAAGGAGTTAAATTAAGTTAAAGGGAAGGGGTTAAAGGACATTAATGGGAAGGGGAAGAGGTTAAAGGGTTAAAAGAAGTTAAAAGGAATGGGTTAAAGGAAGTTAAAGGGAAGAGGTTAAAGAAAGTTAAAGGGAAGGGGTCAGAGGAAGCTAAAGGGAAGGGATTATAGGAAGCTAAAGGGAAGGGGTTAAAGGAAGTTAAAGGGAAGGGGTTAAAGGAAGTTAAAGGGAAGGGGTTAAAGGAAGCTAAAGGGAAGGGGTCAGAGGAAGCTAAAGGGAAGGGATTAAAGGAAGCTAAAGGGAAGGGGTTAAAGGAAGTTAAAGGGAAGGGGTTAAAGGAAGTTAAAGGGAAGGGGTTAAAGGAAGCTAAAGGGAAGGGGTTAAAGGAAGTTAAAAGGTTAAAGGAAGTTAAAGGGAAGGGGTTGAAGGAAAGGGCAGTCCCCCTACAGGGGAAAGCATATCACAGGCTGCAGCGGCCGGGGACTCTAATGGGGAAGGCCAGAAACAGCCAAGCAGTAGGCAAGGCCTGTCATACCTCCTCCTCTCTGCGACGAGGAAGGAAGCTAAAGGGAAGGGGTTAAAGAAAGTTAAAGGCAAGGGTTTAAAGAAAGTTAAAGGGAAGGGTTTAAAAGGAGTTAAAGGGAAGGGGTTAAAAGGAGTAAAAGGGAAGGGGTTAATGGAAGTTAAAGGGAAGGGTTTAAAGGAAGCTAAAGGGAAGGGGTTAAAGGAAGTTAAAGGGAAGGGGTTAAAGGAAGTTAAAGGGAAGGGATTAAAGGAAGTGCATTTGCAACACAAAATAGCATGGCAGGTTTATGGCTCATGGTCTCGTTATCTGTATTTCCACCGGAAAAGGTAATATTGGTAATAATTACCTCTGACCCCTGTCTCTCTGGGGAGAGCCTGCACAAGGTGAGTACAAGGAACAGTCCTGCGAGACCCTGGAGAGGCGTCTGAATGAACCGCTGAATATGCACAGTGAGGTCCTCGTATATGCATGGTCGTCACAGAGAGGAGGAGGTATTACAGGCCTTGCCTACTGCTTGGCTGTTTCTGGCCTTCCCCATTAGAGTCCCCGGCCGCTGCAGCCTGTGATATGCTCTCCCCTGTAGGGGGACTGCTCTTCAGCCTTGCAGTACCTGGAAGGGGGGGGGCATAGGCATGGAGGGGCAGCAGGGCGTCCCCCGGCTCCGAGCTGCTAATTATGCAAGGGAGAAGCCGATTACCACCGCGATGAGCGGCACGGCAAGGGGGGGATCGGCCCACGCCCAGCGGGGAGGGGAGTCCTGCCACAGGAGCCACCAATCAAGCGTGAAGCAGAGCTCGGACCTTGAGACCCGATTCAGTGGGAAAAAGGCTTGGCCGCTAGTTCAGAGCGCGGCAACTTTCACGGATTAGTTGAGGCGCTATTCTGCAGCCTGAAAGGGGAACACAGCACGGAGGCGGCTTCAATGCACACACAAAAAAAACCTCCTCAACAGCTGGGAACAGGGCTGTAACCACCGCTCGGTTGCCATGGCAACAGAATATCTCACATTATTAGCAAAATGAAGACACTTTGGCTAGAATTGGGATATTTATTTTCCCACCTTTAATGTGCCTGTTGTTAATGGCTTTTTTTTTTCCTCGGGCGAAAAAGGAAAATTGTGCTTCCCCTCGAGTAAATAAGTACAATTTGAGAAATTGGAGTTCCTGCAAAAATTCACATTGTCACCTTTTAGAGGTTTAGCAGAGGGGCCTGATTTTAATTATTTCCTTCATTTCCCTTCCATAATCTTATTTTTAAAGAGACAAAAATAAATAAAATTAAAACATTTTTTACACTTTAAGAGGAGTTGACAATTACAGCTTCTGAAGTGCATCTGGAAGTCGTTTAAAGGAAACCTTTGGCTTAATACTGCAAGTCTATTTCGGGGCTCATATTTGTGGCGCTGTTACATCATTGTACCCCAGGTCATCCACACATGGCCCCTGAGGACAGAATAGAGACCCTACACCCTCTTTCAACAGCAAACTGAACCTCACTGACAGGTTATATAATGGCTTATGTAACACACACACACACACACACATACACACACACACACACACACACACACACACACACACACACACACACACACACACACACACACACACACATACATACAATTTCACAATTTTATCTCAAACCCCAGTATCCTCAAGTTTTTTCTGTTGTTACTGTAAAACTAAAATAAAAAACATCTAAGGTGGCCCTTTGACAATCTGACTGAAATGAAAACTATCCCACAATGAAGTTGATTGACTGATTCATTGCTTCATTAACTGACTGATTGAGTTGATTGGTTAAGCTTGTTCCGACCATTTACAGCATATGTCAGTCATCTGCCACTGTACAGCATTATCCTATATTATCCATCATACATTGTATTCCCTATCTCAGGAGGTTATTCTTTTCATTATTCAGTCTGTTTCATTGCCAGAGGCCTGCTTCTTTATGTGTAACAATCTCTCCCCTTGCGTAATGGAGGAGAGAGGCAAGGCACTACCATATGGCTTTTCACTTGAAAATGATAATCATTTCATTATTTGTCTGCAGAAAGCTTGGGCTAAAATTGATGTGCCGTGTAAAGACTTTTCTTCCTCTTTTTACAAAATTGTGGGATTCATACTTGACATTTACATGTATATTATGACATGTTTCAAATGCAAAAAAAAATCTTCTGTGGGAAAAAATATATATATATCACGTGGTGGTTCAGTATATCAATGTGAAAAAATGAAAGAGAGATAGTGTGTTACCACAGGGTAAAAGACAGCATATAATGAGCAGTGTGAGGCTCCCCATCACTTCATTAAAATCATTCTTTAAATCTATTAACATGCAAACTTGGCATGAGGCATCTCCTGGGTGTATTAAAATCATTATTGAGAGAATGCCGTCACCGTGTTAGACACTGGGGCTGACTCCCATTGACTGCTTCAATGGCAAATTGGTGTTTATATTGTCACTAAGTGTCCCTTTGCGTCCAGCATGTAATTAAATGCAATTTGTAGCTACAGAACACACGCTGAAAGCAGATGAAAAATTAGAGCATTTTTTTTCTGTGCAAGTGTTTATAATGTAAGAGCTCACTTCAGACACGATGATCAATTGCACAGATATTTTTAAATTTCCCAGAGTTCCTTGTGATCTGAAGGATGCACACATGAAGGTGGAAGTCTCCTCCATGCCTCAGTTCCCCTAGGGATCAGAGAGCGCTCTCAGAGCATGTGGACTTTGAAGCCATGAGCTTGCCACTTTGATTGCGTTTACATTCTGTGAATATTTTCTTTATTGCCTGCTACCTCATGCTTTCTTTTCTCTCTTTGTGAATGCGTATGAAGAGATGGGGAAAAGTCACTGTGGAAAACCGTGAACAATGTGCTTCTTGCCTTTGAAAGAAGCTTCCCTAAATTACAAGTTGTCTGCTGTCATTTCCCTGGTTTACGACCTTTTCCCCATCTTTCCCACCTTGTGTTCCCGTGTTTCACATTTAATTGCACCAATAACACATGCAAGGGTCTCAAGCTCTGCACATGGGGCCAGCGCTTGGTATGTGGATATGGAAGCTATTAAAATATTTTCCAGGCCTCAGTTTTTATAGGTATAAAGTGTGTGGATGTATCCCACTGTGCTAACACCAACCATGGGCACAGAGTGGCACTGTGCCAAGCCCAATAACTCAATAGAGAAAGAGGGAGGAGCCTGGAGACTACATCTACAAAAGAGATGGAGTTGTGCATGTTAAAATAATCCCACCACGAGCACTTGTCAAGAGGAACCTGCTATTGCAGTTCTTTGTATGGAGAGTAAAATACAGTAGGTAGGTTTATACTACAGTTGATGCCATCTCGGGCCTCCTAATAAATAAGTCAATCAACACACCATTTTGCTGCAGGTTTACAGGAGCTACTCTATTTATTATGTCAGACTCCTAACTACAGTAATGGGCCTTTTTTTTCTATATAGTGCCGCAGAAGGAAAGGGATAAGATTTATAGAACAGTGGGGTACATACAGTACAGCCTCTGCAATACAAACACATTGAGAATGGAGGTTGTTGTTTGGACCTGAAAATACAGCAATTTTAAGAATTTGAATCCTTTATTGATTGGAACCACGAGCCAACATTTCCTCAACCTCATTTATTAAATATGCTACTGTCATTTTCTCTATATAGGTCTACACATTTATATGTGAATAATCAATAATAATCAAAAGACAGTGTTCGTCTTATTATAAAATAGATTTTTTTTATTTATTTTGGCTCTCTGGAAGAAATATTTCCTTTTCTGCGATCTGGTATCTTTGGCAGGTTTTGGAACCTTTTATTTTGTTCTTTCTGTTCTTCATGTCAAATACTGTTTGTGTTATCTAGCCATAGGATTGCATTGGTTTTTCACAGGTAAACAGTCTAAACAGTCAGCAGATTATATACTAATGTGTATTTCATGGCTTCCTGTTCCAGACACCGATTAAGCAGGAAGTTTGGCAGGCTAACATGAGCTACAGCTCGACTCCTTAACCTGCCCAGGCACATCCTCAGCTTGATGTCCTTGTGCCTCCCAGCCACAGGTCGGCTCCTTTGACAGATAATAAGGAGCCTGATAAGGTGCAATTGCGTATGCAACTACTGGCGTCAAGAAGATGAGCTTAATAAAATTATAATTGGAAGATTAAACCCTGTGGCCATTTTTGCTGTATTATGGTTGAGTAGACATATAAAATATGGCTTGCCTAAAGTTAGTATGAGATTGCATAAAGGTTCAAAATGAAAGTTTTTCTTTAAATGTTGCAATGACAATTCTGTGGCTGAGTTAGAAATTACTTTTTGGTATGATGTGAGAAATTAACGGTCTTCCTTGAAAGTTTTTTAAGACATGATTTAACATCAATATTGCATCGTGTGAAGGTTGAGAATGAAAGTTTGTTTGATGTTGCAATTTTATGGTCATGTTCTTACATGAGAGTTGAAAATTAACATTTCATAGGATTAATTACTATGTGACACTTATTTAAATTTAAATTAAACTTTCAGGGTAAAATGTTTAGAATTAGTCTGCAAGATATAATATTTTTGTCTAAACCTCACTCCCAAAGATATATTTGGGGCATGATCAAATGGGCAAATTGAAAATCAACAACAAATGTTTGGTTTGGACCTCTTACTGATATTTGGTATGATGCGTTTTCTGATCATGACTATGTGATCGTATTGAAATGAAATATAAGTCACAGTGTAAGCATTTATTTAAATTATATTTTTGCAACATCTGGATTCTGATGTTGTGCATCTCATCCTTCTTGGTCACAACCAATATTTGATGAAATAACCATAATACAATGTTTCCAGACTGTCAGATGCCTGATAAAAGGTTCCACAAACGTACTAGTCCTTGTATGCAATCCGCAAACAAGATAGACAGCTGGCTTTAAAATGTGCAGGCCTCTCTCTGACCCAGTAACTCCACACACTGCACGGCTGCATAATAAGAATGCATTTAATTGGTTATTTTTCCATTACAATATTTGATCCTGCCTTACTGCATTTGGAATATAGAGGTTCTGAAATCGATTGGCTATCCACTCCCCATCGCGCGCAGGAGAGCGGCAGTGTAGTATAATGGTTAAGGAACTGGCCTTGTAACCGCAAGGTTGCAGGTTCGATTCCCAGGGAGGACACTGCCGTTGTACCCTTGAGCAAGGTACTTAACCTGCATCGCTTCAGTATATATCCAGCTGTATAAATGGATAATATGTAAAAAATTCAAAAAGGTTGTGTAAGTCGCTCTGGATAAGAGCGTCTGCTAAATGCCTGTAATGTAATGTAATGTAATGAGAGCATATTGTAAGTATCAGTTCAGTCCCCCTCTTTGCAGGAATCTGAAGTTGTTTGTTGGGAAACATTGCTCATCAACACAAAGAACCCTAGGAGGCACAACAACAACAACCAGGATCTAATGCACAAGCTGTCGCGTGAGTTTCAGAATATATATTTGTCTTTGAGAGTGGGGCAAATAAACACTTTTTATTTTAGGGGCTGCTATCTTCAGTTGAATGGACACAAAAGCCAAACGTCTTCCTCTCAAAGAAATGACCTTGAGCACCAAAAGCTGCACTGGGGATGGCTCCTTCCCCTGACTGCGAGTATTCCTGATGTGGAGGTGTCACATGAATGAGATCAATACCCCACCTGCAGGCTCTCTGAAGAGGAGCACTCAATACTCCTGTACCTGCTCTGACCACCAAACCACTGGAAGGCCTGCCTCCGCACGGGAGAAAGCAACGGCAGGAATACTGGCTGTGTGGAAGTACATTGGACAGGAACAGGGAATGGGCCCTTGAGTGAGCTGCACCTAATGACCATGTGCATATACTAAGGCCGGAATGCTACAGTGGCCAACTACTACCCAGCTGTATCTGTTGATGCTGAAAGCCTTAATGAAATGAACACAGATATGCAGGAAACTTATATCGCAGTAGCAAAGGCGTTTGCTCTGCAGGACTCCATGATGTTGAGCAATACTCCAGATTTCCTGCCAATGACCCTCTATGACAAATAAACAAGTCTTATTTTCCATTCCTACACATTATAAAAGGTTTAGTGTCTCTTGACATTAACAGAATATAAGGGTTTGTGTCTTAATAAATAGAACATAATTAAGTATCAATGGTTGGTGAGATGGTTCTGTTTTTGTGGGAAGTGATTTATATAGACATGTTAACATAAAATGCATTTGGATGCAAAAGAAAAAGAAGAACATAAAATGCATTAGATTTCCCACAATTGTTTGCAGATGGGTTCACTGATATTGTAAACTATCCTGTCTTTTGTCCCACAAACTGTGCACTGTGAAACATAATGGAAGAAAAATAAAATATTTATTTTACAAAGAAAATATAAAGTAATACAAAGTATATATCTGGACTAGTCAGCATGTTAATCCTCTTGAGTGATTCAGAATTAGTCAGCAATTAAATAAAGACATAGGGAAGTGCACAGTAGATACTAGAAAGTGCATACCTCCACACATTTCCTTCACTGAAGCCATTCTAGTTCAGATTTGGCCTTATTCACTTACCAAAACAAGTCTCCATCTATATCAACAGCATTGAAAGTCCCTGTTGTGCACAAAAAAAGCAGCCAGGGTCTTTATCGCATGTGCTCTTTCACACCCTTTCAAGAGGAAACTAAGGGTTGAGTTGCCCTTGCTAATTAGTAACTCCAAAAAAGTTCACTTCAAAGACATGAGCATGACTGGAAACCCTGTCAGTGTTCCTCACTCGAACCAGGAGCAGAGGTTACTCCCCTCAGTGTGAGAAGTTGGGATGCCTGAAACACAGACCTCACAATCCTCACCCCTCACCCTGCTGAAGATATCAAAGCCAGAGGAAGCAGTGGGGTACGCAAAGGCGTCCCAAACCCAAAACAGAGGCCCTTTAAAGAACTGGGCGGGGGTGGGGGGGTGGGGGGTCGGAGGGGAAGCTGCCAATATCAAATTCCCCCCTTATTCCAAGTGTATTCACAAAGATAAATATCATTCATCTTTCCAAGTTGCCATGTGTCTCAGGCGCCCTCGCTGTGTTGAGAAGAGAGTTGGTGGTTAAGAGGACTGCAAGTTTTTTTTGGAGGGGATGGGGAGACAAAAGGGTCTTTCCCTATAAACGCCCCTAATGAAGTGGCTGGTCCCTCCTTTAGCCACAGCCCAGCCCCGTGCAGCCTTTTCTCTGTCTGAAAGACTGAGTGAGGCTGCCGAGGAAAGCAACCCTTCCAAGCAGCCCACAAAGGCCAGATTGTGAGCCCATTGTTGTGAGGCGAAGAAGCTTAACACTCTTCAGTAAACCCAGAGCAGACAGGATAGGACTGTCGGACCGGTCCTCTCTTCTGGCGTGACAAGCTCAAGCCCAATCATTTATGGCTAAGAAGCCAGAGTGGGGGTGCCGGGCAGGTTTAACTACTCCCACCCTGGAATTCTGAGAATATTGAGGGAAGCTTGGGCTTTTGAGTCACAAACCTTTTTATTTTTAAAATCCTCTTTTTCCCTTTGCCAATTCACTCTAACAGTCCAGTGTCCTTGTCCAGTGGCATGTAATGGTGTATTCAGCCTTCTTGGCTTTCACAGCTTTTGCAGCTGTGCTGAAGGGTCAGACTGTCAGATGGGGCACGGAGACACAGTTGTCTCTTCCCTTTACGTGCAGCAGCATTCCAGCTCATCTTTCCAATGGAATTACCCGGACAAGCAGCACAGCAATGGTGCCCCCATGTGCATGCAACCAGAATCGCAGGGCCAGACGCCGCCCGGCCTTTGAGCTGCGACGCTAAACCCACGCTCTGCACCACCTCACATACGACCCGACGCCTCCTCAGAAATGAAATGGGCCACTTGTGTTCGATGCCTCAAAATGAGCCCCAGGCTGATGAAGCAGACCAGAGATAACACCATGCTTAATTGGTTACCTTACATAAAAACAATGGACAAACCAACCCTGTACAAATTATTGATTGTATTTCTCTGTTTCCTCCATTTTGTTTAATGTAGTGATAATTCACCCCTTAATCTGTCACCTACACAAGACAGAAAATGGAGGGGGCAGGGAGGGTTATGTAAGAAACCTGATTGAGTTAATCCCAGTGTTTGTATAGCGGCACTCTCATGCAGCTCTTGGGCTGGATCTGGGCCCCTGTCCTCCCCCCTCCCACCCCCCCCCCCCCCCCCAGCCTTTGTTCTCACATAAAAATCAGTTCAATTGTGCACTCGTCTTAATCCAGTCTTTGGCATCAACAATGGCCACTTACGAGCAGCCCTGATAGAATGAGAACCTGGGCGATGTGGCGGTTTGCTCTGATCCCAGTCCATTCAGGTAACGGCAGTCGGGTGAACCTTGAAGCACAAAGTGCAGGATGCGACAGAAGACATTTGTGATCATAATATCCCGTGGAGCACAGCCCAGCCCCCATCCTGTCCCCTAAGCCCGCTGAGAGCTTTTAATTAGGCCCAAGATCCACAGACCAGACACAGGCCAGAGACCAGCAACAATGGCCACCCTTTGAAAAGGGCATTCTGAGGGCAGGTCTCCCTCTGTCTGCATTCAGAGGGAGGCAGAAATAAAATACAACAAAAAATCAACAACAACAATAATAATAATAATAATAATAATAATAATAATAAGCATCATCATAACCGTCACTTGGGTGTTTACCATCATGAATGTGGTCAGAATACACCTACCCAGTGATATTTCACAGAGTGATATTTCATCTGAGTTTTGTTCATTTTTGTTTGGATGAAAACATTACAAAAACGTTATGAATTACATTGTATTTTTCCCCAAAATTTAGCAACTTGTGATTTCTTCATTGTGTGTGAAATAATGGTAAAAGGGTGCTTGTTTTTTTTTTTGTATTCCAAGGCAACGGCTGTGTGTTTCACTTATAGTGGTCTTAATTCACACGTTGTTACTTAGAGATAAATGCAACGCTTTTGGACTCCCCTCCTAACACTTTGGCAGCAAAGGACACTTGCGATGACAGCCATTCATTTGTCAGAGAAGTTAAAGTTGACAGTAATGTTCAGTAGTATACAGTATTCATGAATGTGTACTTTTTTTTAGCCGCTCAAGTTTGAGCACTCCCTCTCGATAGGGTGTTGATTTGGTTTTGAACAGGGCAGACGTGCTCACCGATGTTTATATCCTATTCACAATGTCAATAATATGTACAGGCTCTGGGGCAGCCGGACTCCAAAAATGCACTTTGATGCAGCACTCCTCATCTCTCTACAGACTGAGAAAAAGCACAGAGTAACATCACAGCAACATTCTCCCTTAATTACAGTCACTGATGGGCAATACAAAGGGCTCGGTCTGCAGAGGAGATTCTATTACCCTTCCCTCTTCTTACCTTTTCTGTGTTTGTTGAAGAAAAGGAACAAAGACGGAACCCTACTGATTGAAAACTAGCAGAACAGCGAAACAACAGGACACAACTGATCGCTCATGCATGGCTGGGATTAGGAATAGAGTATAAAGGGAATGGAGAAGAAAGGAGACGACAAAAGAAACAGGGGACTGACAAACTTTTTCCCCCCTTTCTTTTGAGGTGAAAAGGATGAAAAAAGGTCTGGTCATATGAAAAGATATGGAGAGAAAGATGAACAAACAGAAGCAATCCTTTTTACTTTCTGAACAGCGTTCATTCTGGGCCCCTTTAAGCAGGAATATAAAGAACACAGGGATAGACTCTCCAGTGACCAATCTGAGACAAGCCCAAGATGAAAGCGAATTATTAATATTATCATTGTTATTTATTTATTGATTAACAGAATTTAAGAAAAACCATTGAAGCCTCAAGTTGCTTGGTTGTGCAGAAATTGGTGGAAGCAAAAATAATGAAACATTGTGATCCCAGCCAAACGACTTTCTTTTAAAGGCATCAATCACAGACTAGCTAACAAGACTGTGGTCTTTTCAAACACAGCTTGGGCAAAGTGGAAATCATCCAAAGCTACTTTGCACCCTCTGTCTATTATGGATTGCGTCCAAATCACACTTTTTTTTTTCTTTCTTTTTTTGGTAAAGAGAGGGAAAAGGAGAGCAGTTTAAGAAAGTGAATAAGTAAATAAGACAGTGAGGCAGTCCTCTTTGATACTGAGACACTTGAGCAGCAGTGCAGAGGTGAAGAGGGGCTCGAGAGGCCTATAATGACCACCGAAAGTGAAGGGGGGAAGTGGGGTCAAAGGTTGAGGCTCCAGATTCTCCTACTGTTTTACTTAGAGGAAAGACTCTTTGAATGACTCCATTGTGAGCCCAACAGTATGAATCAGTTAAAGAACACACAAACAGGCACACTTAGGCTAACAACTGGATAAATTAACGTTATATTTGGATTATAAGGCAGCCTCAGATTCTTGAGCCAATGATTAACACCAAGGGGCAGAGCTCTTCCCATGCTCCCCCCTGGGCACCGTAATCGCACACACATGGACGTGTTTCAGAAGCGCCTGCCGACCACCTGCCAACTGCATGTCTATCTTTGGCACTCGCTGAGACAAAGGGCCGCCTCCTTAAAGACAGCCTCCAGTCATATACAATCGCACTGTCATTCGCAACGTCTTCTTGGGAGACAGAGAATTCTGGTGGGACAACTACTCTCAGGTTACTTCCTCCTGTCTTTCGTTGGCTGCCATTTTCATGTGGCGTGACCAACTGACCTCTGGGAAGTCCTCATTTTGTGATTTACAGAGTTTAACTGTCATGACCCCAGGCAATTGGAGAGAGCTACTTGTCTCTGTCACAGCGATGTAGCTGATGAGCTGGACAAGTGGATCTGATGACTGCATACCTCAACATCTCCCAGCATCTGTAATGCTTTCCCTGTGGGAGGGGGAGAATTCTGCCCATAGCCTATTGCTCCCTCCTGCAAGGCATTGTCTAACAGTAGCCACAGGCAAAGCAGCTCAGGTTAAATCATCAGTTAATGAAGTGTGTTGCCATGGTCAGTGCCTAATGTTGCACCATGAGGAGAAAATTGCAGGAACACTGGACAACTGGAGTCCCTGGGGAGGCTGACCAGGGGCATTTCTCCAGCGGCCATTGTCTGTCCCACTCAATGAAATTGAGGGTCACACTTAGGAAACCCTGTCACAGCCAGGTCCCACATGCGAGCTGACAATATTGATGACACAGTCGTGTTAGCTTCAGTGAACCTCCATTAGTGCTGTCAGTTTCAAAACTAACAAAACTGAAATAAACGGAGAAACAATATAGATAACGGCCGCTGTAATGGAAGGACGCGTCGGCCATCGTCTTGATTGGAAAGGAAGCTGCCTGCAGCTGCCTGTGCCTGTTCCGCTCGCAGAGTGAAGAAGCGATAAAGGAATGGAAAGCTGTTTCAAGTCTGAAGTCCATCACTAAAAGCTATTCCGCTCCCCCCAGGTGACACACAAGCAGGAGTTATACTGCTTCCTCTCCGGGTTCCACTTAATCACCTTGAAGCAAACGTGTGCTCACTAGACCGTGTAGGCCCAATTCCTTCCATGTCTTGTCCTGAGTCCTATTTCATCCCCAGAAAAACGTCCACAGGGAAGTGAGATTGCTTTTTGAAGATGGCTGGCGTGAGCCTGGCGACGGGCCTGGGTCCAGGGTGTGAAGGTTCAGATTGCTTGGAAACAAATAAAGAAGCAGTCTGAGGACAGAATCGTCTGGCTGCCTCTAACAAGTCAGGTTAGACTTGGAAAATCACTACAGGGTCAAGCTGACATTCGGCCATGTGGTCTGTCAAATTCTACAAACATTTTTTAAAAAGTTCTTAAGTAAAGATAATCAAAGCTGTGATCCTCACAACTGTGGCTGACAGAAAATAATGCCCAAAAACGGAATGCCCAACATGTATCAGACATTTGTTTAACCATAATTAGTTATAGGTGGTTCCAAGTTTCCTTCTTAGTGTTGTGATGAATTCCTTGTGTTGCCTACAAGCACACAAACAAAAACCAAACAAACGGAATACAGAAGGGGTTAATAAAACAGAACTGGGCAGATGGGTCACATGTTGTCCATTGAAAAGTCACCCCAAGCTCAACCCTATTCACTTGACTATAAAACTGACAGCATGCTCAGAAAACTAACATAATGAATGCAAAGACAAAAAGAAAGAAAGGGGGAGGACAGACATAAGATAAATGACATAAATAGACTCTGTGACTGATGTGTTTGGATGGTGCCAGAAACTAGATGACAATTAATAAATGTGGCTGCAACTACAAAGGGGCAGGCCAGAAATGCAGGATAGTGCCTCGAGCCTTGAATTCTTCAGCTTCTTTTTCTTACTGAGTGAAGGCCCTTGCTGGGCACATTTTATTTAATTTGATTCTCACTTGTGTTCGTAGACACCCCGTGGCCTCTTTGTTTGTCTGTCGAGTCAATGGGGAAAGTGAGAACAGGAAAATTAGTCATTTCATTGGTTCAGGATTCTGTATGCAGCAGAAAGCTGCATCTACGTAGAGTAGTACGTACCAGAAGGCTAAATTTGTAATACAGTTGTATTTTTCTAAAGCCATGAGTGAGACAATACTTGTGTTTATAAATTCTGAAATAAGCAGCAATTTTGTTGATATTGCTTATATTTACATTTTATTACAAAATGACTTGCAAGACTACCAATGGAATTGGTCTAAATTGGTCTTCCCATCTTCATTTTTCTTACATTAATTCAGCTGTAGGGGGTTAGCTAGACTATTTTCAGAGCCACCACTCCCTCCTCTCTCCCAGATAGACCTATGTTAGCATTGTGCGCTTTGAGAATTATCCATAATGTTTTGCAAGTATTTATATTGTTTATTTGTGTGTCACCCCACCTCTCCACACAATCTGACAGTGACACTGCTTTTTACAGGGGATCACATTTTATCTACGTTCTGCCAGGACAATATTCAAATTGAAAGGCTGGATCTTCAGTATGTAGATGTGTATCAGAAAGCTGTGCTGCAGCAGGTATTGTATTTGTGAACCCACAACCTCTGCTGGCCAGGGAGTTTTTCCTTGCCACTGTAGCCTCTGGCTTGCTCTGCGGGGGTTTAGGCCAGGGTAAACTGGGAAGCATATTGTGACAAGTACTATGTAAAATGCACAATATAATTTTCATAGATTGATTGATTGAAGTCTGTAGCCGGTCCGCCCAGTGGTCGCTTCTAGTGCAATCCACCTCATCCACTGCCTACTTTGAGTACGCTTCCTTGATGGATGTTGTATGCGCAGCTAGGGCTTCATACTACGGTGGCCCTGAAGTGCAAACCCCTATCTTGAAATAAGAAGCAAATAAGAGTTGCTCTTTTTAAAAAAATAATAATAAATGCTTTATATATTTAGAAAACCACCGTTTTTTTAATAAGTCGCAATCATTTTAAATGAGCTACTGTCTTTTTTAAAAAGGCGCATTATCGATTTAGGAAGCCACTGTCTTTTAAAATAAAGCTTCTCTATTTCAAAATACATCTTCTTTATTTCAAAATACGTCTTCACAATTTCAAAATACATCTTCTTTTTAGAGGGAAAAGGCTAAGGGCTAAAGCTAGCCTTTGCGCATGCGCAAAGCACAGTGGGTCGAGCTGTCATGATCGGATTGGCAGTGTAACTAATGCATAGCTAAACGCATGTCTTCGTGGTCTGTTCATAGTGTCACGGATTCGTAGATGTGGACTATATTATAGCCTACAGGAGTTGTCAAAATGTTGTTTTTTTAAAGTAATTACATAATTATAAAATGAGCTGGAATGCTTTACACGTTTAGATACCTTCACTTTCCTTACCAACTCCCCAGCAAACAGTGGATATCCCAGGGACGTACCATTTTAGTCCTCTTAAAGTTATGATGTGACGTTCCCTAGGGATGTCCTAAAAACATTACTAGAATGTTATTAAAGTCCTAGGAAGGTCACTGTTTGGTTACAATATGACATTTAATTTGAATTTTTCGGAGACATTCAAACAACGTCCCTATCCGGCTATGATATGACGTTGTGCTCATAACATTCATGGGACATTCAGGGACGTTCCTGCAACGTCTGTTACTGGATACAATATAACATCATGCAATGAATGTCTGGGGGACGTTACTAGAACGTCCCGGGAACGTTCTCTGTGATGTCCACGTGACATTTACAAAACCCTACAAAAAGATGTCAAGGCGACGCCCTGATGACATTTCGAGACATTCAGGGGACGTCCCGGGAACATAATTTTGTTAGCTGGTTCGTAGCCAAGCCTACGTTTCAAAGTATACAATTGTACTGGTGTTAGCCTATTTATAGCTGGGGAAAATAGCTTCCTTATCCAGGAGATCAGCTTGACTGAGAATGTATGTGCGATTATTACAACGAGTTGGTAAGAAAACCGAAGGTATCTAAACGTGTAATGAGCCATGTGGAATACCTGCAACTTGCTCTAGGAATTCCAGCTAATTTTGTAATTATACTTATAGCTGGGCTATATTTCTGCAGAATGTGATGTCCTGGAATAAGGATAATATGGGTTTGTGTTCATTATTACCCCTTGTCAATTACGCTACCCTGCACGGTGATCGGATTGCCAGTGTAACTAATGCATAGCTAAACACATGTCTTCGTGGTCTGTTCATCAGTTGTATAAACGTGGCCTATATTATAGCCTACAGGAGTTGTCAGTTGTAAATTTATTTATAAGTTCAGATAAATATGAATAAGCTACTATAATTGGCATGTAAACGACTACCACTAGGGGCCACCGTGCATCGGTTAAGCGTAAGGCCTTGTACATCCTCTACGCAAGGAACATAAACGCCAATGCAGATTCGGGACATAGGCCTTCTCGAACTCTTTGCTTACATACCATACACGCGTTTACCGGCTTATTTTCGCCCTGTCCGCTAGTTGGCAGCCTAGGCTAATCTGGTTGGAGCAAGTAACCTTACACTGGAAATTATTACTTCTCTGTGTGTAGTTGTTCGTTCTGCAGTGAACAGTATTTACATTTAGCGCCTCTAACGCAAACGTATGGAATTGCACCACACGTTTGCGTCGTGTTACAAAATTTGGACTGCACATTTTGCTACGCAAGAACGCAAGAAACTCCCCCTGCGTTGCTCTTTGCGTCGTTGCGCGTGTTCCTTGCGTAGAGTACCAGGCCTAATTGACAAGGGGTAATAATGAACACAAGCCCATATTTTCCATATTACAGGACATCACATTCTGCAGAAATATAGCCCAGCTTTAAGTAGCTATAATTACAAAATAAGCTGGAATTCTTAGAGAAATAAGTAGCCTAGCCTATTCCACATGGCTTTTTCGCTTTTCTTACCAACTCGTAGTAGCTATGACATATGCGCATCTAATTCTATAATGGCGGATCACACATACATTCTCAGGAGACACATTTACACCACTTGATCGTGACAAATGATCCATGTAGTTTATTTTGTCGATATGGATACCAAGGAACACAAAATATCAAATCGGTTGTCAAGGAAATGTGCATAGCGGAGAATTCTAAAACCACAGAATGCCTGCAAGTAATGTGTAGTTTGTGTACTGCAGGTCAAGGTAAGAAAAACCTCAAAACTAAAACGTTTCATAAACATTTTTAAACTAAAACCCCAGTGTGTACGAGGCCCCAGAGAGAATGTCTATTGTAGGGAAGTACGTTGCAAAGGTAAACGTGTAGCATGCATAGGCTATAGGCTATTACAACTCCTGGCTCAACTATTTGACCCAAATCCCCCCTTTCTGCAGGAAATACCACATATTGAAATAATATAGGCTACCCCTTAAAGTGACTTCATTAACCAACAAAATGTAAATAACTGCTCTTGTCCGCAGTGAGCACTGCAGCTCACACTGAACAGTGTCGTGCAGCGCGAGTAATAATTTGTTTACAAAGAATATTCAACATAAACATGCCAGCAAGGGCACAGTGTGCAGAAAGTAAACAATTGATACTTTACTTACCTCGTCAGAACGTAAAATTTTGTTTTGTTTTAACATAAAAATACAGGAAATATCCACACCTTGCATGCAACGCAGAGAGTAACTCTCCCCGTCCCTGTCAGATACGCAGTTTTCATATGCTTTATACTATACAATTATTTTATCAAGTTAACTATAAAAAAAAAATACCAAAAATAAATAGGCTACTATAACTAGAATATTCAAAAAAGCTCAACTGTAAGCTAGCTATATCGCTCACTCTCTCTATCTCCTGATTTTCCTCTCCACGCATATCAAACGCTGCGCTCAGATTCACTTTTATTAGCTGCGGCGTAGCCTGCCCTCGCTCCAAAACATCAGGGCGTAGCTGTACAGTTTTCTATTTCGTCACCGGGAGGAATACGTCAGCTGGATGAAATTTCTGGCCAATCACAGATTGAAAGTGCAGTACCTAACGTTTTACCACTAGAGACACTTTTGAGTTTTTGACTGCAGTAATTTGTCAAGATCTGGAACAGGATCAATCAGTAATACTTAGATAAAACCAAATGTATCAGTTCTGATCTAAAATAAGTTGTTTTAGTGCTTTGTTACCCTTTAAAATGATTGTGTCTTATTAAAAAGATGTTTTATTTTTAAAAAAAATTATATTTGATTTAAAAATAAAGTGGTTTCCGAAATATATAAAGCATCTTTAAAAAAAAAGAAAAAAAGAGCAACTCTTTAAAAAACGATTGCTTCTTATTTCGAGATAGGGATTTGCACTTCAGGGCCACCGTATCATACTGCTACGCCTGCAGTGTAGATGATTGTGAAGACATCGCAAGTTGTCCTATAAAATGAGTAGTTCACAAAAAATCACCTAAAAGTGAGAAATAGGAAATATATTTAGATTTAGTATGCTGTAACAGTGTAATTTGCTAAATATCAAACATAGGCTAAGATTAAAGATAAATACTGGCTGTTGGTTAAAAAACTTTATTTATGCAGCCCAATATTTCTTCCCAGGAAATGCAGCACATAGGATAGCTGGTTCCAATTTATCTGCACTGAGAAAAATATGTATAAACCTAGAGGCTTGTAAAAACAGTTGATTATATTAGAAGTTCAAGGGGAAGATGACCTGCAGAATGTTTGAACAACTAAACATTCAGGGCGGACATAGGCGCTTTAACATAAAATGTTAATGTTTTGGTCTTGTGAAATTCCTTTAATCCTTGTACTTGATATTTGTGCCCAATTATATGAGCACATACTACTGCCAGTAGACCATTTCACAGTATCACTGTTGCTCAGCTTGTTACAAGGATAAAGAAAATGTATAATAGGCTAAACTATGCAAGGTTAGACTCAGCTCAGTAAAGGATAAGTTTCCATACTTTTTCCTGGCAATTAAACTGTGAGTCAAACTATGGGCTTCAACACGTTTATGTTTTGAGAATACTCATGCTTTTAATTTGGAAAATGTTTTGTTAAAATGGCTGCATTTCGTAGTCTAAGCTTCAAAATATATAAATATTTTATTAGGTACTATTTTGAGGGGTCTTGCAGTTGATTAGGGAGTGGTGTGAACATTATTATAAATGAAAGTTAATCACTCAGATGTAATTTCACTGATTCCTGTGTGCTGGGGTTATTTACTAGACTGTTGTAGTCGTTCTCAAATCCGGTCCTGAGGAACACCTGTGTATGATGGGTTTAGTTCCAACCAATCTCTTGGTCAATTTGGGTTGTTGAATACATGTGTTTAAGTGTTTTTTTCCCCTTGATAACTTGATAACACAATTTTGCAGGTTTGACTCATTATCATTTTCTTTGACTTTGAATTGTTCATTATCTACCAAATAGTTTGTTTTAGTCGCCGTGCATACACACTTTCACCAATTAGGAGCCTGTTGATTCACCTGAGACTTTAATTTGCCAGTTAATTTTTTTTTATACCTTTCTTTATCTAATTATTTAAAATATAGCACAAAGTGAATATTGGACTTTTATTATTCCTGGCATGCATAGCTATTGTGACAGTGTGGCTTAAGAGGGTAAATAATCACTCAAAATATGAAAAGCGTAATTAAGAAAAATTTATACCTTGTTAAAATTCTGGGATTGTAATTGTGGTTGGAATGAAAACCAACATTCCAACGAGCATTCCCCCAGGACTGTACCTACTGTTCTAGGCCACACTGTGACAGGACAGGTGGCATATTTGAATAATTTAAGGCACTAAATGCATGGAAATATAGCATGACGTAATCCAGAGACGTTGGCACGCCTGGCTATAAAGTCGTGTGAGAGTCAGGCAATCATATTTGTAGTCACTATTTAACAAGCAGGGCAAGCATATGAGAAAGGTTGAGAATATAGCCAAGATGGGGCTTTCTCTAAAACCATAAATCTGGACATACCCTGGGGGTTATGATGACCCTGCTGATCAGTCTTTTCATTTTACCTCCCTTGGGAGTAACCTGAAACAGAGGCCAAATTAAACATGACGACCACCAATGGTTCTGTAAAGTCAATCCGTGAACTGCCTGATGTCATTTGCAAGCTGAATGCAGAGGCTATTCCCGCTAAGCTTTCATAAACAGCTGATCCATCATACCTGGGCTACTGTAGCCTATAGCCTTTGAGTACATAGCTGAGAAATACTGTACCTTGCTGTGACAGCTGTTTGTCATCATTCATGCCAAGCCCATGACTATT
Source organism: Synaphobranchus kaupii (assembly GCA_029718625.1). Taxonomy (NCBI): domain Eukaryota; kingdom Metazoa; phylum Chordata; class Actinopteri; order Anguilliformes; family Synaphobranchidae; genus Synaphobranchus; species Synaphobranchus kaupii. The sequence goes on along the minus strand of CM056385.1, from coordinate 14,702,721 downwards.
GTTATAAGGATAGCTGATTATGTGCTTTAATGTTAAATAATTAAATCTATAAGGTATTTGTGAGCAATTGCTGAAGAATTTGCCCTATAAAGGGAGTGATAACTTTCAAAAGCTATTATAAAATTGGTCAAATTGGAATTTACTGCTCACAGTGACAAGTAGGCCTAATTTTTGATGAATTTCATCTTCACTGTGATTAAGGAAATATCTTCCACTAAACTCATCTTAATTATTTGCCTACCAAGGTTCTGTTATTATGTTAGGTGCTTTTCTGAATTATTTTACAAATGCTTAAAAAGTAATTTTAACACTTGGTGGCTTGAATTGCTTGCATTGATTATTAGCATGATGTTGGTTGGATATTGGATAGTAATGTAATAGTATTGGAAGTAAAATGGTTTTACATCTTTTGATTTTGTGCACTCCAGCTGCAGATGAAGAGGATTTTGAAAATCGCAACCTCCTTCCCCTTAACAATTAACCCAGTGTTTCCCCTACCATTATCTTGGCCGGGCACTCACTTGGACGAGGGAAAATAAAAAATTTTAATGAAAAGAAAAAAAAATTTATATTATTCTTTTTTTTAAATATATAATCTTTTTTATTTTTTTTTATGTAGCTGCAATATTTCCCTTACCGCAGAATGCGGGAATGATCAAAATAGCATCTGGAAAAACCCTTGCCAAAACGGTTTCCCGTTAGGCCTAATTAAAATTTTCAATGGCAGCGCTGATATTATGAGGGTGTAATTATAGTTTCCGCCTCTACGCAAAATGGCGCACTTTCACCGCCCGACCTGAAAAAAAATCTAGGGGAAACACTGTAACCCCTCAGAGTTGTAACAGTGTAACGCCACTATATTATTTTAATGTGAAGGCTCAAATTTCTGTCTGAACAAATGGGTCATGAATTGGATGTACACTGCTTAAGCAAAATGTGTTGAAACAAAATGTCTGTGACCTCAAAAGCATAAAAAACTAAAAGGGGAGGCTCAAAATGGTGTCAGCCAACTGTGTATATCCACACAAAGTATCATCCAAAGCATGCCATTGACATAAGCCCCAGAATACTGAAGTGCTTTGGTTAAGACATTTTGTGTATATACACAGTTGGTATACTTCATTAGAAAGTCGTTTTTCAAAAAAAAAAACATGCACAACAAGGTATGCGGATGTTCGTGAGTAACTGTGTGACTATATTTGGAAAGAACATTGCTGCTGATTTTTTCGAATGTACATGTTTAGCACATTTTTTAGCTTTAAAAATAAAAATGGCAAAAATACAGCTATGATTGATAGTTTAGACTTAAAGGGATAGTTCGGAATTTTGGACATAATGTCTCAATTACGACTTACCCATGATGTAGTTGATTGATGGAAACCATTTTCAGCTAATTCCATGCTGTCCCTTCTTTTGGACGTACACACATTGCTAATGCTAGCACAACTCTAAGGTAACCGGCATCCACTACCAAACGCACTTCAACACTCCACAGTGCACCCAAAGCAAATAAAATACGACGACAGTCTATCAGGGTTGTTTTGAGTGTTTATTCCAACATTTCTTAAGTCAAACTATCGTTGAATCCTTTACTTTGTGCTGACCTATATTCTCTGTGGAAGTACGGCAGTGGAGCGATACTTTACATTACCTACGAAGGTAGTGCCGGCAGTTTCAACCAGTTTCACCTGTGTGTATTAGCCCTGCAAGCAGCTGAGTGCAATTAAGTAACTGCTTAAAGAGATACTGCAGAGGCTTTTCTAAGGCCCTTTTTTCCGCTTCAATTTGAACTGAAACTCGTGAGTAGGTGTGGTCATATGACGATGATGCCACGTAGTCATATTATGAATATTCATACGGTCAAGGAGTGAAAGGGTGTGTCTTGGTGAACTGACTCAGCCCCCTTCCAGCTCTCTCCTCACAACTAAATAAAATGGCTGTATTAGTTGAGCAACGTCTTCGCGAGGAGAAGACCCGGGATGTAACCGAATGGTAAAGCTAACGTTACCTAGCTAAGTTAGCTTGTTTGTCTGCCTAAAGTAACGTTACTATTGAATACATTCAAATACACAGCAAAACCCAGTCACACAGTAACGTTAGTATATTGAACATGGCTGGTTGTAGCGCCCTCATAACTTCACTTGGTCCGGAGAGAATTATCATTTATTAGCTAACATTATTCATAAATGATATAGCTAATATAACTAGCTAGCTAAGTTACCAGTTCTCTCTGGACCAAACGGGGCTAAACTCACACACAATAGACTGCCTTGCATTACCTAACTTATCGATACATTCCGTCCAAGTTACTGACCAACTGGTTACTGGTTTTGCTAGGGCTACATCAAATGTATTATTGCTATCGTTTATTAGCTAACGTTACGTATTCATAAAAGATAGCTCACACAATAGGTTGCATTCAACCCCACATTAGCTATTACCTATCAGTAATGTCAACCGTTTGCAAAAGCATTTTTGTTGTAGTTTGTACAGATAACTTGCATGTAAACAGAAACAAACTAATGTCCCAACAGGTGTGCTTGTGGCCACCTGTTGGGACCTGTCCCCTCCAGAAAACCTATGTTGCCGTGAGGTTACTGAGGTAACGTTATGTCAGCGTAGTTATGAAGCTATTCTTGATTTGTCTCATACTGCGGTGCCGTAGTCGGGCATGCTTGGCCCAACTGTATAATAGTGGCCAATACATGTGCAATTACACAATGTCACAAATACAATGTAATAGGTATATTGTACTTAGCTGTTTTACTTAGCTGATGTAATGATTACAAAATTACATCCATCACTGTTGGGATGGCACCTGGCTTCAGCGACAGAGTTTTATAGAAGCCCATCTCAAAGCCAGTTAAATTGTGGTAGCAGTCCAGTGTGAAGTGCGCGTTGCACACTAGGCTTTCTTCGGCAAGTCCGCGTGCTCTACACCGATAGCTTGAAGCCACTGGCTAAGCAGCGCTGGGTCTCTCGGCAGATTATGAAAGCTAGCAGAGCCGGTGGCGTTGCACCGAGGAACAATACATCTCTGACTCCTTGGCATAATGCAGGCAAGTTAGCTAAAGATACCAAGTAGTAAGACGTCGTATATGAATAACTGTAGCTCGATATAAGTCGTAATATTAACGTTAGCAATAATACAAAGCAATTCGCATTTGAACTTGAACTAGCTAATTAGCAGTACAAGGGTCTCAATCTCAGAAAGAAAAAAAAAATCGTCGTTCTCTTCTTTTATACCACATGCCCAGCCAAGACCCACCCCTAGGACCACCTCAAGTCCACCCATTTTTATGTTAAGGCTTTCGTGACGTCACGAATCCCTGGAAGCCAGCATATTGGTAAGTCTACACAAAAACTCAGATAAAACCATTTTTACTAAACATAAAATTTTCGGACATAAACAGTTGTGTATGATCATAATCTAACTCAAAACATAGGTTGTCAACGGGAAAAGTCGGTTTTTGACTGCAGTATCACTTTAAAGCTAAAACAGAGGCTGCCATAATACGGCAGCCTCGTCATAAATTTACCTGACTTGTTTGTTTGTTCTGATCTTCACTAGGACCCTATCTAACCTCTCTTTTCACCACCTACCATGTGTCTAACCCTCATTCCTCTGTGCTCTATGCCTCGCCCCAGGAGGTCCAACCACCACAGGCGCAGCCCGGCTCACCTGGTCTGCCCACCCCTGTCCCCTTATAAGGAACCCTCAGTGGTGGGTGGACTATGGAACTGCCGGTCAGCTGTCCAGAAAGCCAACTCCATCACTGCCAAGATGAAGTCCCTCCACTTCCTGGCTCTCACTGAGACCTGGATCACCCCAGATAACATGGCCACTCCAGCTGCTCTGTCTGATGGCTACTCCTTTTCACACACCCCCAGGGCCTCTGGCCGAGGCGGGGGCACTGGTTTGCTTAATTCTCATCCTGGAAATTCTGCATGCCCTCTGTACACAGCCTAAATATCTCCTCCTTTGAGTTTCATGCAGTCACTGTAACTCACCCATCTAAACTAAACATTGTTGTTCTCTACCGCCCTCCAGTTCCACTCAGCACTTTCCTGGATGAACTGGACACTCTCCTGAGCTCCTTCCCTGAGGATGGCACCGCTGTAATTCTACTGGGTGACCAACCGCCAGCCAGAGAGCTCCCAGTTAGCCAGTGTCGCCTCACTCCTCCAGTCCCTCGCCCTCACCCAGTCCCCATCGCCTGCCACCCACAAGGCTGGTAACCAACTAGACCTTGTATTCATCAGGAGCTGCGCCACGTCTGAACTCACGGTGACTCCACTCCATGTATCGGACCATTTATTTATTTCATTCTCTCTCTCCCACCCACTCTCCCACAACTCCTCTAACAACCTACCCTCTGTAAATTTCAGGAGAAATCTCCTGCCTCTCTCGCACTCCTCTCTCTCTACCTCTGCTGCGTCTGCACTTCCTCCTGCATCTTTTGTTAATTTGCCTATTGATGTTGCCACCTCCACCTTTAACTCCTGCCTCTCTCAGTCTCTCGACTCACTATGTCCTCTTGTCTCCAAACCAGCCCGATCATCACCCCCCTGCCCGTGGCTGACGGATTCTCTCTGATCCAGCAGAACCATGCTGAGAGAAAGTGGAGGAAATCCAGATCCCCAGATGATCTGGCCTCGTATCACACTCTGCTGGCAGCCTTCACATCAGCAACTACATCTGCTAAGACTTCATTTTTTCAGTCAAAAATTAATGCATGTATGTCTGACCCACGTAAACTCTTTTCCACCTTCTCTTCCCTGCTGATCCCTCCTCCACCCCCCTCACCCTCTTCCCTCTCTGCAGATGACTTCCTGATCCACTTTGAGGAGAAGGTAGCCATGATCTGAAACTCCTTCACAGATCCGCTGATGCCCCATATCCCCCATAATGAACACACCGCTACACTTTTGTCCTTTAAGACTCTGGAGGACACAGATGTACTCCAACAGTCCTCCAGTCTATATCCGGTGAGGACCTTCCATATCTGTCCTCCATGATCAACACCTACTTAACCTGTGGCTATGATCCTGCTGTTTTCAAAACTGCCCGTGTTACCCCACTCCTTAACTCTATAAGCTTCACCCCTAGTGGTTTGAGACGTATCCGTCTCAATTACAGTATCATGTTCATCTGAAATTATAAACTACAGCTTTAAGAAAACCCCGAAAATTTTGACGCAGTATTTTTTTAAAGGGTAGCTTCTTGCGAAAACCGCAGCTTCTCCAGTTACACTGCCGTGCAATAAATTAGGAGGGTGCTATTAGTAGCCCACAGCACTCACGCACCCTCCTCTGGCTACAGCCACAGACTGTAAAATGCATCAAATGCACCGTTTATACACGCTAAGAAAATCATGTTGACGTATAGAAACAATAATATTTTTTTAAAACGTTGTACAAATGAGTATTCGCCGTTTTCCCTTGCTTACTGTACTATATACAGTACCTGATCCACTTTCGGTTTAGAAGACACCTCATTTTTTGCTCCAAAATCTCTCGTATAAATATGTTTAAGAAACCAAGTACTTACCAGTATATTCAGCTACAGCTGTTTTCTCATGAACCCTGAAGAGTTTATCTTTTTATATTTCGCCAAAGTCCCATACAGTCGACATTTCCGCAGTGACCTCCCCTCGCACTGAGCGCTGAAATTCGTTGCTGTACTTGTGTGAATACGCACGCGCTTTCGTACGTTCTTTTTTAAACGTATTTAAATACATTAGGCGACGTATGTTATGGTTATTATATATATACTGTATGTGACTATTCTGAAATAAATGTATTCTGTAGCAAATTTCTGAATGATACAGCTTCTTCTTCAGTTCAAACTTAAAACCATGGATTTTGCAGGGAATATTTTTTTAGATACTGACATTTAAATAAAACTAGTAGAAACCAGGAGAACATTGCCTCAAAAGGGCCAAAGTAAATAGGGTTAAGAAACCTAGCTTAGACCCCTCTGATGTCAGAAACTATCGTACTGTGTCTCTCCTGCCCTTTCTGCCCAAAACTCTTGAATGAGCTGCCCTTAACCAACTCTCTGTTTTTCCTCACCAGAACAACCTGCTCGACCCTCATCAGTCCGGCTTCAGAACCAGGCACTCTACTGAAACTGTGCTCCTGGCTGTGTCTGAGGCACTCGCCACTGCCAGAGCCTCCTCAGTCCTGATTGTCCTTGACCTGTCCGCAGCGTTCGACACGGTCAACCACAAACTCCTGATCTCCACACTGGCTGAGATAAGCATCTCTGGAACTGCTATCTCTTGGTTTACATCCTATCTCAGATAGATCCTACCAAGTCTCCTGGAAGGGCTCTGTCTCTGCACCTCATCCACTTTTTAAAGGAGTCCCGCAGGGATCTGTACTGGGTCCTCTGCTGTTCTCCATTTACACTAAGTCTCTTGGTTTGGTTATTAATTCACATGGCTTCTCTTACCATAGTTATGCTGATGACACTCAACTCTTCCTCTCTTTCCCTCCCTCTACCCCACAGGTAAAGGAGAGGATATCTGCTTGCCTGGCTGACATCTCCATGTGGATGTCTAGCCATCACCTGAAGCTCAACCTCGACAAAACTGAGCTGCTCTTCATGCCATACAATACCTCCCACTTCTAAACCTGTCCATCACTGTCGACAGAACCATGGTGACTGCCTCCTGCTCTGCAAGGAACCTGGGGGTGGTCCTGGACGACCAACTGGACTTCAAAGAACACAGCAGGGCAACAGCACGTTCCTGCAGGTTCCTCCTGTACAACATCAGGAGGATCCGGCCGTACCTGACCACCTACACCTGACACCTGCTGCAGAGCGACTTGCACTTCCCTCCCTGCGTGGTAACGGCTCCCGCTTGTCCTGACTGCAGAGCTTTTCCAGGTCGGAAGGCGGCACAGAAGGGACATCTCTGGAGGGCGGCGGCGCAGGAGGGACCGCTCTGGAGGCCGGGGGCGGTGCAGGAGGGACGACTCTGGAGGCCGGCAGCGGCGTAGGCTGGACCGCTCTGGAGGCCGGCGGCGGCGTAGGCTGGACAATTTTCCTGTTGTGGTGAATAAATAGCATGATCTGTCCAGATTATTGAAATAATTTCATTCAAAACACTAGTTTTGTTCGCTCAACTCTGGTGACTATGCAAAAAAAGTTTGAGCATAATATTTTTTAAATTCAAAATCACTCTTTAATAAATGCGGAGGAGACCATTCATCATTACAACCTCCCTAAATGTATATCTGTCTGCAAGGTGCAGGTATTAAGAATACACTCTCCATGCTGTATGGTTGGTGTCTGCACTCATCCCCGTTCCCCAGTAGAGGTGCGCAACTTTCTCCCTTTAATTATCCATGACGTAGATTCAATGTATAATTCCGACGTGGATTCAACATCAATTTGCTCATCGAGATCACGTTGAATCAACGTCAGAATACCAAAAAATATTGAATAATCATCAAAATTGGTTATTTTTTCGCCCACAGTACACTCACTGCAATGAAGTTGTATAATTTTATCCATTTTACGTGTTCAGCTGGCAAAGCAACTTATGACGTTAGGCGAATTATTTAGGCTACAGTTACGGCTGACATTATAGGCTACTAACTAGTTCAGTTAGCAAATGGATTCAGTCAGTGATGGCGACAAACATTAACACTTTTATATCATGTTAATATTTAACCTTGATTATTCAATATTTGTCGGTATTCTGACATTGATTCAACGTGATCTCGATGAGCAAATTGATGTTGAATCAACGTCGGAATTCCACATTGGATCTACCTCGATTCAACGTTCGCTTGCTATCTGGGTAATGAGACTGAATAGTTTGGCATGCTCGGCTTGTTTTGTCGGCTGGAAGAACAAATGTTGGTATGTGCTAATTAAATCCCTGACTAGAGTCACTTCTATTTATATGCGCAGTTTAAGTTTTGTGAAATGCCCATGTAGCCTAGTTGGCCAATGTTGATAATGCACTAACCCAAAAGAGCTGGAGCACTGTCCATTTACAGTGCCTTGCGAAAGTATTCACCCCCCTTGGCATTTTTCCTATTTTGTTGCAGTACAACCTGTAATTTAAATTGATTTTTATTTGGATTTTATGTAATGGCCTTACACAAAATAGTCCGAATTGGTGAAGTGAAATGGAAAAAAAAACTTGCTTTAAAAAATAAAAAAAATAAAAAAAACTGAAAAGTGGTACGTGCATATGTATTCACCCCCTTTGCTTTAATGTATTTTTAAAGTATCATATTTAATATTTGGTCACATATCCTTTGCATGCTGTTACTTCCTGAAGTCTGTGACCCATCAACATCAAAAGACTCTCGATATCTTATTTTCAGGTACTGTTACAAGCGATACTATAACCTCTCTGCATTTGAATGGATCTCTATGGGAATTGGGGGGTGAGACTAGATTCAGATGTAAATTACGCTGGTACAGTATGGAACACATGACTGGCTAAATGGCAGTAAGTCATCAAGGGTCTAAGGTATTAAACGAGCCCCAAACCATCACTCTGCGGCCACATATGGAGTAGATGTGGATGGCTCACTGCAAGGGTTATTTCTCCTGACTCATTTTCCTATAAAACTCTATGGGGAAAAAAGTCAGGAGAAGAAACCATTAAAGTGATCCATCCACATCTACTCCATATGTGGCCGCAGAGTGATGGTTTGGGGCTCGTTTGTTACCTTAGACCCTTGATGACTTACTGCCATTTAGCCAGTCATGTGTTCCATACTGTACCAGCGTAATTTACATCTGAATCTAGTCTCACCCCCAAATTCCCATAGAGATCCATTCAAATGCAGAGAGGTTATAGTATCGCTTGTAACAGTACCTGAAAATAAGATATCGAGAGTCTTTTGATGTTGATGGGTCACAGACTTCAGGAAGTAACAGCATGCAAAGGATATGCGACCAAATATTAAATATGATACTTTAAAAATACATTAAAGCAAAGGGGGTGAATACATATGCACGTACCACTTTTCAGTTTTTTATTTTTTTTTTATTTTTTAAATCAAGTTTTTTTCTTCATTTCACTTCACCTATTTGGACTATTTTGTGTTGGTCCATTACATAAAATCCAAATAAAAATCTATTTAAATTACAGGATATACTGCAACAAAATAGGAAAAATGCCTAGGGGGGTGAATACTTTCGCAAGGCACTGTAAATATAAGCCGTGGTTCTCTACCTTGTTCTAAACTGTCAAATGGACTGTCCAAAATACTACGTAGCCCAAACGTAGAGCCCACATGACCAAAACGTAGGCAAACGTACAGCCAAACGCAGCCCCTACGCAAAAAAGGGGTGGGTAAATCCAAAGAGAGTAGGCGGAGCAAATCTCTGGTATACGCAGCCCCTACGTCAAAAAGGGGTGGGTATGTTGACATCAACCAATAGCATGGAGGCCTTAATGGTCAAAACGCCTTAAGATGTTCAAAATGGACGTCTTAAGACGAACAAATTTGACGTCTTAAGACAAACAAATTTAACGTCTTAATGCAGACGCCGAATTACAGGTTTTGGCCCAAACGGCATTCCATAGTGTAAGGGAACATAAAACGGCGTTTCCGAAACGCCGTATGGCGTTAAGGAAGCGCCGTATGACATTAAGGAAACGCGCATGTGGGCAGGTGAAATGTGACCCATTTGGTGTTCCATAGTTCTCATCCAGTGTAGGCTACTCAACTATCATAACGTTACTCAATAGTAGTCTATAGAAGGGTGTGGAATCGGACACGGATATGAGGAAGATCTGGCAATGCACCCCCAACTAACTTTGGCTAGGAAGATCTCACATCCATGCAGCTCACAATGTTACCTCATTTTGGCTCTATATGTAGGCTATGCCCTAAAAAGCATTTTATGCTGGGGTCACCAGAAACATTATTATAAGGGGGTGCATATTCTGGCAGGGCTGGATTTCTGCTTGCCGTGAAATGCACCCCCAACTAACTTTGGCTAAGAAGGTCTCACATCCATGAAACCGACAGTGGTAACTCATTTTGGCTCCATATATATGCCCTAAAAAGCATTTGATGTTGGGGTCACCAGAAACATAATTACAAGGGGGTGCATATTCCTGCAGGGCTGGATTTCTGCTTGCCGTGAAATGCACCTCCTGCCTAACTTTGGCTAGAAAGATCTCACATCCATGAAACTCACAATGGTAACTCATATTGGCTCCATCTGTATGTCCTAAAAAGCATTTGATGTTGGGGTAACCAGACACATAATTACAAGGGGGTGCATATTCCGCCAGGGCTGGATTTCTGCTTGCCGTGAAATGCACCCCCAACTAACTTTGGCTAGGAAGATCTCACATCCTTGAAACTCAGTGGTAACTCGTTTTGGTTCCATATGTATGCATTAAAAAGCATTTATGCTGGGGTCACCAGAAACATAATTACAAGGGGGTTCCAAACGGTGTTGTCCATATGACTTTGAATGTTTGAAAGCAAAGATTGCAGTGAACAAGGTTGGAAAACTAATGAAAACGAGCTGCATTTGGATGCAGTAACCGACAGCAAACCTTTCTGTGTTCGCGTTTCCAATTAACAATGCACAAAGTAGCCTATGCATGAAATTTCCTATAGCATTAGTAATCACAATTTCAATTTCCAACATTGTTCACTGCAATCTTTGCTTTCAAACATTCAAACCATACATTCAAAGTCATATGGACAACACAGTTTTGCGCTAAAAGTTTATTAACGTTAACACACACAGCACAATAGCCTACAGAACAACTGCTTGCTAAGCTGCTAAATTCGCTGATAGCAACATACGATCGAATAGGAATCAACTGCTTAAATATTAGGAATATTAACGATATGTATAGTATATAGTTATGTGGATATGACCCACTCTTGTACCATAGATATCCGAATAAACGCTCTATGTATATTACTTTTTTACTTCCTGGGTTACTTGCTGAAATTGTTGGATGAGTGCACAATTCTGCAGGTGAGTGTGCTCCTGAATTCCCTCAACAAAACCCCGGAAATAAGGGGTTCGTTCTGGTAATTTAAGTGCCCTCATTTGTGAGAAAAATCGCACACTCAAAAGCTTTTTGACGAAGTGGACTCAAATATGCGCCCCCAAAAGTGTGTAGGGGTCGTATTCGGACAGCCAAAATGAAAGCATGTCCCCCCCTCCAGTAAATATGGTTTGATCAGCCGTGACGCATTGTTTTTGTGTTTTTTGAACGCGCTTATGGGATATGTGGTCAATAACAAGACGCGGTTGCTTGAAGCTGATCAGACGTTTGACTTCATTTCCCGAATAAACCATTGTCGAAAGGCCATGTGCTGTACATCTGCAACTCGTAAACATTCTTCCACCGCTATTGTGCTACAGAAAGGTAATTACTTATTTTGTAGCAAGACAAAGTTAACTATGTAATGTCTACCAGCTAACTCCAACTTTTGAAAATAGCACTTCGTATGCTTCGCGTGTGATACCTAATTATATCCATATATTTCACCAAGCTTGCATCGATAGATGAACTAGTTAGCTGACTTTGTAGAGAACACTAGCTAGACAGGCACCATTGAGTAACATTGTACTCCATTATACATGTATCTTGTTGCAAGTTATCTGTCCAATTATTTAAACCTAGAAAAAAAATCTGATTATTTTGAGTAAGTTCACTTGTAAAATACAACACTGCGTAACTTCCAATTTAAACACTCATAATTTACAATTACAGTAGGTATGGATGTCGAGTTTTTTCACACCTATGAATAAATTTACCTTGACTCGACTGCATTGGACTTCTTGTCTGGAGCAAGATGCTTTGTTAATTCTTTCTCATAAGCCACTATCAGTCTAGCTCACTAAATATGATGATAGATATGTTTGCTTTTTATGACTGTCCCTCGGATTTATATAACTAGGTTAGTAATCAAGTTTACGATGATCCACTTTAGTTAACAGCAGCAATACCTAGCTTTCTGCCTTGGCTGTTTTCTTTTTGTATTTTTCTGTGTGCTGGTGAAAGGTAGAATCTGTCATATCAGGTGTTATTCCAGATGTCAAAATATTTCAGATTTATCAGTACATGTGGTCATATGTAAGTACATGCTGGCTATATAAAGTTTACACATCCTTTCATAAATATGCACAGTGAAAATGGTGACGTTAAATCCCCGCATGAAGTTTAATTAGTGTTTGAAGTTGGCCATCTCATATCCTTGTATATCACATAGTACTACCACATTTTGACCACAAGATGGTGCCATTTTAACAGATAGTTGAAATGGCACCATCTTGTGGTCAAAATGTGGTAGTACTCATGGGGTCAGGACAGGACAGCCTGATCTAGGCAAGATTTAGGTGGTGCCATTGGCTATGCTTTGTACTTATTAATGATGGTCTTGACTGTATTCCAGGGGATATTGAAGTCCTTTGATATCTTTTTAGACCCATCTCCTGATTTGTGTCTGTATCACAACTGAGTTCTTTTGAAAGCTCATTGTTTGTTCTTGACTACTTAATGGACTATCCAGGGTAGGAGGCGTACAGAAACAGTTGAATGCACATTGCATCTTCAACTACATGCACATTGAATACACTTTTACATGCATTCACCACATACAATTACTACCGAAAGTTTTAACATCTCTGTTTTCATTTAGGCCTACATAATTTATGCGAACAGATATTGGTGATTTTAAACATGTTTCAACCTCTCTTTTTCACTCCGGCTTTTCTGCAGCCCCGCAAGCAATTGTGGCCCTGGTTTATCTGTGTGCAGACCCCATGCGTACGTTCTGAAGTGTGCCGGTGTCCCAGGTGCGGTGGTATGTATATTTTATGTCTCAGACTCAGGTCCCAGGGCCTCGGTGTCACGACTTTGGGCTGGTTCATATTTCAACACTTGTGAATTGTAGCATCAGAATCCATGTCATGAACTCGGCCTGTTACAGGTCTCGAGACTTTATGGCAGATACAAGTCTTAAGGCCTCAGAGTGCGGCCAGCAGCTGCAACAAACCTTAAGACCGTCTGGAATCTGCCCTGGGTGGATCCATGACCCAAAACCTCTGAAATCAGTGCCATCCTAAGAACTCTGTGTTGCTCATATGCTCGACCTAAGTCCCAAGACATTTGTCATTCAGCCCAGTGTGTGTATACCAGTACCATGTCCTGAAATCCAATCCATAGGTACGCTACCCAGCACCAAGGCATATGCATCAGGGAAGCACTGTGGGCGTCTAACAGATGAGCTGACCATGCGGAGGAGAAGCAGGAAGTCCCCAGACGGAGGAGCTGTGTAAGTATGAGTTTTGCTTTCTTTTTGTTTTTATGCACCACATTTGGTGTAGATTAGTGTATTACTACTTACAGTCTTACATACTTCTATGCAATCAAATCAATTTGTTTTAACTAAAACAAACTCATTTGATTATAGTTGTATGTGATACTGTCTGTAGTAATGCACTAATGGAGGGTGGGGCCTGGCCGAATTCTCAACTTTTTCGCCTTACAGCCAAAAAGTTTGTGTTCCAAAAAAGTTGCATAACCCCCCTGTGTTTTGCTTCCAACTTTCAGGGGGGGCCACAACCGCCACTTCCCCTTCATTCACACCCCATTCATACCCCATTCATACAACTCCCCCACCCTTGGGGACCACCGCATCCATACCACTCCCCCACCCTTGGGGACCACCAACATTGCTCAGGTGTGGCACTCGGGGAATCGAACCGGCAACATCGACCCACGTGAAGTGCGGTCCAACCTCCTACGCCACGGAGTCCTTTGCATTTGTGTTTCGTTTTTCTACAAACTTAAATGGCACAATGGTACAATGGTACAATGGACAAAAGTTGTGCAAACCTGAATGGGGATTGAACCCCCGTTCTTGGCGTTGCTAAACCAGAACCATTCCTTTGAGCCACTGTAACTTGCACTTCTTTGTTGGGTTTTCCTGCAGTGAATTCATGAAGATGCAAAAAGAGAGGAGAAAGAACATTCAAAAAGCCTGTCCCTTCTGTTGTTTTTTATACCTTTATGTACCTATGTGCTTTTGCTGCCATTTCAATTGCCCTACGGGGACAATTAAAGTTTATTGAATTTAATTGAATTCTCGCCACAATCTTGGACAGAAAATGAGACCACAGAAATGTAGGTGAAGAGTGAGGTTTGAACCCTGAAGTGCTGTGTCCACAGACAAAGACAATACCGTTGTGCCAAAGTATCCTTAGCTGTTTTGTGAGCTCTGAAGTGGAGTGAAGAAGCTGAGATCATAAAAATATGAGGAATAAAGATAAAGAATGAGGTTTGAACCCTCAAGCTCACCTTCCAGAGTCCAAGACTCTACCGTTATGCCACAGTGGCCTTGATGTGTTTGAGGGTGATCACTCTATTGGGGCATATTTGACCAAAGGGAAGATTTGACTAAAGAGAGGATTGCCCTCTACTGGCCCACCAACATCACTTCCAGCCACAACTTAGGTCTCCCATCTGAGTACTAACCAAGCCCACACCTGCTTAGCTTTTGCCATTCAGCAGGAGCAGATTGCATGGTGGTATGGCTGCTGATAAAATGTCTCTTCATTTTATAACACACAAACTGCACTGTGGGTAATCTGAAATATTTAATGAGAATGTGTATGCATGTTAGCTAACCATATGAACATAATGAACACAAAGTAGACAAGGAGGCAAATTATAAACCAACAGCATAACATATGTAAGCTACTTTGTGAAAACTTTTATTTCATTTAATGGGGGACTTTGAAGGATACACTTTATGCAAATAAAGTTTGAAAATAATATTTTTTTAATTCAAAATCACTCTTTAATGAATGCGGAGGAGACCATTCATCATTAATTTACAACCTCCCTTAATTACATTATAGGCATTTAGCAGATGCTCTTATCCAGAGTGACTTACATTTTTTATTTTTTATTATTTTTTTACATATTATCCATTCAGACAGCTGGATATATACTGAAGCGATTCAGGTTAAGTACCTTGCTCAAGGGTACAACGGCAGTGTCCAACCGGGGAATCGAACGTGCAACCTTTCGGTTACAAGGCCAGTTCCTTAACCATTATACTACACTGCCGCACTGCATATCTGTCTGCAAGGTGCAGGTATTAAGAATACACTCTCCATGCTGTATGGTTGGTGTCTGCACTCATCCCCGTTCCCCAGTAGAGGTGCGCAACTTTCTCCCTTTAATTACCCAGATAGCAAGCGAACGTTGAATCGACGTGGATTCAACATCAATTTGCTCATCGAAATCACGTTGAAAGCTAATGGAGTGAGTCAGTGATGGCAACAAACATTAAAACTTTTAAATATCATGTAAATATTTAACCTTGATTATTCAATATTTGTCGGTATTCTGACAACGTGATCTCGATGAGCAAATTGATGTTGAATCAACGTCGGAATTCCACATTGAATCTACGTCGATTCAACGTTCGCTTGCTATCTGGGAGGTGTTCACCAATACACTTTCTGCACTGTAACATCTCTATCTGTCACCTTCTATGCTTCCCCCTGACTGAATAAACATGAATAAAAAAATGAATAAGGAGAATGGACAGCCCACTCTCCTATTCAAAAGTAGCCTAATCACAATTTCAATTTCCAACATTGTTCACTGCAATCTTTGCCTTCAAACATTCAAACCATACATTCAAAGTCATATGGACAACACAGTTTTGCGCTAAAAGTTTATTAACGTTAACACACACAGCACGATAGCCTACAGAACTGCTTGCTAAGCTGCTAAATTAGCTGATAGCAACATACGATCGAATAGGAATCAACTGCTTAAATATCAGGAATATTAACTGATATATAGTATATAGTTTTGTGGATATGACTCACTCTTGTACCATAGTCAGAATCTCTGCCATAGTTATGCGAATAAACGCTCTATGTATATTACGTTTTTACTTCCGCGTTACTTGCTGAAATTGTTGGATGAGTGCACAATTCTGCAGGTGAGTGTGCTCCTGAACTCCCTCAACAACACCCCGGAAATAAGGGGTTCGTTTTGGTAATTTAAGTGCCCCCATTTGTGAGAAAAATCGCACACTCAAAAGCTTTTTGACGAAGTGGACTCAAATATGCGTACCCAAAAGTGTGTAGGGGTCGTATTCGGACACAGCCAAAATGAAACTCCAGTTAATATGGTTTGATCAACCGTGACGCAATGTTTATGTTTTTTGAAAGCGCTTATGGGATAGCTATGTTGTCAATAACAAGACGCGATTACTGAAGCCGACGAGACCTTTGACTTCATTTCCCGAATAAACCATTGTCGAAAGGCCATGTGGTGTACATCTGCGACTCGTAAACATTCTTCCACCGTACAGTGCTACAGAAAGGTAATTACTTATTTTGTAGCAAGACAAAGTTAACTATGTAATGTCTACCAGCTAACTCCAACTTTTGAAAATAGCACTTCGTATGCTTCGCGTGTGATACCTAATTATATATCCATATATTTAACAAAGCTTGCATCGATAAATTGAACTAGTTAGCTGGCTTTGTAGAGAACACTAGCTAGACAGGGACCATTGAATAAACAAGCCAGCTAATGTTGGCAAGATCGTTTAAGCAGGCATGCAACTTGACGCGCCCCCGCCCCGCTAATGTGTTAGCTAATGTTGTATGGCTTGTCACGTTGCTAAATATACCGAAAGTCTTTTTATATGGTTACCATTTACAAAGTAACATTATACTCCATTATACATGTATCGTGTTGCTAGTTATCTGTCAAATTATTTAAACCTAGAAAAAAAAATCGGATTATTTTGAGTAAGTTCACTAGTAAAATGCAACACTGCGTAACTTCCAATTTAAACACTCATAATTTACAATTACAGTAACAATGGTATGGATGTTGAGTTTTTTCCACACCTATGAATACATTTACCTTGACTCGACTGCATGGACTTCTTGTCTGGAGCAAGATGCTTTATTCATTCTTTCTCATAAGCCACTATCAGTCTAGCTCACTAAATATGATGATAGATATGTTTGCTTTTTATGACTGTCCCTCAGATTTATATAACTAGGTTAGTAATCAAGTTTACGATGATCCACTTTAGTTAACAGCAGCAATAGCTAGCTTTCTGCCTTGGCTGTTTTATTTTTGTATTTTTCTGTCATATCAGGTGTTATTCCAGATGTCAAAATATTTCAGATTTATAAGTACATGTGGTCCTATGTAAGTACATACTGGCTATAGAAAGTTTGCACATCCTTTCATAAATATGCACAGTGAAAATGGTGACGTTAAAACCCCCCCATGAAGTTTAATTAGAGTTTGAAGTTGGCCATCTCATATCCTTGTATATAACAGTACTACCACATTTTGACCACAAGATGGTGCCATTTTAAGAGATAGTTGAAATGGCACCATCTTGTGGTCAAAATGTGGTAGTACTGTGTGAAATACAAGGATATGAGATGTATATCACATATAGTACTACCACATTTTGACCACAAGATGGTGCCATTTTAAGAGATAGTTGAAATGGCACCATCTTGTGGTCAAAATGTGGTAGTACTGTGTGAAATACAAGGATATGAGATGTATATCACATATAGTACTACCACATTTTGACCACAAGATGGTGCCATTTTAACAGATAGTTGAAATGGCACCATCTTGTGGTCAAAATGTGGTAGTACTGTTATATACAAGGATATGAGATGGCCGACTTCAAACTCTAATTAAACTTCATGGGGGGATTTAACCATCACCATTTTCACTGTGCATATTTATAAATATATGAAGAAATAATAATCCAAGTCACAGCTTCTCATGTGTTTTCCCGCATAATTTATGCTAACAGATATTGGTGATTTTAAACATGTTTCAACCTCTCTTTTTCACTCCAGCTTTTCTGCAGCCCCGCAAGCAATTGTGGCCCCGGTTTATCTGTGTGCAAACCCAGTGCGTACGTTCTGAAGTGTGCCGGTGTCCCAGGTGCAGTGGTATGTATACTTTATGTCTCATACTCAGGTCCCAGGGCCTCGTTGTCACGACTTTGGCCTGGTTCATATCTCAACACTTGTGAATTGTAGTATCAGAATCCATGTCAAGAACTAGGCCCGTTACAGGTCTCGAGAATTTACGGCAGATACAAGTCTTAAGGCCTCAGAGTGCGACCAGCAGCTGCAACAAGCCTTAAGACCGTCTGCAATCTGCCCTGGGTGGATCCATGACCCAAAACCTCTAAAATCTGTGCCGTCCTAAGAGCTCTGTGTTGCTCATATGCTCGACCTAAGTCCCAAGACATTTGTCATTCAGCCCAGTGTGTGTACCAGTACCGTGTCCTGAAATCCAATCCATAGGTACGCTACCCAGCACCAAGGCATATGCATCAGGGAAGCACTGTGGGCGTCTAACAGATGAGCTGACCATGCGGAGGAGAAGCAGGAAGTCCCCAGACGGAGGAGCTGTGTAAGTATGAGTTTTGCTTTCTTTTTGTTTTTATGCACCACATTTGGTGTATTACTACTTACAGTCTTACATACTTCTATGCAATCAAATCAATTTGTTTTAACTAAAACAAACTCATTTGATTATAGTTGTATGTGATACTGTCTGTAGTAATGCACTAATGGAGGGTGGGGCCTGGCCGAATTCTCAACTTTTTCGCCTTACAGCCAAAAAGTTTGTGTTCCAAAAAAGTTGCATAACCCCCTGTGTTTTGCTTCCAACTTTCAGGGGGGGCCACAACCGCCACTTCCCCTTCATTCACACGCCATTCATACAACTCCCCCACCCTTGGGGACCACCGCATCCATACCACTCCCCCACCCTTGGGGACCACCGCATCCATACCACTCCCCCACCCTTGGGGACCACCAACATTGCTCAGGTGTGGCACTCGGGGAATCGAACCGGCAACATCGACCCACGTGAAGTGCGGTCCAACCTCCTACGCCACGGAGTCCTTTGCATTTGTGTTTCGTTTTTCTACAAACTTAAATGGCACAATGGTACAATGGTACAATGGACAAAAGTTGTGCAAACCTGAATGGGGATTGAACCCCCGTCCTTGGCGTTGCTAAACCAGAACCATTCCTTTGAGCCACTGTAACTTGCACTTCTTTGTTGGGTTTTCCTGCAGTGAATTCATGAAGATGCAAAAAGAGAGGAGAAAGAAGATTCAAAAAGCCTGTCCCTTCTGTTGTTTTTTATACCTTTATGTACCTATGTGCTTTTGCTGCCATTTCAATTGCCCTACGGGGACAATTAAAGTTTATTGAATTTAATTGAATTCTCGCCACAATCTTGGACAGAAAATGAGACCACAGAAATGTAGGTGAAGAGTGAGGTTTGAACCCTGAAGTGCTGTGTCCACAGACAAAGACAATACCGTTGTGCCAACGTATCCTTAGCTGTTTTGTGAGCTCTGAAGTGGAGTGAAGAAGCTGAGATCATAAAAATATGAGGAATAAATATAAAGAATGAGGTTTGAACCCTCAAGCTCACCTTCCAGAGTCCAAGACTCTACCGTTATGCCACAGTGGCCTTGATGTGTTTGAGGGTGATCACTCTATTGGGGCATATTTGACCAAAGGGAAGATTTGACTAAAGAGAGGATTGCCCTCTACTGGCCCACCAACATCACTTCCAGCCACAACTTAGGTCTCCCATCTGAGTACTAACCAAGCCCACACCTGCTTAGCTTTTGCCATTCAGCAGGAGCAGATTGCATGGTGGTATGGCTGCTGATAAAATGTCTCTTCATTTTATAACACACAAACTGCACTGTGGGTAATCTGAAATATTTAATGAGAATGTGTATGCATGTTAGCTAACCATATGAACATAATGAACACAAAGTAGACAAGGAGGCAAATTATAAACCAACAGCATAACATATGTAAGCTACTTTGTGAAAACTTTTGTTTCATTTAATGGGGGACTTTGAAGGATACATTTTCAGGGCTGCCAGATTTCAGAAAAAAATTATTTAATAATTCCCCCAAACGGGGGATTTTCGGGAATTCCCCCCCCCCCCAACAAGGTTGGAAAACGAACGAAAACGAGCTGCATTCGGATGCAGTAACCGACAGCAAACCTTTCTGTGTTCGCGTTTCCAATTAACAATGCACAAACTAACCTATGTATGAAATTTCCTATAGCATAGTAATCACAATTTCAATCACAATTTTTCTTTAGGCAACGTGTGCATTACACACACATTTGAGTATTTTTGTTGCATTCCTTGTTATATAAATCTAAAATAGAAACTTTCCATAATTTGTGGATACTAATCCCTTTGTTGAATATTGGTAACAATCGCATTCGTTTAGGCTATCGGCTATCATCTTTTCCTGTTGTGGTGAAGAAATAGCATGAGCTGTCCAGATTATTGAAATAATTTGATTCAAAACTAGTGTTTCGCTCAACTCCGCTCACACGCTCTGGTGGCTATGCAAATAAAGTTTGAAAATAATATTTTTTTAATTCAAAATCACTCTTTAATGAATGCGGAGGAGACCATTCATCATTAATTTACAACCTCCCTTAATTACATTATAGGCATTTAGCAGATGCTCTTATCCAGAGTGACTTACATTTTTTATTTTTTATTATTTTTTTACATATTATCCATTCAGACAGCTGGATATATACTGAAGCGATTCAGGTTAAGTACCTTGCTCAAGGGTACAACGGCAGTGTCCAACCGGGGAATCGAACGTGCAACCTTTCGGTTACAAGGCCAGTTCCTTAACCATTATACTACACTGCCGCACTGCATATCTGTCTGCAAGGTGCAGGTATTAAGAATACACTCTCCATGCTGTATGGTTGGTGTCTGCACTCATCCCCGTTCCCCAGTAGAGGTGCGCAACTTTCTCCCTTTAATTACCCAGATAGCAAGCGAACGTTGAATCGACGTGGATTCAACATCAATTTGCTCATCGAAATCACGTTGAAAGCTAATGGAGTGAGTCAGTGATGGCAACAAACATTAAAACTTTTAAATATCATGTAAATATTTAACCTTGATTATTCAATATTTGTCGGTATTCTGACAACGTGATCTCGATGAGCAAATTGATGTTGAATCAACGTCGGAATTCCACATTGAATCTACGTCGATTCAACGTTCGCTTGCTATCTGGGAGGTGTTCACCAATACACTTTCTGCACTGTAACATCTCTATCTGTCACCTTCTATGCTTCCCCCTGACTGAATAAACATGAATAAAAAAATGAATAAGGAGAATGGACAGCCCACTCTCCTATTCAAAAGTAGCCTAATCACAATTTCAATTTCCAACATTGTTCACTGCAATCTTTGCCTTCAAACATTCAAACCATACAGTCAAAGTCATATGGACAACACAGTTTTGCGCTAAAAGTTTATTAACGTTAACACACACAGCACGATAGCCTACAGAACTGCTTGCTAAGCTGCTAAATTAGCTGATAGCAACATACGATCGAATAGGAATCAACTGCTTAAATATCAGGAATATTAACTGATATATAGTATATAGTTTTGTGGATATGACTCACTCTTGTACCATAGTCAGAATCTCTGCCATAGTTATGCGAATAAACGCTCTATGTATATTACGTTTTTACTTCCGCGTTACTTGCTGAAATTGTTGGATGAGTGCACAATTCTGCAGGTGAGTGTGCTCCTGAACTCCCTCAACAACACCCCGGAAATAAGGGGTTCGTTTTGGTAATTTAAGTGCCCCCATTTGTGAGAAAAATCGCACACTCAAAAGCTTTTTGACGAAGTGGACTCAAATATGCGTACCCAAAAGTGTGTAGGGGTCGTATTCGGACACAGCCAAAATGAAACTCCAGTTAATATGGTTTGATCAACCGTGACGCAATGTTTATGTTTTTTGAAAGCGCTTATGGGATAGCTATGTTGTCAATAACAAGACGCGATTACTGAAGCCGACGAGACCTTTGACTTCATTTCCCGAATAAAACCATTGTCGAAAGGCCATGTGGTGTACATCTGCGACTCGTAAACATTCTTCCACCGTACAGTGCTACAGAAAGGTAATTACTTATTTTGTAGCAAGACAAAGTTAACTATGTAATGTCTACCAGCTAACTCCAACTTTTGAAAATAGCACTTCGTATGCTTCGCGTGTGATACCTAATTATATATCCATATATTTAACAAAGCTTGCATCGATAAATTGAACTAGTTAGCTGGCTTTGTAGAGAACACTAGCTAGACAGGGACCATTGAATAAACAAGCCAGCTAATGTTGGCAAGATCGTTTAAGCAGGCAACTTGACGCGCCCCCCGCCCCGCTAATGTGTTAGCTAATGTTGTATGGCTTGTCACGTTGCTAAATATACCGAAAGTCTTTTTATATGGTTACCATTTACAAAGTAACATTATACTCCATTATACATGTATCGTGTTGCTAGTTATCTGTCAAATTATTTAAACCTAGAAAAAAAAAATCGGATTATTTTGAGTAAGTTCACTAGTAAAATGCAACACTGCGTAACTTCCAATTTAAACACTCATAATTTACAATTACAGTAACAATGGTATGGATGTTGAGTTTTTTCCACACCTATGAATACATTTACCTTGACTCGACTGCATGGACTTCTTGTCTGGAGCAAGATGCTTTATTCATTCTTTCTCATAAGCCACTATCAGTCTAGCTCACTAAATATGATGATAGATATGTTTGCTTTTTATGACTGTCCCTCAGATTTATATAACTAGGTTAGTAATCAAGTTTACGATGATCCACTTTAGTTAACAGCAGCAATAGCTAGCTTTCTGCCTTGGCTGTTTTATTTTTGTATTTTTCTGTCATATCAGGTGTTATTCCAGATGTCAAAATATTTCAGATTTATAAGTACATGTGGTCCTATGTAAGTACATACTGGCTATAGAAAGTTTGCACATCCTTTCATAAATATGCACAGTGAAAATGGTGACGTTAAAACCCCCCCATGAAGTTTAATTAGAGTTTGAAGTTGGCCATCTCATATCCTTGTATATAACAGTACTACCACATTTTGACCACAAGATGGTGCCATTTTAAGAGATAGTTGAAATGGCACCATCTTGTGGTCAAAATGTGGTAGTACTGTGTGAAATACAAGGATATGAGATGTATATCACATATAGTACTACCA
Source organism: Synaphobranchus kaupii (assembly GCA_029718625.1). Lineage (NCBI taxonomy): Eukaryota > Metazoa > Chordata > Actinopteri > Anguilliformes > Synaphobranchidae > Synaphobranchus > Synaphobranchus kaupii. Next base: position 14,679,574 of record CM056385.1, on the reverse strand, counting down.
CATTTTGACCACAAGATGGTGCCATTTTAAGAGATAGTTGAAATGGCACCATCTTGTGGTCAAAATGTGGTAGTACTGTGTGAAATACAAGGATATGAGATGTATATCACATATAGTACTACCACATTTTGACCACAAGATGGTGCCATTTTAACAGATAGTTGAAATGGCACCATCTTGTGGTCAAAATGTGGTAGTACTGTTATATACAAGGATATGAGATGGCCGACTTCAAACTCTAATTAAACTTCATGGGGGGATTTAACCATCACCATTTTCACTGTGCATATTTATAAATATATGAAGAAATAATAATCCAAGTCACAGCTTCTCATGTGTTTTCCCGCATAATTTATGCTAACAGATATTGGTGTTTTTAAACATGTTTCAACCTCTCTTTTTCACTCCAGCTTTTCTGCAGCCCCGCAAGCAATTGTGGCCCCGGTTTATCTGTGTGCAAACCCAGTGCGTACGTTCTGAAGTGTGCCGGTGTCCCAGGTGCAGTGGTATGTATACTTTATGTCTCATACTCAGGTCCCAGGGCCTCGTTGTCACGACTTTGGCCTGGTTCATATCTCAACACTTGTGAATTGTAGTATCAGAATCCATGTCAAGAACTAGGCCCGTTACAGGTCTCGAGAATTTACGGCAGATACAAGTCTTAAGGCCTCAGAGTGCGACCAGCAGCTGCAACAAGCCTTAAGACCGTCTGGAATCTGCCCTGGGTGGATCCATGACCCAAAACCTCTAAAATCTGTGCCGTCCTAAGAGCTCTGTGTTGCTCATATGCTCGACCTAAGTCCCAAGACATTTGTCATTCAGCCCAGTGTGTGTACCAGTACCGTGTCCTGAAATCCAATCCATAGGTACGCTACCCAGCACCAAGGCATATGCATCAGGGAAGCACTGTGGGCGTCTAACAGATGAGCTGACCATGCGGAGGAGAAGCAGGAAGTCCCCAGACGGAGGAGCTGTGTAAGTATGAGTTTTGCTTTCTTTTTGTTTTTATGCACCACATTTGGTGTAGATTAGTGTATTACTACTTACAGTCTTACATACTTCTATGCAATCAAATCAATTTGTTTTAACTAAAACAAACTCATTTGATTATAGTTGTATGTGATACTGTCTGTAGTAATGCACTAATGGAGGGTGGGGCCTGGCCGAATTCTCAACTTTTTCGCCTTACAGCCAAAAAGTTTGTGTTCCAAAAAAGTTGCATAACCCCCTGTGTTTTGCTTCCAACTTTCAAGGGGGGCCACAACCGCCACTTCCCCTTCATTCACACCCCATTCATACAACTCCCCCACCCTTGGGGGACCACCGCATCCATACCACTCCCCCACCCTTGGGGACCACCGCATCCATACCACTCCCCCACCCTTGGGGACCACCAACATTGCTCAGGTGTGGCACTCGGGGAATCGAACCGGCAACATCGACCCACGTGAAGTGCGGTCCAACCTCCTACGCCACGGAGTCCTTTGCATTTGTGTTTCGTTTTTCTACAAACTTAAATGGCACAATGGTACAATGGTACAATGGACAAAAGTTGTGCAAACCTGAATGGGGATTGAACCCCCGTCCTTGGCGTTGCTAAACCAGAACCATTCCTTTGAGCCACTGTAACTTGCACTTCTTTGTTGGGGTTTTCCTGCAGTGAATTCATGAAGATGCAAAAAGAGAGGAGAAAGAACATTCAAAAAGCCTGTCCCTTCTGTTGTTTTTTTATACCTTTATGTACCTATGTGCTTTTGCTGCCATTTCAATTGCCCTACGGGGACAATTAAAGTTTATTGAATTTAATTGAATTCTCGCCACAATCTTGGACAGAAAATGAGACCACAGAAATGTAGGTGAAGAGTGAGGTTTGAACCCTGAAGTGCTGTGTCCACAGACAAAGACAATACCGTTGTGCCAACGTATCCTTAGCTGTTTTGTGAGCTCTGAAGTGGAGTGAAGAAGCTGAGATCATAAAAATATGAGGAATAAAGATAAAGAATGAGGTTTGAACCCTCAAGCTCACCTTCCAGAGTCCAAGACTCTACCGTTATGCCACAGCGGCCTTGATGTGTTTGAGGGTGATCACTCTATTGGGGCATATTTGACCAAAGGGAAGATTTGACTAAAGAGAGGATTGCCCTCTACTGGCCCACCAACATCACTTCCAGCCACAACTTAGGTCTCCCATCTGAATACTAACCAAGCCCACACCTGCTTAGCTTTTGCCATTCAGCAGGAGCAGATTGCATGGTGGTATGGCTGCTGATAAAATGTCTCTTCATTTTATAACACACAAACTGCACTGTGGGTAATCTGAAATATTTAATGAGAATGTGTATGCATGTTAGCTAACCATATGAACATAATGAACACAAAGTAGACAAGGAGGCAAATTATAAACCAACAGCATAACATATGTAAGCTACTTTGTGAAAACTTTTGTTTCATTTAATGGGGGACTTTGAAGGATACATTTTCAGGGCTGCCAGATTTCAGAAAAAAATTATTTAATAATTCCCCCAAACGGGGGATTTTCGGGAATTCCCCCCCCCCCCCCCAACAAGGTTGGAAAACGAACGAAAACGAGCTGCATTCGGATGCAGTAACCGACAGCAAACCTTTCTGTGTTCGCGTTTCCAATTAACAATGCACAAACTAACCTATGTATGAAATTTCCTATAGCATAGTAATCACAATTTCAATCACAATTTTTCTTTAGGCAACGTGTGCATTACACACACATTTGAGTATTTTTGTTGCATTCCTTGTTATATAAATCTAAAATAGAAACTTTCCATAATTTGTGGATACTAATCCCTTTGTTGAATATTGGTAACAATCGCATTCGTTTAGGCTATCGGCTATCATCTTTTCCTGTTGTGGTGAAGAAATAGCATGAGCTGTCCAGATTATTGAAATAATTTGATTCAAAACTAGTGTTTCGCTCAACTCCGCTCACACGCTCTGGTGGCTATGCAAATAAAGTTTGAAAATAATATTTTTTTAATTCAAAATCACTCTTTAATGAATGCGGAGGAGACCATTCATCATTAATTTACAACCTCCCTTAATTACATTATAGGCATTTAGCAGATGCTCTTATCCAGAGTGACTTACATTTTTTATTTTTTATTATTTTTTTACATATTATCCATTCAGACAGCTGGATATATACTGAAGCGATTCAGGTTAAGTACCTTGCTCAAGGATACAACGGCAGTGTCCAACCGGGGAATCGAACGTGCAACCTTTCGGTTACAAGGCCAGTTCCTTAACCATTATACTACACTGCCGCACTGCATATCTGTCTGCAAGGTGCAGGTATTAAGAATACACTCTCCATGCTGTATGGTTGGTGTCTGCACTCATCCCCGTTCCCCAGTAGAGGTGCGCAACTTTCTCCCTTTAATTACCCAGATAGCAAGCGAACGTTGAATCGACGTGGATTCAACATCAATTTGCTCATCGAAATCACGTTGAAAGCTAATGGAGTGAGTCAGTGATGGCAACAAACATTAAAACTTTTAAATATCATGTAAATATTTAACCTTGATTATTCAATATTTGTCGGTATTCTGACAACGTGATCTCGATGAGCAAATTGATGTTGAATCAACGTCGGAATTCCACATTGAATCTACGTCGATTCAACGTTCGCTTGCTATCTGGGAGGTGTTCACCAATACACTTTCTGCACTGTAACATCTCTATCTGTCACCTTCTATGCTTCCCCCTGACTGAATAAACATGAATAAAAAAATGAATAAGGAGAATGGACAGCCCACTCTCCTATTCAAAAGTAGCCTAATCACAATTTCAATTTCCAACATTGTTCACTGCAATCTTTGCCTTCAAACATTCAAACCATACATTCAAAGTCATATGGACAACACAGTTTTGCGCTAAAAGTTTATTAACGTTAACACACACAGCACGATAGCCTACAGAACTGCTTGCTAAGCTGCTAAATTAGCTGATAGCAACATACGATCGAATAGGAATCAACTGCTTAAATATCAGGAATATTAACTGATATATAGTATATAGTTTTGTGGATATGACTCACTCTTGTACCATAGTCAGAATCTCTGCCATAGTTATGCGAATAAACGCTCTATGTATATTACGTTTTTACTTCCGCGTTACTTGCTGAAATTGTTGGATGAGTGCACAATTCTGCAGGTGAGTGTGCTCCTGAACTCCCTCAACAACACCCCGGAAATAAGGGGTTCGTTTTGGTAATTTAAGTGCCCCCATTTGTGAGAAAAATCGCACACTCAAAAGCTTTTTGACGAAGTGGACTCAAATATGCGTACCCAAAAGTGTGTAGGGGTCGTATTCGGACACAGCCAAAATGAAACTCCAGTTAATATGGTTTGATCAACCGTGACGCAATGTTTATGTTTTTTGAAAGCGCTTATGGGATAGCTATGTTGTCAATAACAAGACGCGATTACTGAAGCCGACGAGACCTTTGACTTCATTTCCCGAATAAACCATTGTCGAAAGGCCATGTGGTGTACATCTGCGACTCGTAAACATTCTTCCACCGTACAGTGCTACAGAAAGGTAATTACTTATTTTGTAGCAAGACAAAGTTAACTATGTAATGTCTACCAGCTAACTCCAACTTTTGAAAATAGCACTTCGTATGCTTCGCGTGTGATACCTAATTATATATCCATATATTTAACAAAGCTTGCATCGATAAATTGAACTAGTTAGCTGGCTTTGTAGAGAACACTAGCTAGACAGGGACCATTGAATAAACAAGCCAGCTAATGTTGGCAAGATCGTTTAAGCAGGCAACTTGACGCGCCCCCGCCCCGCTAATGTGTTAGCTAATGTTGTATGGCTTGTCACGTTGCTAAATATACCGAAAGTCTTTTTATATGGTTACCATTTACAAAGTAACATTATACTCCATTATACATGTATCGTGTTGCTAGTTATCTGTCAAATTATTTAAACCTAGAAAAAAAAATCGGATTATTTTGAGTAAGTTCACTAGTAAAATGCAACACTGCGTAACTTCCAATTTAAACACTCATAATTTACAATTACAGTAACAATGGTATGGATGTTGAGTTTTTTCCACACCTATGAATACATTTACCTTGACTCGACTGCATGGACTTCTTGTCTGGAGCAAGATGCTTTATTCATTCTTTCTCATAAGCCACTATCAGTCTAGCTCACTAAATATGATGATAGATATGTTTGCTTTTTATGACTGTCCCTCAGATTTATATAACTAGGTTAGTAATCAAGTTTACGATGATCCACTTTAGTTAACAGCAGCAATAGCTAGCTTTCTGCCTTGGCTGTTTTATTTTTGTATTTTTCTGTCATATCAGGTGTTATTCCAGATGTCAAAATATTTCAGATTTATAAGTATATGTGGTCCTATGTAAGTACATACTGGCTATAGAAAGTTTGCACATCCTTTCATAAATATGCACAGTGAAAATGGTGACGTTAAAACCCCCCCATGAAGTTTAATTAGAGTTTGAAGTTGGCCATCTCATATCCTTGTATATAACAGTACTACCACATTTTGACCACAAGATGGTGCCATTTTAAGAGATAGTTGAAATGGCACCATCTTGTGGTCAAAATGTGGTAGTACTGTGTGAAATACAAGGATATGAGATGTATATCACATATAGTACTACCACATTTTGACCACAAGATGGTGCCATTTTAACAGATAGTTGAAATGGCACCATCTTGTGGTAAAAATGTGGTAGTACTGTTATATACAAGGATATGAGATGGCCGACTTCAAACTCTAATTAAACTTCATGGGGGGATTTAACCATCACCATTTTCACTGTGCATATTTATAAATATATGAAGAAATAATAATCCAAGTCACAGCTTCTCATGTGTTTTCCCGCATAATTTATGCTAACAGATATTGGTGATTTTAAACATGTTTCAACCTCTCTTTTTCACTCCAGCTTTTCTGCAGCCCCGCAAGCAATTGTGGCCCCGGTTTATCTGTGTGCAAACCCAGTGCGTACGTTCTGAAGTGTGCCGGTGTCCCAGGTGCAGTGGTATGTATACTTTATGTCTCATACTCAGGTCCCAGGGCCTCGTTGTCACGACTTTGGCCTGGTTCATATCTCAACACTTGTGAATTGTAGTATCAGAATCCATGTCAAGAACTAGGCCCGTTACAGGTCTCGAGAATTTACGGCAGATACAAGTCTTAAGGCCTCAGAGTGCGACCAGCAGCTGCAACAAGCCTTAAGACCGTCTGGAATCTGCCCTGGGTGGATCCATGACCCAAAACCTCTAAAATCTGTGCCGTCCTAAGAGCTCTGTGTTGCTCATATGCTCGACCTAAGTCCCAAGACATTTGTCATTCAGCCCAGTGTGTGTACCAGTACCGTGTCCTGAAATCCAATCCATAGGTACGCTACCCAGCACCAAGGCATATGCATCAGGGAAGCACTGTGGGCGTCTAACAGATGAGCTGACCATGCGGAGGAGAAGCAGGAAGTCCCCAGACGGAGGAGCTGTGTAAGTATGAGTTTTGCTTTCTTTTTGTTTTTATGCACCACATTTGGTGTAGATTAGTGTATTACTACTTACAGTCTTACATACTTCTATGCAATCAAATCAATTTGTTTTAACTAAAACAAACTCATTTGATTATAGTTGTATGTGATACTGTCTGTAGTAATGCACTAATGGAGGGTGGGGCCTGGCCGAATTCTCAACTTTTTCGCCTTACAGCCAAAAAGTTTGTGTTCCAAAAAAGTTGCATAACCCCCTGTGTTTTGCTTCCAACTTTCAGGGGGGGCCACAACCGCCACTTCCCCTTCATTCACACCCCATTCATACAACTCCCCCACCCTTGGGGACCACCGCATCCATACCACTCCCCCACCCTTGGGGACCACCGCATCCATACCACTCCCCCACCCTTGGGGACCACCAACATTGCTCAGGTGTGGCACTCGGGGAATCGAACCGGCAACATCGACCCACGTGAAGTGCGGTCCAACCTCCTACGCCACGGAGTCCTTTGCATTTGTGTTTCGTTTTTCTACAAACTTAAATGGCACAATGGTACAATGGTACAATGGACAAAAGTTGTGCAAACCTGAATGGGGATTGAACCCCCGTCCTTGGCGTTGCTAAACCAGAACCATTCCTTTGAGCCACTGTAACTTGCACTTCTTTGTTGGGTTTTCCTGCAGTGAATTCATGAAGATGCAAAAAGAGAGGAGAAAGAACATTCAAAAAGCCTGTCCCTTCTGTTGTTTTTTATACCTTTATGTACCTATGTGCTTTTGCTGCCATTTCAATTGCCCTACGGGGACAATTAAAGTTTCTTGAATTTAATTGAATTCTCGCCACAATCTTGGACAGAAAATGAGACCACAGAAATGTAGGTGAAGAGTGAGGTTTGAACCCTGAAGTGCTGTGTCCACAGACAAAGACAATACCGTTGTGCCAACGTATCCTTAGCTGTTTTGTGAGCTCTGAAGTGGAGTGAAGAAGCTGAGATCATAAAAATATGAGGAATAAAGATAAAGAATGAGGTTTGAACCCTCAAGCTCACCTTCCAGAGTCCAAGACTCTACCGTTATGCCACAGTGGCCTTGATGTGTTTGAGGGTGATCACTCTATTGGGGCATATTTGACCAAAGGGAAGATTTGACTAAAGAGAGGATTGCCCTCTACTGGCCCACCAACATCACTTCCAGCCACAACTTAGGTCTCCCATCTGAGTACTAACCAAGCCCACACCTGCTTAGCTTTTGCCATTCAGCAGGAGCAGATTGCATGGTGGTATGGCTGCTGATAAAATGTCTCTTCATTTTATAACACACAAACTGCACTGTGGGTAATCTGAAATATTTAATGAGAATGTGTATGCATGTTAGCTAACCATATGAACATAATGAACACAAAGTAGACAAGGAGGCAAATTATAAACCAACAGCATAACATATGTAAGCTACTTTGTGAAAACTTTTGTTTCATTTAATGGGGGACTTTGAAGGATACATTTTCAGGGCTGCCAGATTTCAGAAAAAAATTATTTAATAATTCCCCCAAACGGGGGATTTTCGGGAATTCCCCCCCCCCCCCCCAACAAGGTTGGAAAACGAACGAAAACGAGCTGCATTCGGATGCAGTAACCGACAGCAAACCTTTCTGTGTTCGCGTTTCCAATTAACAATGCACAAACTAACCTATGTATGAAATTTCCTATAGCATAGTAATCACAATTTCAATCACAATTTTTCTTTAGGCAACGTGTGCATTACACACACATTTGAGTATTTTTGTTGCATTCCTTGTTATATAAATCTAAAATAGAAACTTTCCATAATTTGTGGATACTAATCCCTTTGTTGAATATTGGTAACAATCGCATTCGTTTAGGCTATCGGCTATCATCTTTTCCTGTTGTGGTGAAGAAATAGCATGAGCTGTCCAGATTATTGAAATAATTTGATTCAAAACTAGTGTTTCGCTCAACTCCGCTCACACGCTCTGGTGGCTATGCAAATAAAGTTTGAACATAATATTTTTTTAATTCAAAATCACTCTTTAATGAATGCGGAGGAGACCATTCATCATTAATTTACAACCTCCCTTAATTACATTATAGGCATTTAGCAGATGCTCTTATCCAGAGTGACTTACATTTTTTATTTTTTTTTATTTTTTTACATATTATCCATTCAGACAGCTGGATATATACTGAAGCGATTCAGGTTAAGTACCTTGCTCAAGGGTACAACGGCAGTGTCCAACCGGGGAATCGAACCTGCAACCTTTCGGTTACAAGGCCAGTTCCTTAACCATTATACTACACTGCCGCACTGCATATCTGTCTGCAAGGTGCAGGTATTAAGAATACACTCTCCATGCTGTATGGTTGGTGTCTGCACTCATCCCCGTTCCCCAGTAGAGGTGCGCAACTTTCTCCCTTTAATTACCCAGATAGCAAGCGAACGTTGAATCGACGTGGATTCAACATCAATTTGCTCATCGAAATCACGTTGAAAGCTAATGGAGTGAGTCAGTGATGGCAACAAACATTAAAACTTTTAAATATCATGTAAATATTTAACCTTGATTATTCAATATTTGTCGGTATTCTGACAACGTGATCTCGATGAGCAAATTGATGTTGAATCAACGTCGGAATTCCACATTGAATCTACGTCGATTCAACGTTCGCTTGCTATCTGGGAGGTGTTCACCAATACACTTTCTGCACTGTAACATCTCTATCTGTCACCTTCTATGCTTCCCCCTGACTGAATAAACATGAATAAAAAATGAATAAGGAGAATGGACAGCCCACTCTCCTATTCAAAAGTAGCCTAATCACAATTTCAATTTCCAACATTGTTCACTGCAATCTTTGCCTTCAAACATTCAAACCATACATTCAAAGTCATATGGACAACACAGTTTTGCGCTGAAAGTTTATTAACGTTAACACACACAGCACGATAGCCTACAGAACTGCTTGCTAAGCTGCTAAATTAGCTGATAGCAACATACGATCGAATAGGAATCAACTGCTTAAATATCAGGAATATTAACTGATATATAGTATATAGTTTTGTGGATATGACTCACTCTTGTACCATAGTCAGAATCTCTGCCATAGTTATGCGAATAAACGCTCTATGTATATTACGTTTTTACTTCCGCCTTACTTGCTGAAATTGTTGGATGAGTGCACAATTCTGCAGGTGAGTGTGCTCCTGAACTCCCTCAACAACACCCCGGAAATAAGGGGTTCGTTTTGGTAATTTAAGTGCCCCCATTTGTGAGAAAAATCGCACACTCAAAAGCTTTTTGACGAAGTGGACTCAAATATGCGTACCCAAAAGTGTGTAGGGGTCGTATTCGGACACAGCCAAAATTAAACTCCAGTTAATATGGTTTGATCAACCGTGACGCAATGTTTATGTTTTTTGAAAGCGCTTATGGGATAGCTATGTTGTCAATAACAAGACGCGATTACTGAAGCCGACGAGACCTTTGACTTCATTTCCCGAATAAACCATTGACGAAAGGCCATGTGGTGTACATCTGCGACTCGTAAACATTCTTCCACCGTACAGTGCTACAGAAAGGTAATTACTTATTTTGTAGCAAGACAAAGTTAACTATGTAATGTCTACCAGCTAACTCCAACTTTTGAAAATAGCACTTCGTATGCTTCGCGTGTGATACCTAATTATATATCCATATATTTAACAAAGCTTGCATCGATAAATTGAACTAGTTAGCTGGCTTTGTAGAGAACACTAGCTAGACAGGGACCATTGAATAAACAAGCCAGCTAATGTTGGCAAGATCGTTTAAGCAGGCATGCAACTTGACGCGCCCCCGCCCCGCTAATGTGTTAGCTAATGTTGTATGGCTTGTCACGTTGCTAAATATACCGAAAGTCTTTTTATATGGTTACCATTTACAAAGTAACATTATACTCCATTATACATGTATCGTGTTGCTAGTTATCTGTCAAATTATTTAAACCTAGAAAAAAAAATCGGATTATTTTGAGTAAGTTCACTAGTTCAATTCAATTCAATTCAATTTTATTTGTATAGCGCTTTTTACAGAGAACTGTCACAAAGACGCTGCACAGGGAGACAGAAGGAAAATTGAGCAAAAAAAACCAGGCCATAGCCCCCAACCAGCAAAATGAGGTAAAAAACTCCCCGGTAGGGGAGAAAAAAACACTGAGCAGTGGCGAGAAAAAACTCCCCAGTGGGAAGAAATCTCGGAAGGAACCTGGCTAGAGAGGGGGTGCCCATCCTTCGCTGGCCGGCCCGGTTTAGACTAAAGGTGGACTGAATGGTAATAGTCAGTTCAATAATCAGTTCAATCATCAGTTCAATCATCAGTTCAAAGGGGGCGGGGTGATGCATCTGGGACTCCGGTTGCGTGAAGTCGGGAGGATAAACCAAACCAAAGGGGGGACGGGTCCGAAGCAGTCTGCAAACTCAGGGTGAGGGGCATAACTGGAGCAGTCTGCAAACTCAGGGTGAGAGGGGGACGGGCCGGAGTAATCTGCAGCTCGTAAAATGCAACACTGCGTAACTTCCAATTTAAACACTCATAATTTACAATTACAGTAACAATGGTATGGATGTTGAGTTTTTTCCACACCTATGAATACATTTACCTTGACTCGACTGCATGGACTTCTTGTCTGGAGCAAGATGCTTTATTCATTCTTTCTCATAAGCCACTATCAGTCTAGCTCACTAAATATGATGATAGATATGTTTGCTTTTTATGACTGTCCCTCAGATTTATATAACTAGGTTAGTAATCAAGTTTACGATGATCCACTTTAGTTAACAGCAGCAATAGCTAGCTTTCTGCCTTGGCTGTTTTATTTTTGTATTTTTCTGTCATATCAGGTGTTATTCCAGATGTCAAAATATTTCAGATTTATAAGTACATGTGGTCCTATGTAAGTACATACTGGCTATAGAAAGTTTGCACATCCTTTCATAAATATGCACAGTGAAAATGGTGACGTTAAAACCCCCCCATGAAGTTTAATTAGAGTTTGAAGTTGGCCATCTCATATCCTTGTATATAACAGTACTACCACATTTTGACCACAAGATGGTGCCATTTTAACAGATAGTTGAAATGGCACCATCTTGTGGTCAAAATGTGGTAGTACTGTGTGAAATACAAGGATATGAGATGTATATCACATATAGTACTACCACATTTTGACCACAAGATGGTGCCATTTCAACTATCTGTTAAAATGGCACCATCTTGTGGTCAAAATGTGGTAGTACTGTTATATACAAGGACATGAGATGGCCAACTTCAAACTCTAATTAAACTTCATGGGGGGATTTAACCATCACCATTTTCACTGTGCATATTTATAAATATATGAAGAAATAATAATCCAAGTCACAGCTTCTCATGTGTTTTCCCGCATAATTTATTCTAACAGATATTGGTGATTTTAAACATGTTTCAACCTCTCTTTTTCACTCCAGCTTTTCTGCAGCCCCGCAAGCAATTGTGGCCCCGGTTTATCTGTGTGCAAACCCAGTGCGTACGTTCTGAAGTGTGCCGGTGTCCCAGGTGCAGTGGTATGTATACTTTATGTCTCATACTCAGGTCCCAGGGCCTCGTTGTCACGACTTTGGCCTGGTTCATATCTCAACACTTGTGAATTGTAGTATCAGAATCCATGTCAAGAACTAGGCCCGTTACAGGTCTCGAGAATTTACGGCAGATACAAGTCTTAAGGCCTCAGAGTGCGACCAGCAGCTGCAACAAGCCTTAAGACCGTCTGGAATCTGCCCTGGGTGGATCCATGACCCAAAACCTCTGAAATCTGTGCCGTCCTAAGAGCTCTGTGTTGCTCATATGCTCGACCTAAGTCCCAAGACATTTGTCATTCAGCCCAGTGTGTGTACCAGTACCGTGTCCTGAAATCCAATCCATAGGTACGCTACCCAGCACCAAGGCATATGCATCAGGGAAGCACTGTGGGCGTCTAACAGATGAGCTGACCATGCGGAGGAGAAGCAGGAAGTCCCCAGACGGAGGAGCTGTGTAAGTATGAGTTTTGCTTTCTTTTTGTTTTTATGCACCACATTTGGTGTAGATTAGTGTATTACTACTTACAGTCTTACATACTTCTATGCAATCAAATCAATTTGTTTTAACTAAAACAAACTCATTTGATTATAGTTGTATGTGATACTGTCTGTAGTAATGCACTAATGGAGGGTGGGGCCTGGCCGAATTCTCAACTTTTTCGCCTTACAGCCAAAAAGTTTGTGTTCCAAAAAAGTTGCATAACCCCCTGTGTTTTGCTTCCAACTTTCAGGGGGGGCCACAACCGCCACTTCCCCTTCATTCACACCCCATTCATACAACTCCCCCACCCTTGGGGACCACCGCATCCATACCACTCCCCCACCCTTGGGGACCACCGCATCCATACCACTCCCCCACCCTTGGGGACCACCAACATTGCTCAGGTGTGGCACTCGGGGAATCGAACCGGCAACATCAACCCACGTGAAGTGCGGTCCAACCTCCTACGCCACGGAGTCCTTTGCATTTGTGTTTCGTTTTTCTACAAACTTAAATGGCACAATGGTACAATGGTACAATGGACAAAAGTTGTGCAAACCTGAATGGGGATTGAACCCCCGTCCTTGGCGTTGCTAAACCAGAACCATTCCTTTGAGCCACTGTAACTTGCACTTCTTTGTTGGGTTTTCCTGCAGTGAATTCATGAAGATGCAAAAAGAGAGGAGAAAGAACATTCAAAAAGCCTGTCCCTTCTGTTGTTTTTTATACCTTTATGTACCTATGTGCTTTTGCTGCCATTTCAATTGCCCTACGGGGACAATTAAAGTTTATTGAATTTAATTGAATTCTCGCCACAATCTTGGACAGAAAATGAGACCACAGAAATGTAGGTGAAGAGTGAGGTTTGAACCCTGAAGTGCTGTGTCCACAGACAAAGACAATACCGTTGTGCCAAAGTATCCTTAGCTGTTTTGTGAGCTCTGAAGTGGAGTGAAGAAGCTGAGATCATAAAAATATGAGGAATAAAGATAAAGAATGAGGTTTGAACCCTCAAGCTCACCTTCCAGAGTCCAAGACTCTACCGTTATGCCACAGTGGCCTTGATGTGTTTGAGGGTGATCACTCTATTGGGGCATATTTGACCAAAGGGAAGATTTGACTAAAGAGAGGATTGCCCTCTACTGGCCCACCAACATCACTTCCAGCCACAACTTAGGTCTCCCATCTGAGTACTAACCAAGCCCACACCTGCTTAGCTTTTGCCATTCAGCAGGAGCAGATTGCATGGTGGTATGGCTGCTGATAAAATGTCTCTTCATTTTATAACACACAAACTGCACTGTGGGTAATCTGAAATATTTAATGAGAATGTGTATGCATGTTAGCTAACCATATGAACATAATGAACACAAAGTAGACAAGGAGGCAAATTATAAACCAACAGCATAACATATGTAAGCTACTTTGTGAAAACTTTTGTTTCATTTAATGGGGGACTTTGAAGGATACATTTTCAGGGCTGCCAGATTTCAGAAAAAAATTATTTAATAATTCCCCCAAACGGGGGATTTTCGGGAATCCCCCTCCCCCCCCCCAACAAGGTTGGAAAACGAACGAAAACGAGCTGCATTCGGATGCAGTAACCGACAGCAAACCTTTCTGTGTTCGCGTTTCCAATTAACAATGCACAAACTAACCTATGTATGAAATTTCCTATAGCATAGTAATCACAATTTCAATCACAATTTTTCTTTAGGCAACGTGTGCATTACACACACATTTGAGTATTTTTGTTGCATTCCTTGTTATATAAATCTAAAATAGAAACTTTCCATAATTTGTGGATACTAATCCCTTTGTTGAATATTGGTAACAATCGCATTCGTTTAGGCTATCGGCTATCATCTTTTCCTGTTGTGGTGAAGAAATAGCATGAGCTGTCCAGATTATTGAAATAATTTGATTCAAAACTAGTGTTTCGCTCAACTCCGCTCACACGCTCTGGTGGCTATGCAAATAAAGTTTGAACATAATATTTTTTTAATTCAAAATCACTCTTTAATGAATGCGGAGGAGACCATTCATCATTAATTTACAACCTCCCTTAATTACATTATAGGCATTTAGCAGATGCTCTTATCCAGAGTGACTTACATTTTTTATTTTTTTTTATTTTTTTACATATTATCCATTCAGACAGCTGGATATATACTGAAGCGATTCAGGTTAAGTACCTTGCTCAAGGGTACAACGGCAGTGTCCAACCGGGGAATCGAACCTGCAACCTTTCGGTTACAAGGCCAGTTCCTTAACCATTATACTACACTGCCGCACTGCATATCTGTCTGCAAGGTGCAGGTATTAAGAATACACTCTCCATGCTGTATGGTTGGTGTCTGCACTCATCCCCGTTCCCCAGTAGAGGTGCGCAACTTTCTCCCTTTAATTACCCAGATAGCAAGCGAACGTTGAATCGACGTGGATTCAACATCAATTTGCTCATCGAAATCACGTTGAAAGCTAATGGAGTGAGTCAGTGATGGCAACAAACATTAAAACTTTTAAATATCATGTAAATATTTAACCTTGATTATTCAATATTTGTCGGTATTCTGACAACGTGATCTCGATGAGCAAATTGATGTTGAATCAACGTCGGAATTCCACATTGAATCTACGTCGATTCAACGTTCGCTTGCTATCTGGGAGGTGTTCACCAATACACTTTCTGCACTGTAACATCTCTATCTGTCACCTTCTATGCTTCCCCCTGACTGAATAAACATGAATAAAAAATGAATAAGGAGAATGGACAGCCCACTCTCCTATTCAAAAGTAGCCTAATCACAATTTCAATTTCCAACATTGTTCACTGCAATCTTTGCCTTCAAACATTCAAACCATACATTCAAAGTCATATGGACAACACAGTTTTGCGCTGAAAGTTTATTAACGTTAACACACACAGCACGATAGCCTACAGAACTGCTTGCTAAGCTGCTAAATTAGCTGATAGCAACATACGATCGAATAGGAATCAACTGCTTAAATATCAGGAATATTAACTGATATATAGTATATAGTTTTGTGGATATGACTCACTCTTGTACCATAGTCAGAATCTCTGCCATAGTTATGCGAATAAACGCTCTATGTATATTACGTTTTTACTTCCGCCTTACTTGCTGAAATTGTTGGATGAGTGCACAATTCTGCAGGTGAGTGTGCTCCTGAACTCCCTCAACAACACCCCGGAAATAAGGGGTTCGTTTTGGTAATTTAAGTGCCCCCATTTGTGAGAAAAATCGCACACTCAAAAGCTTTTTGACGAAGTGGACTCAAATATGCGTACCCAAAAGTGTGTAGGGGTCGTATTCGGACACAGCCAAAATTAAACTCCAGTTAATATGGTTTGATCAACCGTGACGCAATGTTTATGTTTTTTGAAAGCGCTTATGGGATAGCTATGTTGTCAATAACAAGACGCGATTACTGAAGCCGACGAGACCTTTGACTTCATTTCCCGAATAAACCATTGACGAAAGGCCATGTGGTGTACATCTGCGACTCGTAAACATTCTTCCACCGTACAGTGCTACAGAAAGGTAATTACTTATTTTGTAGCAAGACAAAGTTGTACATCTGCGACTCGTAAACATTCTTCCACCGTACAGTGCTACAGAAAGGTAATTACTTATTTTGTAGCAAGACAAAGTTAGTAATGTCTACCAGCTAACTCCAACTTTTGAAAATAGCACTTCGTATGCTTCGCGTGTGATACCTAATTATATATCCATATATTTAACAAAGCTTGCATCGATAAATTGAACTAGTTAGCTGGCTTTGTAGAGAACACTAGCTAGACAGGGACCATTGAATAAACAAGCCAGCTAATGTTGGCAAGATCGTTTAAGCAGGCATGCAACTTGACGCGCCCCCCGCCCCGCTAATGTGTTAGCTAATGTTGTATGGCTTGTCACGTTGCTAAATATACCGAAAGTCTTTTTATATGGTTACCATTTACAAAGTAACATTATACTCCATTATACATGTATCGTGTTGCTAGTTATCTGTCAAATTATTTAAACCTAGAAAAAAAAATCGGATTATTTTGAGTAAGTTCACTAGTAAAATGCAACACTGCGTAACTTCCAATTTAAACACTCATAATTTACAATTACAGTAACAATGGTATGGATGTTGAGTTTTTTCCACACCTATGAATACATTTACCTTGACTCGACTGCATGGACTTCTTGTCTGGAGCAAGATGCTTTATTCATTCTTTCTCATAAGCCACTATCAGTCTAGCTCACTAAATATGATGATAGATATGTTTGCTTTTTATGACTGTCCCTCAGATTTATATAACTAGGTTAGTAATCAAGTTTACGATGATCCACTTTAGTTAACAGCAGCAATAGCTAGCTTTCTGCCTTGGCTGTTTTATTTTTGTATTTTTCTGTCATATCAGGTGTTATTCCAGATGTCAAAATATTTCAGATTTATAAGTACATGTGGTCCTATGTAAGTACATACTGGCTATAGAAAGTTTGCACATCCTTTCATAAATATGCACAGTGAAAATGGTGACGTTAAAACCCCCCCATGAAGTTTAATTAGAGTTTGAAGTTGGCCATCTCATATCCTTGTATATAACAGTACTACCACATTTTGACCACAAGATGGTGCCATTTTAAGAGATAGTTGAAATGGCACCATCTTGTGGTCAAAATGTGGTAGTACTGTGTGAAATACAAGGATATGAGATGTATATAACATATAGTACTAGCACATTTTGACCACAAGATGGTGCCATTTCAACTATCTGTTAAAATGGCACCATATTGTGGTCAAAATGTGGTAGTACTGTTATATACAAGGACATGAGATGGCCAACTTCAAACTCTAATTAAACTTCATGGGGGGATTTAACCATCACCATTTTCACTGTGCATATTTATAAATATATGAAGAAATAATAATCCAAGTCACAGCTTCTCATGTGTTTTCCCGCATAATTTATTCTAACAGATATTGGTGATTTTAAACATGTTTCAACCTCTCTTTTTCACTCCAGCTTTTCTGCAGCCCCGCAAGCAATTGTGGCCCCGGTTTATCTGTGTGCAAACCCAGTGCGTACGTTCTGAAGTGTGCCGGTGTCCCAGGTGCAGTGGTATGTATACTTTATGTCTCATACTCAGGTCCCAGGGCCTCGTTGTCACGACTTTGGCCTGGTTCATATCTCAACACTTGTGAATTGTAGTATCAGAATCCATGTCAAGAACTAGGCCCGTTACAGGTCTCGAGAATTTACGGCAGATACAAGTCTTAAGGCCTCAGAGTGCGACCAGCAGCTGCAACAAGCCTTAAGACCGTCTGGAATCTGCCCTGGGTGGATCCATGACCCAAAACCTCTGAAATCTGTGCCGTCCTAAGAGCTCTGTGTTGCTCATATGCTCGACCTAAGTCCCAAGACATTTGTCATTCAGCCCAGTGTGTGTACCAGTACCGTGTCCTGAAATCCAATCCATAGGTACGCTACCCAGCACCAAGGCATATGCATCAGGGAAGCACTGTGGGCGTCTAACAGATGAGCTGACCATGCGGAGGAGAAGCAGGAAGTCCCCAGACGGAGGAGCTGTGTAAGTATGAGTTTTGCTTTCTTTTTGTTTTTATGCACCACATTTGGTGTAGATTAGTGTATTACTACTTACAGTCTTACATACTTCTATGCAATCAAATCAATTTGTTTTAACTAAAACAAACTCATTTGATTATAGTTGTATGTGATACTGTCTGTAGTAATGCACTAATGGAGGGTGGGGCCTGGCCGAATTCTCAACTTTTTCGCCTTACAGCCAAAAAGTTTGTGTTCCAAAAAAGTTGCATAACCCCCTGTGTTTTGCTTCCAACTTTCAAGGGGGGCCACAACCGCCACTTCCCCTTCATTCACACCCCATTCATACAACTCCCCCACCCTTGGGGACCACCGCATCCATACCACTCCCCCACCCTTGGGGACCACCGCATCCATACCACTCCCCCACCCTTGGGGACCACCAACATTGCTCAGGTGTGGCACTCGGGGAATCGAACCGGCAACATCGACCCACGTGAAGTGCGGTCCAACCTCCTACGCCACGGAGTCCTTTGCATTTGTGTTTCGTTTTTCTACAAACTTAAATGGCACAATGGTACAATGGTACAATGGACAAAAGTTGTGCAAACCTGAATGGGGATTGAACCCCCGTCCTTGGCGTTGCTAAACCAGAACCATTCCTTTGAGCCACTGTAACTTGCACTTCTTTGTTGGGTTTTCCTGCAGTGAATTCATGAAGATGCAAAAAGAGAGGAGAAAGAACATTCAAAAAGCCTGTCCCTTCTGTTGTTTTTTATACCTTTATGTACCTATGTGCTTTTGCTGCCATTTCAATTGCCCTACGGGGACAATTAAAGTTTATTGAATTTAATTGAATTCTCGCCACAATCTTGGACAGAAAATGAGACCACAGAAATGTAGGTGAAGAGTGAGGTTTGAACCCTGAAGTGCTGTGTCCACAGACAAAGACAATACCGTTGTGCCAACGTATCCTTAGCTGTTTTGTGAGCTCTGAAGTGGAGTGAAGAAGCTGAGATCATAAAAATATGAGGAATAAAGATAAAGAATGAGGTTTGAACCCTCAAGCTCACCTTCCAGAGTCCAAGACTCTACCGTTATGCCACAGCGGCCTTGATGTGTTTGAGGGTGATCACTCTATTGGGGCATATTTGACCAAAGGGAAGATTTGACTAAAGAGAGGATTGCCCTCTACTGGCCCACCAACATCACTTCCAGCCACAACTTAGGTCTCCCATCTGAGTACTAACCAAGCCCACACCTGCTTAGCTTTTGCCATTCAGCAGGAGCAGATTGCATGGTGGTATGGCTGCTGATAAAATGTCTCTTCATTTTATAACACACAAACTGCACTGTGGGTAATCTGAAATATTTAATGAGAATGTGTATGCATGTTAGCTAACCATATGAACATAATGAACACAAAGTAGACAAGGAGGCAAATTATAAACCAACAGCATAACATATGTAAGCTACTTTGTGAAAACTTTTGTTTCATTTAATGGGGGACTTTGAAGGATACATTTTCAGGGCTGCCAGATTTCAGAAAAAAAATTATTTAATAATTCCCCCAAACGGGGGATTTTCGGGAATTCCCCCCCCCCCCCCCCAACAAGGTTGGAAAACGAACGAAAACGAGCTGCATTCGGATGCAGTAACCGACAGCAAACCTTTCTGTGTTCGCGTTTCCAATTAACAATGCACAAACTAACCTATGTATGAAATTTCCTATAGCATAGTAATCACAATTTCAATCACAATTTTTCTTTAGGCAACGTGTGCATTACACACACATTTGAGTATTTTTGTTGCATTCCTTGTTATATAAATCTAAAATAGAAACTTTCCATAATTTGTGGATACTAATCCCTTTGTTGAATATTGGTAACAATCGCATTCGTTTAGGCTATCGGCTATCATCTTTTCCTGTTGTGGTGAAGAAATAGCATGAGCTGTCCAGATTATTGAAATAATTTGATTCAAAACTAGTGTTTCGCTCAACTCCGCTCACACGCTCTGGTGGCTATGCAAATAAAGTTTGAAAATAATATTTTTTTAATTCAAAATCACTCTTTAATGAATGCGGAGGAGACCATTCATCATTAATTTACAACCTCCCTTAATTACATTATAGGCATTTAGCAGATGCTCTTATCCAGAGTGACTTACATTTTTTATTTTTTATTATTTTTTTTACATATTATCCATTCAGACAGCTGGATATATACTGAAGCGATTCAGGTTAAGTACCTTGCTCAAGGGTACAACGGCAGTGTCCAACCGGGGAATCGAACGTGCAACCTTTCGGTTACAAGGCCAGTTCCTTAACCATTATACTACACTGCCGCACTGCATATCTGTCTGCAAGGTGCAGGTATTAAGAATACACTCTCCATGCTGTATGGTTGGTGTCTGCACTCATCCCCGTTCCCCAGTAGAGGTGCGCAACTTTCTCCCTTTAATTACCCAGATAGCAAGCGAACGTTGAATCGACGTGGATTCAACATCAATTTGCTCATCGAAATCACGTTGAAAGCTAATGGAGTGAGTCAGTGATGGCAACAAACATTAAAACTTTTAAATATCATGTAAATATTTAACCTTGATTATTCAATATTTGTCGGTATTCTGACAACGTGATCTCGATGAGCAAATTGATGTTGAATCAACGTCGGAATTCCACATTGAATCTACGTCGATTCAACGTTCGCTTGCTATCTGGGAGGTGTTCACCAATACACTTTCTGCACTGTAACATCTCTATCTGTCACCTTCTATGCTTCCCCCTGACTGAATAAACATGAATAAAAAATGAATAAGGAGAATGGACAGCCCACTCTCCTATTCAAAAGTAGCCTAATCACAATTTCAATTTCCAACATTGTTCACTGCAATCTTTGCCTTCAAACATTCAAACCATACATTCAAAGTCATATGGACAACACAGTTTTGCGCTGAAAGTTTATTAACGTTAACACACACAGCACGATAGCCTACAGAACTGCTTGCTAAGCTGCTAAATTAGCTGATAGCAACATACGATCGAATAGGAATCAACTGCTTAAATATCAGGAATATTAACTGATATATAGTATATAGTTTTGTGGATATGACTCACTCTTGTACCATAGTCAGAATCTCTGCCATAGTTATGCGAATAAACGCTCTATGTATATTACGTTTTTACTTCCGCCTTACTTGCTGAAATTGTTGGATGAGTGCACAATTCTGCAGGTGAGTGTGCTCCTGAACTCCCTCAACAACACCCCGGAAATAAGGGGTTCGTTTTGGTAATTTAAGTGCCCCCATTTGTGAGAAAAATCGCACACTCAAAAGCTTTTTGACGAAGTGGACTCAAATATGCGTACCCAAAAGTGTGTAGGGGTCGTATTCGGACACAGCCAAAATTAAACTCCAGTTAATATGGTTTGATCAACCGTGACGCAATGTTTATGTTTTTTGAAAGCGCTTATGGGATAGCTATGTTGTCAATAACAAGACGCGATTACTGAAGCCGACGAGACCTTTGACTTCATTTCCCGAATAAACCATTGACGAAAGGCCATGTGGTGTACATCTGCGACTCGTAAACATTCTTCCACCGTACAGTGCTACAGAAAGGTAATTACTTATTTTGTAGCAAGACAAAGTTGTACATCTGCGACTCGTAAACATTCTTCCACCGTACAGTGCTACAGAAAGGTAATTACTTATTTTGTAGCAAGACAAAGTTAGTAATGTCTACCAGCTAACTCCAACTTTTGAAAATAGCACTTCGTATGCTTCGCGTGTGATACCTAATTATATATCCATATATTTAACAAAGCTTGCATCGATAAATTGAACTAGTTAGCTGGCTTTGTAGAGAACACTAGCTAGACAGGGACCATTGAATAAACAAGCCAGCTAATGTTGGCAAGATCGTTTAAGCAGGCATGCAACTTGACGCGCCCCCCGCCCCGCTAATGTGTTAGCTAATGTTGTATGGCTTGTCACGTTGCTAAATATACCGAAAGTCTTTTTATATGGTTACCATTTACAAAGTAACATTATACTCCATTATACATGTATCGTGTTGCTAGTTATCTGTCAAATTATTTAAACCTAGAAAAAAAAATCGGATTATTTTGAGTAAGTTCACTAGTAAAATGCAACACTGCGTAACTTCCAATTTAAACACTCATAATTTACAATTACAGTAACAATGGTATGGATGTTGAGTTTTTTCCACACCTATGAATACATTTACCTTGACTCGACTGCATGGACTTCTTGTCTGGAGCAAGATGCTTTATTCATTCTTTCTCATAAGCCACTATCAGTCTAGCTCACTAAATATGATGATAGATATGTTTGCTTTTTATGACTGTCCCTCAGATTTATATAACTAGGTTAGTAATCAAGTTTACGATGATCCACTTTAGTTAACAGCAGCAATAGCTAGCTTTCTGCCTTGGCTGTTTTATTTTTGTATTTTTCTGTCATATCAGGTGTTATTCCAGATGTCAAAATATTTCAGATTTATAAGTACATGTGGTCCTATGTAAGTACATACTGGCTATAGAAAGTTTGCACATCCTTTCATAAATATGCACAGTGAAAATGGTGACGTTAAAACCCCCCCATGAAGTTTAATTAGAGTTTGAAGTTGGCCATCTCATATCCTTGTATATAACAGTACTACCACATTTTGACCACAAGATGGTGCCATTTTAAGAGATAGTTGAAATGGCACCATCTTGTGGTCAAAATGTGGTAGTACTGTGTGAAATACAAGGATATGAGATGTATATCACATATAGTACTAGCACATTTTGACCACAAGATGGTGCCATTTCAACTATCTGTTAAAATGGCACCATATTGTGGTCAAAATGTGGTAGTACTGTTATATACAAGGACATGAGATGGCCAACTTCAAACTCTAATTAAACTTCATGGGGGGATTTAACCATCACCATTTTCACTGTGCATATTTATAAATATATGAAGAAATAATAATCCAAGTCACAGCTTCTCATGTGTTTTCCCGCATAATTTATTCTAACAGATATTGGTGATTTTAAACATGTTTCAACCTCTCTTTTTCACTCCAGCTTTTCTGCAGCCCCGCAAGCAATTGTGGCCCCGGTTTATCTGTGTGCAAACCCAGTGCGTACGTTCTGAAGTGTGCCGGTGTCCCAGGTGCAGTGGTATGTATACTTTATGTCTCATACTCAGGTCCCAGGGCCTCGTTGTCACGACTTTGGCCTGGTTCATATCTCAACACTTGTGAATTGTAGTATCAGAATCCATGTCAAGAACTAGGCCCGTTACAGGTCTCGAGAATTTACGGCAGATACAAGTCTTAAGGCCTCAGAGTGCGACCAGCAGCTGCAACAAGCCTTAAGACCGTCTGGAATCTGCCCTGGGTGGATCCATGACCCAAAACCTCTGAAATCTGTGCCGTCCTAAGAGCTCTGTGTTGCTCATATGCTCGACCTAAGTCCCAAGACATTTGTCATTCAGCCCAGTGTGTGTACCAGTACCGTGTCCTGAAATCCAATCCATAGGTACGCTACCCAGCACCAAGGCATATGCATCAGGGAAGCACTGTGGGCGTCTAACAGATGAGCTGACCATGCGGAGGAGAAGCAGGAAGTCCCCAGACGGAGGAGCTGTGTAAGTATGAGTTTTGCTTTCTTTTTGTTTTTATGCACCACATTTGGTGTAGATTAGTGTATTACTACTTACAGTCTTACATACTTCTATGCAATCAAATCAATTTGTTTTAACTAAAACAAACTCATTTGATTATAGTTGTATGTGATACTGTCTGTAGTAATGCACTAATGGAGGGTGGGGCCTGGCCGAATTCTCAACTTTTTCGCCTTACAGCCAAAAAGTTTGTGTTCCAAAAAAGTTGCATAACCCCCTGTGTTTTGCTTCCAACTTTCAAGGGGGGCCACAACCGCCACTTCCCCTTCATTCACACCCCATTCATACAACTCCCCCACCCTTGGGGACCACCGCATCCATACCACTCCCCCACCCTTGGGGACCACCGCATCCATACCACTCCCCCACCCTTGGGGACCACCAACATTGCTCAGGTGTGGCACTCGGGGAATCGAACCGGCAACATCGACCCACGTGAAGTGCGGTCCAACCTCCTACGCCACGGAGTCCTTTGCATTTGTGTTTCGTTTTTCTACAAACTTAAATGGCACAATGGTACAATGGTACAATGGACAAAAGTTGTGCAAACCTGAATGGGGATTGAACCCCCGTCCTTGGCGTTGCTAAACCAGAACCATTCCTTTGAGCCACTGTAACTTGCACTTCTTTGTTGGGTTTTCCTGCAGTGAATTCATGAAGATGCAAAAAGAGAGGAGAAAGAACATTCAAAAAGCCTGTCCCTTCTGTTGTTTTTTATACCTTTATGTACCTATGTGCTTTTGCTGCCATTTCAATTGCCCTACGGGGACAATTAAAGTTTATTGAATTTAATTGAATTCTCGCCACAATCTTGGACAGAAAATGAGACCACAGAAATGTAGGTGAAGAGTGAGGTTTGAACCCTGAAGTGCTGTGTCCACAGACAAAGACAATACCGTTGTGCCAACGTATCCTTAGCTGTTTTGTGAGCTCTGAAGTGGAGTGAAGAAGCTGAGATCATAAAAATATGAGGAATAAAGATAAAGAATGAGGTTTGAACCCTCAAGCTCACCTTCCAGAGTCCAAGACTCTACCGTTATGCCACAGCGGCCTTGATGTGTTTGAGGGTGATCACTCTATTGGGGCATATTTGACCAAAGGGAAGATTTGACTAAAGAGAGGATTGCCCTCTACTGGCCCACCAACATCACTTCCAGCCACAACTTAGGTCTCCCATCTGAGTACTAACCAAGCCCACACCTGCTTAGCTTTTGCCATTCAGCAGGAGCAGATTGCATGGTGGTATGGCTGCTGATAAAATGTCTCTTCATTTTATAACACACAAACTGCACTGTGGGTAATCTGAAATATTTAATGAGAATGTGTATGCATGTTAGCTAACCATATGAACATAATGAACACAAAGTAGACAAGGAGGCAAATTATAAACCAACAGCATAACATATGTAAGCTACTTTGTCAAAACTTTTGTTTCATTTAATGGGGGACTTTGAAGGATACATTTTCAGGGCTGCCAGATTTCAGAAAAAAATTATTTAATAATTCCCCCAAACGGGGGATTTTCGGGAATTCCCCCCCCCCCCCCCCCCAACAAGGTTGGAAAACGAACGAAAACGAGCTGCATTCGGATGCAGTAACCGACAGCAAACCTTTCTGTGTTCGCGTTTCCAATTAACAATGCACAAACTAACCTATGTATGAAATTTCCTATAGCATAGTAATCACAATTTCAATCACAATTTTTCTTTAGGCAACGTGTGCATTACACACACATTTGAGTATTTTTGTTGCATTCCTTGTTATATAAATCTAAAATAGAAACTTTCCATAATTTGTGGATACTAATCCCTTTGTTGAATATTGGTAACAATCGCATTCGTTTAGGCTATCGGCTATCATCTTTTCCTGTTGTGGTGAAGAAATAGCATGAGCTGTCCAGATTATTGAAATAATTTGATTCAAAACTAGTGTTTCGCTCAACTCCGCTCACACGCTCTGGTGGCTATGCAAATAAAGTTTGAAAATAATATTTTTTTAATTCAAAATCACTCTTTAATGAATGCGGAGGAGACCATTCATCATTAATTTACAACCTCCCTTAATTACATTATAGGCATTTAGCAGATGCTCTTATCCAGAGTGACTTACATTTTTTATTTTTTATTATTTTTTTACATATTATCCATTCAGACAGCTGGATATATACTGAAGCGATTCAGGTTAAGTACCTTGCTCAAGGGTACAACGGCAGTGTCCAACCGGGGAATCGAACGTGCAACCTTTCGGTTACAAGGCCAGTTCCTTAACCATTATACTACACTGCCGCACTGCATATCTGTCTGCAAGGTGCAGGTATTAAGAATACACTCTCCATGCTGTATGGTTGGTGTCTGCACTCATCCCCGTTCCCCAGTAGAGGTGCGCAACTTTCTCCCTTTAATTACCCAGATAGCAAGCGAACGTTGAATCGACGTGGATTCAACATCAATTTGCTCATCGAAATCACGTTGAAAGCTAATGGAGTGAGTCAGTGATGGCAACAAACATTAAAACTTTTAAATATCATGTAAATATTTAACCTTGATTATTCAATATTTGTCGGTATTCTGACAACGTGATCTCGATGAGCAAATTGATGTTGAATCAACGTCGGAATTCCACATTGAATCTACGTCGATTCAACGTTCGCTTGCTATCTGGGAGGTGTTCACCAATACACTTTCTGCACTGTAACATCTCTATCTGTCACCTTCTATGCTTCCCCCTGACTGAATAAACATGAATAAAAAAATGAATAAGGAGAATGGACAGCCCACTCTCCTATTCAAAAGTAGCCTAATCACAATTTCAATTTCCAACATTGTTCACTGCAATCTTTGCCTTCAAACATTCAAACCATACATTCAAAGTCATATGGACAACACAGTTTTGCGCTAAAAGTTTATTAACGTTAACACACACAGCACGATAGCCTACAGAACTGCTTGCTAAGCTGCTAAATTAGCTGATAGCAACATACGATCGAATAGGAATCAACTGCTTAAATATCAGGAATATTAACTGATATATAGTATATAGTTTTGTGGATATGACTCACTCTTGTACCATAGTCAGAATCTCTGCCATAGTTATGCGAATAAACGCTCTATGTATATTACGTTTTTACTTCCGCGTTACTTGCTGAAATTGTTGGATGAGTGCACAATTCTGCAGGTGAGTGTGCTCCTGAACTCCCTCAACAACACCCCGGAAATAAGGGGTTCGTTTTGGTAATTTAAGTGCCCCCATTTGTGAGAAAAATCGCACACTCAAAAGCTTTTTGACGAAGTGGACTCAAATATGCGTACCCAAAAGTGTGTAGGGGTCGTATTCGGACACAGCCAAAATTAAACTCCAGTTAATATGGTTTGATCAACCGTGACGCAATGTTTATGTTTTTTGAAAGCGCTTATGGGATAGCTATGTTGTCAATAACAAGACGCGATTACTGAAGCCGACGAGACCTTTGACTTCATTTCCCGAATAAACCATTGTCGAAAGGCCATGTGGTGTACATCTGCGACTCGTAAACATTCTTCCACCGTACAGTGCTACAGAAAGGTAATTACTTATTTTGTAGCAAGACAAAGTTAACTATGTAATGTCTACCAGCTAACTCCAACTTTTGAAAATAGCACTTCGTATGCTTCGCGTGTGATACCTAATTATATATCCATATATTTAACAAAGCTTGCATCAATAAATTGAACTAGTTAGCTGGCTTTGTAGAGAACACTAGCTAGACAGGGACCATTGAATAAACAAGCCAGCTAATGTTGGCAAGATCGTTTAAGCAGGCAACTTGACGCGCCCCCGCCCCGCTAATGTGTTAGCTAATGTTGTATGGCTTGTCACGTTGCTAAATATACCGAAAGTCTTTTTATATGGTTACCATTTACAAAGTAACATTATACTCCATTATACATGTATCGTGTTGCTAGTTATCTGTCAAATTATTTAAACCTAGAAAAAAAAATCGGATTATTTTGAGTAAGTTCACTAGTAAAATGCAACACTGCGTAACTTCCAATTTAAACACTCATAATTTACAATTACAGTAACAATGGTATGGATGTTGAGTTTTTTCCACACCTATGAATACATTTACCTTGACTCGACTGCATGGACTTCTTGTCTGGAGCAAGATGCTTTATTCATTCTTTCTCATAAGCCACTATCAGTCTAGCTCACTAAATATGATGATAGATATGTTTGCTTTTTATGACTGTCCCTCAGATTTATATAACTAGGTTAGTAATCAAGTTTACGATGATCCACTTTAGTTAACAGCAGCAATAGCTAGCTTTCTGCCTTGGCTGTTTTATTTTTGTATTTTTCTGTCATATCAGGTGTTATTCCAGATGTCAAAATATTTCAGATTTATAAGTACATGTGGTCCTATGTAAGTACATACTGGCTATAGAAAGTTTGCACATCCTTTCATAAATATGCACAGTGAAAATGGTGACGTTAAAACCCCCCCATGAAGTTTAATTAGAGTTTGAAGTTGGCCATCTCATATCCTTGTATATAACAGTACTACCACATTTTGACCACAAGATGGTGCCATTTTAAGAGATAGTTGAAATGGCACCATCTTGTGGTCAAAATGTGGTAGTACTGTGTGAAATACAAGGATATGAGATGTATATCACATATAGTACTACCACATTTTGACCACAAGATGGTGCCATTTTAACAGATAGTTGAAATGGCACCATCTTGTGGTCAAAATGTGGTAGTACTGTGTGAAATACAAGGATATGAGATGTATATCACATATAGTACTACCACATTTTGACCACAAGATGGTGCCATTTTAACAGATAGTTGAAATGGCACCATCTTGTGGTCAAAATGTGGTAGTACTGTTATATACAAGGATATGAGATGGCCGACTTCAAACTCTAATTAAACTTCATGGGGGGATTTAACCATCACCATTTTCACTGTGCATATTTATAAATATATGAAGAAATAATAATCCAAGTCACAGCTTCTCATGTGTTTTCCCGCATAATTTATGCTAACAGATATTGGTGATTTTAAACATGTTTCAACCTCTCTTTTTCACTCCAGCTTTTCTGCAGCCCCGCAAGCAATTGTGGCCCCGGTTTATCTGTGTGCAAACCCAGTGCGTACGTTCTGAAGTGTGCCGGTGTCCCAGGTGCAGTGGTATGTATACTTTATGTCTCATACTCAGGTCCCAGGGCCTCGTTGTCACGACTTTGGCCTGGTTCATATCTCAACACTTGTGAATTGTAGTATCAGAATCCATGTCAAGAACTAGGCCCGTTACAGGTCTCGAGAATTTACGGCAGATACAAGTCTTAAGGCCTCAAAGTGCGACCAGCAGCTGCAACAAGCCTTAAGACCGTCTGGAATCTGCCCTGGGTGGATCCATGACCCAAAACCTCTAAAATCTGTGCCGTCCTAAGAGCTCTGTGTTGCTCATATGCTCGACCTAAGTCCCAAGACATTTGTCATTCAGCCCAGTGTGTGTACCAGTACCGTGTCCTGAAATCCAATCCATAGGTACGCTACCCAGCACCAAGGCATATGCATCAGGGAAGCACTGTGGGCGTCTAACAGATGAGCTGACCATGCGGAGGAGAAGCAGGAAGTCCCCAGACGGAGGAGCTGTGTAAGTATGAGTTTTGCTTTCTTTTTGTTTTTATGCACCACATTTGGTGTAGATTAGTGTATTACTACTTACAGTCTTACATACTTCTATGCAATCAAATCAATTTGTTTTAACTAAAACAAACTCATTTGATTATAGTTGTATGTGATACTGTCTGTAGTAATGCACTAATGGAGGGTGGGGCCTGGCCGAATTCTCAACTTTTTCGCCTTACAGCCAAAAAGTTTGTGTTCCAAAAAAGTTGCATAACCCCCTGTGTTTTGCTTCCAACTTTCAGGGGGGGCCACAACCGCCACTTCCCCTTCATTCACACCCCATTCATACAACTCCCCCACCCTTGGGGACCACCGCATCCATACCACTCCCCCACCCTTGGGGACCACCGCATCCATACCACTCCCCCACCCTTGGGGACCACCAACATTGCTCAGGTGTGGCACTCGGGGAATCGAACCGGCAACATCGACCCACGTGAAGTGCGGTCCAACCTCCTACGCCACGGAGTCCTTTGCATTTGTGTTTCGTTTTTCTACAAACTTAAATGGCACAATGGTACAATGGTACAATGGACAAAAGTTGTGCAAACCTGAATGGGGATTGAACCCCCGTCCTTGGCGTTGCTAAACCAGAACCATTCCTTTGAGCCACTGTAACTTGCACTACTTTGTTGGGTTTTCCTGCAGTGAATTCATGAAGATGCAAAAAGAGAGGAGAAAGAACATTCAAAAAGCCTGTCCCTTCTGTTGTTTTTTATACCTTTATGTACCTATGTGCTTTTGCTGCCATTTCAATTGCCCTACGGGGACAATTAAAGTTTATTGAATTTAATTGAATTCTCGCCACAATCTTGGACAGAAAATGAGACCACAGAAATGTAGGTGAAGAGTGAGGTTTGAACCCTGAAGTGCTGTGTCCACAGACAAAGACAATACCGTTGTGCCAACGTATCCTTAGCTGTTTTGTGAGCTCTGAAGTGGAGTGAAGAAGCTGAGATCATAAAAATATGAGGAATAAAGATAAAGAATGAGGTTTGAACCCTCAAGCTCACCTTCCAGAGTCCAAGACTCTACCGTTATGCCACAGTGGCCTTGATGTGTTTGAGGGTGATCACTCTATTGGGGCATATTTGACCAAAGGGAAGATTTGACTAAAGAGCGGATTGCCCTCTACTGGCCCACCAACATCACTTCCAGCCACAACTTAGGTCTCCCATCTGAGTACTAACCAAGCCCACACCTGCTTAGCTTTTGCCATTCAGCAGGAGCAGATTGCATGGTGGTATGGCTGCTGATAAAATGTCTCTTCATTTTATAACACACAAACTGCACTGTGGGTAATCTGAAATATTTAATGAGAATGTGTATGCATGTTAGCTAACCATATGAACATAATGAACACAAAGTAGACAAGGAGGCAAATTATAAACCAACAGCATAACATATGTAAGCTACTTTGTGAAAACTTTTGTTTCATTTAATGGGGGACTTTGAAGGATACATTTTCAGGGCTGCCAGATTTCAGAAAAAAATTATTTAATAATTCCCCCAAACGGGGGATTTTCGGGAATTCCCCCCCCCCCCCCCCCCCAACAAGGTTGGAAAACGAACGAAAACGAGCTGCATTCGGATGCAGTAACCGACAGCAAACCTTTCTGTGTTCGCGTTTCCAATTAACAATGCACAAACTAACCTATGTATGAAATTTCCTATAGCATAGTAATCACAATTTCAATCACAATTTTTCTTTAGGCAACGTGTGCATTACACACACATTTGAGTATTTTTGTTGCATTCCTTGTTATATAAATCTAAAATAGAAACTTTCCATAATTTGTGGATACTAATCCCTTTGTTGAATATTGGTAACAATCGCATTCGTTTAGGCTATCGGCTATCATCTTTTCCTGTTGTGGTGAAGAAATAGCATGAGCTGTCCAGATTATTGAAATAATTTGATTCAAAACTAGTGTTTCGCTCAACTCCGCTCACACGCTCTGGTGGCTATGCAAATAAAGTTTGAACATAATATTTTTTTAATTCAAAATCACTCTTTAATGAATGCGGAGGAGACCATTCATCATTAATTTACAACCTCCCTTAATTACATTATAGGCATTTAGCAGATGCTCTTATCCAGAGTGACTTACATTTTTTATTTTTTTTTATTTTTTTACATATTATCCATTCAGACAGCTGGATATATACTGAAGCGATTCAGGTTAAGTACCTTGCTCAAGGGTACAACGGCAGTGTCCAACCGGGGAATCGAACGTGCAACCTTTCGGTTACAAGGCCAGTTCCTTAACCATTATACTACACTGCCGCACTGCATATCTGCCTGCAAGGTGCAGGTATTAAGAATACACTCTCCATGCTGTATGGTTGGTGTCTGCACTCATCCCCGTTCCCCAGTAGAGGTGCGCAACTTTCTCCCTTTAATTACCCAGATAGCAAGCGAACGTTGAATCGACGTGGATTCAACATCAATTTGCTCATCGAAATCACGTTGAAAGCTAATGGAGTGAGTCAGTGATGGCAACAAACATTAAAA
The DNA here is from genome assembly GCA_029718625.1 of Synaphobranchus kaupii. Classification (NCBI taxonomy): domain Eukaryota; kingdom Metazoa; phylum Chordata; class Actinopteri; order Anguilliformes; family Synaphobranchidae; genus Synaphobranchus; species Synaphobranchus kaupii. The sequence continues at coordinate 14,647,481 of CM056385.1, read as the reverse complement.
CTTTTAAATATCATGTAAATATTTAACCTTGATTATTCAATATTTGTCGGTATTCTGACAACGTGATCTCGATGAGCAAATTGATGTTGAATCAACGTCGGAATTCCACATTGAATCTACGTCGATTCAACGTTCGCTTGCTATCTGGGAGGTGTTCACCAATACACTTTCTGCACTGTAACATCTCTATCTGTCACCTTCTATGCTTCCCCCTGACTGAATAAACATGAATAAAAAAATGAATAAGGAGAATGGACAGCCCACTCTCCTATTCAAAAGTAGCCTAATCACAATTTCAATTTCCAACATTGTTCACTGCAATCTTTGCCTTCAAACATTCAAACCATACATTCAAAGTCATATGGACAACACAGTTTTGCGCTAAAAGTTTATTAACGTTAACACACACAGCACGATAGCCTACAGAACTGCTTGCTAAGCTGCTAAATTAGCTGATAGCAACATACGATCGAATAGGAATCAACTGCTTAAATATCAGGAATATTAACTGATATATAGTATATAGTTTTGTGGATATGACTCACTCTTGTACCATAGTCAGAATCTCTGCCATAGTTATGCGAATAAACGCTCTATGTATATTACGTTTTTACTTCCGCGTTACTTGCTGAAATTGTTGGATGAGTGCACAATTCTGCAGGTGAGTGTGCTCCTGAACTCCCTCAACAACACCCCGGAAATAAGGGGTTCGTTTTGGTAATTTAAGTGCCCCCATTTGTGAGAAAAATCGCACACTCAAAAGCTTTTTGACGAAGTGGACTCAAATATGCGTACCCAAAAGTGTGTAGGGGTCGTATTCGGACACAGCCAAAATGAAACTCCAGTTAATATGGTTTGATCAACCGTGACGCAATGTTTATGTTTTTTGAAAGCGCTTATGGGATAGCTATGTTGTCAATAACAAGACGCGATTACTGAAGCCGACGAGACCTTTGACTTCATTTCCCGAATAAACCATTGTCGAAAGGCCATGTGGTGTACATCTGCGACTCGTAAACATTCTTCCACCGTACAGTGCTACAGAAAGGTAATTACTTATTTTGTAGCAAGACAAAGTTAACTATGTAATGTCTACCAGCTAACTCCAACTTTTGAAAATAGCACTTCGTATGCTTCGCGTGTGATACCTAATTATATATCCATATATTTAACAAAGCTTGCATCGATAAATTGAACTAGTTAGCTGGCTTTGTAGAGAACACTAGCTAGACAGGGACCATTGAATAAACAAGCCAGCTAATGTTGGCAAGATCGTTTAAGCAGGCAACTTGACGCGCCCCCGCCCCGCTAATGTGTTAGCTAATGTTGTATGGCTTGTCACGTTGCTAAATATACCGAAAGTCTTTTTATATGGTTACCATTTACAAAGTAACATTATACTCCATTATACATGTATCGTGTTGCTAGTTATCTGTCAAATTATTTAAACCTAGAAAAAAAAATCGGATTATTTTGAGTAAGTTCACTAGTAAAATGCAACACTGCGTAACTTCCAATTTAAACACTCATAATTTACAATTACAGTAACAATGGTATGGATGTTGAGTTTTTTCCACACCTATGAATACATTTACCTTGACTCGACTGCATGGACTTCTTGTCTGGAGCAAGATGCTTTATTCATTCTTTCTCATAAGCCACTATCAGTCTAGCTCACTAAATATGATGATAGATATGTTTGCTTTTTATGACTGTCCCTCAGATTTATATAACTAGGTTAGTAATCAAGTTTACGATGATCCACTTTAGTTAACAGCAGCAATAGCTAGCTTTCTGCCTTGGCTGTTTTATTTTTGTATTTTTCTGTCATATCAGGTGTTATTCCAGATGTCAAAATATTTCAGATTTATAAGTACATGTGGTCCTATGTAAGTACATACTGGCTATAGAAAGTTTTCACATCCTTTCATAAATATGCACAGTGAAAATGGTGACGTTAAAACCCCCCCATGAAGTTTAATTAGAGTTTGAAGTTGGCCATCTCATATCCTTGTATATAACAGTACTACCACATTTTGACCACAAGATGGTGCCATTTTAAGAGATAGTTGAAATGGCACCATCTTGTGGTCAAAATGTGGTAGTACTGTGTGAAATACAAGGATATGAGATGTATATCACATATAGTACTACCACATTTTGACCACAAGATGGTGCCATTTTAAGAGATAGTTGAAATGGCACCATCTTGTGGTCAAAATGTGGTAGTACTGTGTGAAATACAAGGATATGAGATGTATATCACATATAGTACTACCACATTTTGACCACAAGATGGTGCCATTTTAACAGATAGTTGAAATGGCACCATCTTGTGGTCAAAATGTGGTAGTACTGTTATATACAAGGATATGAGATGGCCGACTTCAAACTCTAATTAAACTTCATGGGGGGATTTAACCATCACCATTTTCACTGTGCATATTTATAAATATATGAAGAAATAATAATCCAAGTCACAGCTTCTCATGTGTTTTCCCGCATAATTTATGCTAACAGATATTGGTGATTTTAAACATGTTTCAACCTCTCTTTTTCACTCCAGCTTTTCTGCAGCCCCGCAAGCAATTGTGGCCCCGGTTTATCTGTGTGCAAACCCAGTGCGTACGTTCTGAAGTGTGCCGGTGTCCCAGGTGCAGTGGTATGTATACTTTATGTCTCATACTCAGGTCCCAGGGCCTCGTTGTCACGACTTTGGCCTGGTTCATATCTCAACACTTGTGAATTGTAGTATCAGAATCCATGTCAAGAACTAGGCCCGTTACAGGTCTCGAGAATTTACGGCAGATACAAGTCTTAAGGCCTCAGAGTGCGACCAGCAGCTGCAACAAGCCTTAAGACCATCTGGAATCTGCCCTGGGTGGATCCATGACCCAAAACCTCTAAAATCTGTGCCGTCCTAAGAGCTCTGTGTTGCTCATATGCTCGACCTAAGTCCCAAGACATTTGTCATTCAGCCCAGTGTGTGTACCAGTACCGTGTCCTGAAATCCAATCCATAGGTACGCTACCCAGCACCAAGGCATATGCATCAGGGAAGCACTGTGGGCGTCTAACAGATGAGCTGACCATGCGGAGGAGAAGCAGGAAGTCCCCAGACGGAGGAGCTGTGTAAGTATGAGTTTTGCTTTCTTTTTGTTTTTATGCACCACATTTGGTGTAGATTAGTGTATTACTACTTACAGTCTTACATACTTCTATGCAATCAAATCAATTTGTTTTAACTAAAACAAACTCATTTGATTATAGTTGTATGTGATACTGTCTGTAGTAATGCACTAATGGAGGGTGGGGCCTGGCCGAATTCTCAACTTTTTCGCCTTACAGCCAAAAAGTTTGTGTTCCAAAAAAGTTGCATAACCCCCTGTGTTTTGCTTCCAACTTTCAGGGGGGGGCCACAACCGCCACTTCCCCTTCATTCACACCCCATTCATACAACTCCCCCACCCTTGGGGACCACCGCATCCATACCACTCCCCCACCCTTGGGGACCACCGCATCCATACCACTCCCCCACCCTTGGGGACCACCAACATTGCTCAGGTGTGGCACTCGGGGAATCGAACCGGCAACATCGACCCACGTGAAGTGCGGTCCAACCTCCTACGCCACGGAGTCCTTTGCATTTGTGTTTCGTTTTTCTACAAACTTAAATGGCACAATGGTACAATGGTACAATGGACAAAAGTTGTGCAAACCTGAATGGGGATTGAACCCCCGTCCTTGGCGTTGCTAAACCAGAACCATTCCTTTGAGCCACTGTAACTTGCACTTCTTTGTTGGGTTTTCCTGCAGTGAATTCATGAAGATGCAAAAAGAGAGGAGAAAGAACATTCAAAAAGCCTGTCCCTTCTGTTGTTTTTTATACCTTTATGTACCTATGTGCTTTTGCTGCCATTTCAATTGCCCTACGGGGACAATTAAAGTTTATTGAATTTAATTGAATTCTCGCCACAATCTTGGACAGAAAATGAGACCACAGAAATGTAGGTGAAGAGTGAGGTTTGAACCCTGAAGTGCTGTGTCCACAGACAAAGACAATACCGTTGTGCCAAAGTATCCTTAGCTGTTTTGTGAGCTCTGAAGTGGAGTGAAGAAGCTGAGATCATAAAAATATGAGGAATAAAGATAAAGAATGAGGTTTGAACCCTCAAGCTCACCTTCCAGAGTCCAAGACTCTACCGTTATGCCACAGTGGCCTTGATGTGTTTGAGGGTGATCACTCTATTGGGGCATATTTGACCAAAGGGAAGATTTGACTAAAGAGAGGATTGCCCTCTACTGGCCCACCAACATCACTTCCAGCCACAACTTAGGTCTCCCATCTGAGTACTAACCAAGCCCACACCTGCTTAGCTTTTGCCATTCAGCAGGAGCAGATTGCATGGTGGTATGGCTGCTGATAAAATGTCTCTTCATTTTATAACACACAAACTGCACTGTGGGTAATCTGAAATATTTAATGAGAATGTGTATGCATGTTAGCTAACCATATGAACATAATGAACACAAAGTAGACAAGGAGGCAAATTATAAACCAACAGCATAACATATGTAAGCTACTTTGTGAAAACTTTTGTTTCATTTAATGGGGGACTTTGAAGGATACATTTTCAGGGCTGCCAGATTTCAGAAAAAAATTATTTAATAATTCCCCCAAACGGGGGATTTTCGGGAATCCCCCCCCCCCCAACAAGGTTGGAAAACGAACGAAAACGAGCTGCATTCGGATGCAGTAACCGACAGCAAACCTTTCTGTGTTCGCGTTTCCAATTAACAATGCACAAACTAACCTATGTATGAAATTTCCTATAGCATAGTAATCACAATTTCAATCACAATTTTTCTTTAGGCAACGTGTGCATTACACACACATTTGAGTATTTTTGTTGCATTCCTTGTTATATAAATCTAAAATAGAAACTTTCCATAATTTGTGGATACTAATCCCTTTGTTGAATATTGGTAACAATCGCATTCGTTTAGGCTATCGGCTATCATCTTTTCCTGTTGTGGTGAAGAAATAGCATGAGCTGTCCAGATTATTGAAATAATTTGATTCAAAACTAGTGTTTCGCTCAACTCCGCTCACACGCTCTGGTGGCTATGCAAATAAAGTTTGAAAATAATATTTTTTTAATTCAAAATCACTCTTTAATGAATGCGGAGGAGACCATTCATCATTAATTTACAACCTCCCTTAATCACATTATAGGCATTTAGCAGATGCTCTTATCCAGAGTGACTTACATTTTTTATTTTTTATTATTTTTTTACATATTATCCATTCAGACAGCTGGATATATACTGAAGCGATTCAGGTTAAGTACCTTGCTCAAGGGTACAACGGCAGTGTCCAACCGGGGAATCGAACGTGCAACCTTTCGGTTACAAGGCCAGTTCCTTAACCATTATACTACACTGCCGCACTGCATATCTGTCTGCAAGGTGCAGGTATTAAGAATACACTCTCCATGCTGTATGGTTGGTGTCTGCACTCATCCCCGTTCCCCAGTAGAGGTGCGCAACTTTCTCCCTTTAATTACCCAGATAGCAAGCGAACGTTGAATCGACGTGGATTCAACATCAATTTGCTCATCGAAATCACGTTGAAAGCTAATGGAGTGAGTCAGTGATGGCAACAAACATTAAAACTTTTAAATATCATGTAAATATTTAACCTTGATTATTCAATATTTGTCGGTATTCTGACAACGTGATCTCGATGAGCAAATTGATGTTGAATCAACGTCGGAATTCCACATTGAATCTACGTCGATTCAACGTTCGCTTGCTATCTGGGAGGTGTTCACCAATACACTTTCTGCACTGTAACATCTCTATCTGTCACCTTCTATGCTTCCCCCTGACTGAATAAACATGAATAAAAAAATGAATAAGGAGAATGGACAGCCCACTCTCCTATTCAAAAGTAGCCTAATCACAATTTCAATTTCCAACATTGTTCACTGCAATCTTTGCCTTCAAACATTCAAACCATACATTCAAAGTCATATGGACAACACAGTTTTGCGCTAAAAGTTTATTAACGTTAACACACACAGCACGATAGCCTACAGAACTGCTTGCTAAGCTGCTAAATTAGCTGATAGCAACATACGATCGAATAGGAATCAACTGCTTAAATATCAGGAATATTAACTGATATATAGTATATAGTTTTGTGGATATGACTCACTCTTGTACCATAGTCAGAATCTCTGCCATAGTTATGCGAATAAACGCTCTATGTATATTACGTTTTTACTTCCGCGTTACTTGCTGAAATTGTTGGATGAGTGCACAATTCTGCAGGTGAGTGTGCTCCTGAACTCCCTCAACAACACCCCGGAAATAAGGGGTTCGTTTTGGTAATTTAAGTGCCCCCATTTGTGAGAAAAATCGCACACTCAAAAGCTTTTTGACGAAGTGGACTCAAATATGCGTACCCAAAAGTGTGTAGGGGTCGTATTCGGACACAGCCAAAATGAAACTCCAGTTAATATGGTTTGATCAACCGTGACGCAATGTTTATGTTTTTTGAAAGCGCTTATGGGATAGCTATGTTGTCAATAACAAGACGCGATTACTGAAGCCGACGAGACCTTTGACTTCATTTCCCGAATAAACCATTGTCGAAAGGCCATGTGGTGTACATCTGCGACTCGTAAACATTCTTCCACCGTACAGTGCTACAGAAAGGTAATTACTTATTTTGTAGCAAGACAAAGTTAACTATGTAATGTCTACCAGCTAACTCCAACTTTTGAAAATAGCACTTCGTATGCTTCGCGTGTGATACCTAATTATATATCCATATATTTAACAAAGCTTGCATCGATAAATTGAACTAGTTAGCTGGCTTTGTAGAGAACACTAGCTAGACAGGGACCATTGAATAAACAAGCCAGCTAATGTTGGCAAGATCGTTTAAGCAGGCAACTTGACGCGCCCCCCGCCCCGCTAATGTGTTAGCTAATGTTGTATGGCTTGTCACGTTGCTAAATATACCGAAAGTCTTTTTATATGGTTACCATTTACAAAGTAACATTATACTCCATTATACATGTATCGTGTTGCTAGTTATCTGTCAAATTATTTAAACCTAGAAAAAAAAATCGGATTATTTTGAGTAAGTTCACTAGTAAAATGCAACACTGCGTAACTTCCAATTTAAACACTCATAATTTACAATTACAGTAACAATGGTATGGATGTTGAGTTTTTTCCACACCTATGAATACATTTACCTTGACTCGACTGCATGGACTTCTTGTCTGGAGCAAGATGCTTTATTCATTCTTTCTCATAAGCCACTATCAGTCTAGCTCACTAAATATGATGATAGATATGTTTGCTTTTTATGACTGTCCCTCAGATTTATATAACTAGGTTAGTAATCAAGTTTACGATGATCCACTTTAGTTAACAGCAGCAATAGCTAGCTTTCTGCCTTGGCTGTTTTATTTTTGTATTTTTCTGTCATATCAGGTGTTATTCCAGATGTCAAAATATTTCAGATTTATAAGTACATGTGGTCCTATGTAAGTACATACTGGCTATAGAAAGTTTGCACATCCTTTCATAAATATGCACAGTGAAAATGGTGACGTTAAAACCCCCCCATGAAGTTTAATTAGAGTTTGAAGTTGGCCATCTCATATCCTTGTATATAACAGTACTACCACATTTTGACCACAAGATGGTGCCATTTTAAGAGATAGTTGAAATGGCACCATCTTGTGGTCAAAATGTGGTAGTACTGTGTGAAATACAAGGATATGAGATGTATATCACATATAGTACTACCACATTTTGACCACAAGATGGTGCCATTTTAACAGATAGTTGAAATGGCACCATCTTGTGGTCAAAATGTGGTAGTACTGTGTGAAATACAAGGATATGAGATGTATATCACATATAGTACTACCACATTTTGACCACAAGATGGTGCCATTTTAACAGATAGTTGAAATGGCACCATCTTGTGGTCAAAATGTGGTAGTACTGTTATATACAAGGATATGAGATGGCCGACTTCAAACTCTAATTAAACTTCATGGGGGGATTTAACCATCACCATTTTCACTGTGCATATTTATAAATATATGAAGAAATAATAATCCAAGTCACAGCTTCTCATGTGTTTTCCCGCATAATTTATGCTAACAGATATTGGTGATTTTAAACATGTTTCAACCTCTCTTTTTCACTCCAGCTTTTCTGCAGCCCCGCAAGCAATTGTGGCCCCGGTTTATCTGTGTGCAAACCCAGTGCGTACGTTCTGAAGTGTGCCGGTGTCCCAGGTGCAGTGGTATGTATACTTTATGTCTCATACTCAGGTCCCAGGGCCTCGTTGTCACGACTTTGGCCTGGTTCATATCTCAACACTTGTGAATTGTAGTATCAGAATCCATGTCAAGAACTAGGCCCGTTACAGGTCTCGAGAATTTACGGCAGATACAAGTCTTAAGGCCTCAGAGTGCGACCAGCAGCTGCAACAAGCCTTAAGACCGTCTGGAATCTGCCCTGGGTGGATCCATGACCCAAAACCTCTAAAATCTGTGCCGTCCTAAGAGCTCTGTGTTGCTCATATGCTCGACCTAAGTCCCAAGACATTTGTCATTCAGCCCAGTGTGTGTACCAGTACCGTGTCCTGAAATCCAATCCATAGGTACGCTACCCAGCACCAAGGCATATGCATCAGGGAAGCACTGTGGGCGTCTAACAGATGAGCTGACCATGCGGAGGAGAAGCAGGAAGTCCCCAGACGGAGGAGCTGTGTAAGTATGAGTTTTGCTTTCTTTTTGTTTTTATGCACCACATTTGGTGTAGATTAGTGTATTACTACTTACAGTCTTACATACTTCTATGCAATCAAATCAATTTGTTTTAACTAAAACAAACTCATTTGATTATAGTTGTATGTGATACTGTCTGTAGTAATGCACTAATGGAGGGTGGGGCCTGGCCGAATTCTCAACTTTTTCGCCTTACAGCCAAAAAGTTTGTGTTCCAAAAAAGTTGCATAACCCCCTGTGTTTTGCTTCCAACTTTCAGGGGGGGCCACAACCGCCACTTCCCCTTCATTCACACCCCATTCATACAACTCCCCCACCCTTGGGGACCACCGCATCCATACCACTCCCCCACCCTTGGGGACCACCGCATCCATACCACTCCCCCACCCTTGGGGACCACCAACATTGCTCAGGTGTGGCACTCGGGGAATCGAACCGGCAACATCGACCCACGTGAAGTGCGGTCCAACCTCCTACGCCACGGAGTCCTTTGCATTTGTGTTTCGTTTTTCTACAAACTTAAATGGCACAATGGTACAATGGTACAATGGACAAAAGTTGTGCAAACCTGAATGGGGATTGAACCCCCGTCCTTGGCGTTGCTAAACCAGAACCATTCCTTTGAGCCACTGTAACTTGCACTTCTTTGTTGGGTTTTCCTGCAGTGAATTCATGAAGATGCAAAAAGAGAGGAGAAAGAACATTCAAAAAGCCTGTCCCTTCTGTTGTTTTTTATACCTTTATGTACCTATGTGCTTTTGCTGCCATTTCAATTGCCCTACGGGGACAATTAAAGTTTATTGAATTTAATTGAATTCTCGCCACAATCTTGGACAGAAAATGAGACCACAGAAATGTAGGTGAAGAGTGAGGTTTGAACCCTGAAGTGCTGTGTCCACAGACAAAGACAATACCGTTGTGCCAACGTATCCTTAGCTGTTTTGTGAGCTCTGAAGTGGAGTGAAGAAGCTGAGATCATAAAAATATGAGGAATAAAGATAAAGAATGAGGTTTGAACCCTCAAGCTCACCTTCCAGAGTCCAAGACTCTACCGTTATGCCACAGTGGCCTTGATGTGTTTGAGGGTGATCACTCTATTGGGGCATATTTGACCAAAGGGAAGATTTGACTAAAGAGAGGATTGCCCTCTACTGGCCCACCAACATCACTTCCAGCCACAACTTAGGTCTCCCATCTGAGTACTAACCAAGCCCACACCTGCTTAGCTTTTGCCATTCAGCAGGAGCAGATTGCATGGTGGTATGGCTGCTGATAAAATGTCTCTTCATTTTATAACACACAAACTGCACTGTGGGTAATCTGAAATATTTAATGAGAATGTGTATGCATGTTAGCTAACCATATGAACATAATGAACACAAAGTAGACAAGGAGGCAAATTATAAACCAACAGCATAACATATGTAAGCTACTTTGTGAAAACTTTTGTTTCATTTAATGGGGGACTTTGAAGGATACATTTTCAGGGCTGCCAGATTTCAGAAAAAAATTATTTAATAATTCCCCCAAACGGGGGATTTTCGGGAATTCCCCCCCCCCCCCCCCCCAACAAGGTTGGAAAACGAACGAAAACGAGCTGCATTCGGATGCAGTAACCGACAGCAAACCTTTCTGTGTTCGCGTTTCCAATTAACAATGCACAAACTAACCTATGTATGAAATTTCCTATAGCATAGTAATCACAATTTCAATCACAATTTTTCTTTAGGCAACGTGTGCATTACACACACATTTGAGTATTTTTGTTGCATTCCTTGTTATATAAATCTAAAATAGAAACTTTCCATAATTTGTGGATACTAATCCCTTTGTTGAATATTGGTAACAATCGCATTCGTTTAGGCTATCGGCTATCATCTTTTCCTGTTGTGGTGAAGAAATAGCATGAGCTGTCCAGATTATTGAAATAATTTGATTCAAAACTAGTGTTTCGCTCAACTCCGCTCACACGCTCTGGTGGCTATGCAAATAAAGTTTGAAAATAATATTTTTTTAATTCAAAATCACTCTTTAATGAATGCGGAGGAGACCATTCATCATTAATTTACAACCTCCCTTAATTACATTATAGGCATTTAGCAGATGCTCTTATCCAGAGTGACTTACATTTTTTTTTTTTTTTTTTTACATATTATCCATTCAGACAGCTGGATATATACTGAAGCGATTCAGGTTAAGTACCTTGCTCAAGGGTACAACGGCAGTGTCCAACCGGGGAATCGAACGTGCAACCTTTCGGTTACAAGGCCAGTTCCTTAACCATTATACTACACTGCCGCACTGCATATCTGTCTGCAAGGTGCAGGTATTAAGAATACACTCTCCATGCTGTATGGTTGGTGTCTGCACTCATCCCCGTTCCCCAGTAGAGGTGCGCAACTTTCTCCCTTTAATTACCCAGATAGCAAGCGAACGTTGAATCGACGTGGATTCAACATCAATTTGCTCATCGAAATCACGTTGAAAGCTAATGGAGTGAGTCAGTGATGGCAACAAACATTAAAACTTTTAAATATCATGTAAATATTTAACCTTGATTATTCAATATTTGTCGGTATTCTGACAACGTGATCTCGATGAGCAAATTGATGTTGAATCAACGTCGGAATTCCACATTGAATCTACGTCGATTCAACGTTCGCTTGCTATCTGGGAGGTGTTCACCAATACACTTTCTGCACTGTAACATCTCTATCTGTCACCTTCTATGCTTCCCCCTGACTGAATAAACATGAATAAAAAAATGAATAAGGAGAATGGACAGCCCACTCTCCTATTCAAAAGTAGCCTAATCACAATTTCAATTTCCAACATTGTTCACTGCAATCTTTGCCTTCAAACATTCAAACCATACATTCAAAGTCATATGGACAACACAGTTTTGCGCTAAAAGTTTATTAACGTTAACACACACAGCACGATAGCCTACAGAACTGCTTGCTAAGCTGCTAAATTAGCTGATAGCAACATACGATCGAATAGGAATCAACTGCTTAAATATCAGGAATATTAACTGATATATAGTATATAGTTTTGTGGATATGACTCACTCTTGTACCATAGTCAGAATCTCTGCCATAGTTATGCGAATAAACGCTCTATGTATATTACGTTTTTACTTCCGCGTTACTTGCTGAAATTGTTGGATGAGTGCACAATTCTGCAGGTGAGTGTGCTCCTGAACTCCCTCAACAACACCCCGGAAATAAGGGGTTCGTTTTGGTAATTTAAGTGCCCCCATTTGTGAGAAAAATCGCACACTCAAAAGCTTTTTGACGAAGTGGACTCAAATATGCGTACCCAAAAGTGTGTAGGGGTCGTATTCGGACACAGCCAAAATGAAACTCCAGTTAATATGGTTTGATCAACCGTGACGCAATGTTTATGTTTTTTGAAAGCGCTTATGGGATAGCTATGTTGTCAATAACAAGACGCGATTACTGAAGCCGACGAGACCTTTGACTTCATTTCCCGAATAAACCATTGTCGAAAGGCCATGTGGTGTACATCTGCGACTCGTAAACATTCTTCCACCGTACAGTGCTACAGAAAGGTAATTACTTATTTTGTAGCAAGACAAAGTTAACTATGTAATGTCTACCAGCTAACTCCAACTTTTGAAAATAGCACTTCGTATGCTTCGCGTGTGATACCTAATTATATATCCATATATTTAACAAAGCTTGCATCGATAAATTGAACTAGTTAGCTGGCTTTGTAGAGAACACTAGCTAGACAGGGACCATTGAATAAACAAGCCAGCTAATGTTGGCAAGATCGTTTAAGCAGGCAACTTGACGCGCCCCCCGCCCCGCTAATGTGTTAGCTAATGTTGTATGGCTTGTCACGTTGCTAAATATACCGAAAGTCTTTTTATATGGTTACCATTTACAAAGTAACATTATACTCCATTATACATGTATCGTGTTGCTAGTTATCTGTCAAATTATTTAAACCTAGAAAAAAAAATCGGATTATTTTGAGTAAGTTCACTAGTAAAATGCAACACTGCGTAACTTCCAATTTAAACACTCATAATTTACAATTACAGTAACAATGGTATGGATGTTGAGTTTTTTCCACACCTATGAATACATTTACCTTGACTCGACTGCATGGACTTCTTGTCTGGAGCAAGATGCTTTATTCATTCTTTCTCATAAGCCACTATCAGTCTAGCTCACTAAATATGATGATAGATATGTTTGCTTTTTATGACTGTCCCTCAGATTTATATAACTAGGTTAGTAATCAAGTTTACGATGATCCACTTTAGTTAACAGCAGCAATAGCTAGCTTTCTGCCTTGGCTGTTTTATTTTTGTATTTTTCTGTCATATCAGGTGTTATTCCAGATGTCAAAATATTTCAGATTTATAAGTACATGTGGTCCTATGTAAGTACATACTGGCTATAGAAAGTTTGCACATCCTTTCATAAATATGCACAGTGAAAATGGTGACGTTAAAACCCCCCCATGAAGTTTAATTAGAGTTTGAAGTTGGCCATCTCATATCCTTGTATATAACAGTACTACCACATTTTGACCACAAGATGGTGCCATTTTAAGAGATAGTTGAAATGGCACCATCTTGTGGTCAAAATGTGGTAGTACTGTGTGAAATACAAGGATATGAGATGTATATCACATATAGTACTACCACATTTTGACCACAAGATGGTGCCATTTTAAGAGATAGTTGAAATGGCACCATCTTGTGGTCAAAATGTGGTAGTACTGTGTGAAATACAAGGATATGAGATGTATATCACATATAGTACTACCACATTTTGACCACAAGATGGTGCCATTTTAACAGATAGTTGAAATGGCACCATCTTGTGGTCAAAATGTGGTAGTACTGTTATATACAAGGATATGAGATGGCCGACTTCAAACTCTAATTAAACTTCATGGGGGGATTTAACCATCACCATTTTCACTGTGCATATTTATAAATATATGAAGAAATAATAATCCAAGTCACAGCTTCTCATGTGTTTTCCCGCATAATTTATGCTAACAGATATTGGTGTTTTTAAACATGTTTCAACCTCTCTTTTTCACTCCAGCTTTTCTGCAGCCCCGCAAGCAATTGTGGCCCCGGTTTATCTGTGTGCAAACCCAGTGCGTACGTTCTGAAGTGTGCCGGTGTCCCAGGTGCAGTGGTATGTATACTTTATGTCTCATACTCAGGTCCCAGGGCCTCGTTGTCACGACTTTGGCCTGGTTCATATCTCAACACTTGTGAATTGTAGTATCAGAATCCATGTCAAGAACTAGGCCCGTTACAGGTCTCGAGAATTTACGGCAGATACAAGTCTTAAGGCCTCAGAGTGCGACCAGCAGCTGCAACAAGCCTTAAGACCGTCTGGAATCTGCCCTGGGTGGATCCATGACCCAAAACCTCTAAAATCTGTGCCGTCCTAAGAGCTCTGTGTTGCTCATATGCTCGACCTAAGTCCCAAGACATTTGTCATTCAGCCCAGTGTGTGTACCAGTACCGTGTCCTGAAATCCAATCCATAGGTACGCTACCCAGCACCAAGGCATATGCATCAGGGAAGCACTGTGGGCGTCTAACAGATGAGCTGACCATGCGGAGGAGAAGCAGGAAGTCCCCAGACGGAGGAGCTGTGTAAGTATGAGTTTTGCTTTCTTTTTGTTTTTATGCACCACATTTGGTGTAGATTAGTGTATTACTACTTATGTATTACTACTTACAGTCTTACATACTTCTATGCAATCAAATCAATTTGTTTTAACTAAAACAAACTCATTTGATTATAGTTGTATGTGATACTGTCTGTAGTAATGCACTAATGGAGGGTGGGGCCTGGCCGAATTCTCAACTTTTTCGCCTTACAGCCAAAAAGTTTGTGTTCCAAAAAAGTTGCATAACCCCCTGTGTTTTGCTTCCAACTTTCAAGGGGGGCCACAACCGCCACTTCCCCTTCATTCACACCCCATTCATACAACTCCCCCACCCTTGGGGACCACCGCATCCATACCACTCCCCCACCCTTGGGGACCACCGCATCCATACCACTCCCCCACCCTTGGGGACCACCAACATTGCTCAGGTGTGGCACTCGGGGAATCGAACCGGCAACATCGACCCACGTGAAGTGCGGTCCAACCTCCTACGCCACGGAGTCCTTTGCATTTGTGTTTCGTTTTTCTACAAACTTAAATGGCACAATGGTACAATGGTACAATGGACAAAAGTTGTGCAAACCTGAATGGGGATTGAACCCCCGTCCTTGGCGTTGCTAAACCAGAACCATTCCTTTGAGCCACTGTAACTTGCACTTCTTTGTTGGGTTTTCCTGCAGTGAATTCATGAAGATGCAAAAAGAGAGGAGAAAGAACATTCAAAAAGCCTGTCCCTTCTGTTGTTTTTTATACCTTTATGTACCTATGTGCTTTTGCTGCCATTTCAATTGCCCTACGGGGACAATTAAAGTTTATTGAATTTAATTGAATTCTCGCCACAATCTTGGACAGAAAATGAGACCACAGAAATGTAGGTGAAGAGTGAGGTTTGAACCCTGAAGTGCTGTGTCCACAGACAAAGACAATACCGTTGTGCCAACGTATCCTTAGCTGTTTTGTGAGCTCTGAAGTGGAGTGAAGAAGCTGAGATCATAAAAATATGAGGAATAAAGATAAAGAATGAGGTTTGAACCCTCAAGCTCACCTTCAAGAGTCCAAGACTCTACCGTTATGCCACAGCGGCCTTGATGTGTTTGAGGGTGATCACTCTATTGGGGCATATTTGACCAAAGGGAAGATTTGACTAAAGAGAGGATTGCCCTCTACTGGCCCACCAACATCACTTCCAGCCACAACTTAGGTCTCCCATCTGAGTACTAACCAAGCCCACACCTGCTTAGCTTTTGCCATTCAGCAGGAGCAGATTGCATGGTGGTATGGCTGCTGATAAAATGTCTCTTCATTTTATAACACACAAACTGCACTGTGGGTAATCTGAAATATTTAATGAGAATGTGTATGCATGTTAGCTAACCATATGAACATAATGAACACAAAGTAGACAAGGAGGCAAATTATAAACCAACAGCATAACATATGTAAGCTACTTTGTGAAAACTTTTGTTTCATTTAATGGGGGACTTTGAAGGATACATTTTCAGGGCTGCCAGATTTCAGAAAAAAAGTATTTAATAATTCCCCCAAACGGGGGATTTTCGGGAATTCCCCCCCCCCCCCCCCAACAAGGTTGGAAAACGAACGAAAACGAGCTGCATTCGGATGCAGTAACCGACAGCAAACCTTTCTGTGTTCGCGTTTCCAATTAACAATGCACAAACTAACCTATGTATGAAATTTCCTATAGCATAGTAATCACAATTTCAATCACAATTTTTCTTTAGGCAACGTGTGCATTACACACACATTTGAGTATTTTTTTTGCATTCCTTGTTATATAAATCTAAAATAGAAACTTTCCATAATTTGTGGATACTAATCCCTTTGTTGAATATTGGTAACAATCACATTCGTTTAGGCTATCGGCTATCATCTTTTCCTGTTGTGGTGAAGAAATAGCATGAGCTGTCCAGATTATTGAAATAATTTGATTCAAAACTAGTGTTTCGCTCAACTCCGCTCACACGCTCTGGTGGCTATGCAAATAAAGTTTGAACATAATATTTTTTTAATTCAAAATCACTCTTTAATGAATGCGGAGGAGACCATTCATCATTAATTTACAACCTCCCTTAATTACATTATAGGCATTTAGCAGATGCTCTTATCCAGAGTGACTTACATTTTTTTTTTTTTTTTTTACATATTATCCATTCAGACAGCTGGATATATACTGAAGCGATTCAGGTTAAGTACCTTGCTCAAGGGTACAACGGCAGTGTCCAACCGGGGAATCGAACGTGCAACCTTTCGGTTACAAGGCCAGTTCCTTAACCATTATACTACACTGCCGCACTGCATATCTGTCTGCAAGGTGCAGGTATTAAGAATACACTCTCCATGCTGTATGGTTGGTGTCTGCACTCATCCCCGTTCCCCAGTAGAGGTGCGCAACTTTCTCCCTTTAATTACCCAGATAGCAAGCGAACGTTGAATCGACGTGGATTCAACATCAATTTGCTCATCGAAATCACGTTGAAAGCTAATGGAGTGAGTCAGTGATGGCAACAAACATTAAAACTTTTAAATATCATGTAAATATTTAACCTTGATTATTCAATATTTGTCGGTATTCTGACAACGTGATCTCGATGAGCAAATTGATGTTGAATCAACGTCGGAATTCCACATTGAATCTACGTCGATTCAACGTTCGCTTGCTATCTGGGAGGTGTTCACCAATACACTTTCTGCACTGTAACATCTCTATCTGTCACCTTCTATGCTTCCCCCTGACTGAATAAACATGAATAAAAAATGAATAAGGAGAATGGACAGCCCACTCTCCTATTCAAAAGTAGCCTAATCACAATTTCAATTTCCAACATTGTTCACTGCAATCTTTGCCTTCAAACATTCAAACCATACATTCAAAGTCATATGGACAACACAGTTTTGCGCTGAAAGTTTATTAACGTTAACACACACAGCACGATAGCCTACAGAACTGCTTGCTAAGCTGCTAAATTAGCTGATAGCAACATACGATCGAATAGGAATCAACTGCTTAAATATCAGGAATATTAACTGATATATAGTATATAGTTTTGTGGATATGACTCACTCTTGTACCATAGTCAGAATCTCTGCCATAGTTATGCGAATAAACGCTCTATGTATATTACGTTTTTACTTCCGCCTTACTTGCTGAAATTGTTGGATGAGTGCACAATTCTGCAGGTGAGTGTGCTCCTGAACTCCCTCAACAACACCCCGGAAATAAGGGGTTCGTTTTGGTAATTTAAGTGCCCCCATTTGTGAGAAAAATCGCACACTCAAAAGCTTTTTGACGAAGTGGACTCAAATATGCGTACCCAAAAGTGTGTAGGGGTCGTATTCGGACACAGCCAAAATTAAACTCCAGTTAATATGGTTTGATCAACCGTGACGCAATGTTTATGTTTTTTGAAAGCGCTTATGGGATAGCTATGTTGTCAATAACAAGACGCGGTTACTGAAGCCGACGAGACCTTTGACTTCATTTCCCGAATAAACCATTGACGAAAGGCCATGTGGTGTACATCTGCGACTCGTAAACATTCTTCCACCGTACAGTGCTACAGAAAGGTAATTACTTATTTTGTAGCAAGACAAAGTTAACTATGTAATGTCTACCAGCTAACTCCAACTTTTGAAAATAGCACTTCGTATGCTTCGCGTGTGATACCTAATTATATATCCATATATTTAACAAAGCTTGCATCGATAAATTGAACTAGTTAGCTGGCTTTGTAGAGAACACTAGCTAGACAGGGACCATTGAATAAACAAGCCAGCTAATGTTGGCAAGATCGTTTAAGCAGGCATGCAACTTGACGCGCCCCCGCCCCGCTAATGTGTTAGCTAATGTTGTATGGCTTGTCACGTTGCTAAATATACCGAAAGTCTTTTTATATGGTTACCATTTACAAAGTAACATTATACTCCATTATACATGTATCGTGTTGCTAGTTATCTGTCAAATTATTTAAACCTAGAAAAAAAAATCGGATTATTTTGAGTAAGTTCACTAGTAAAATGCAACACTGCGTAACTTCCAATTTAAACACTCATAATTTACAATTACAGTAACAATGGTATGGATGTTGAGTTTTTTCCACACCTATGAATACATTTACCTTGACTCGACTGCATGGACTTCTTGTCTGGAGCAAGATGCTTTATTCATTCTTTCTCATAAGCCACTATCAGTCTAGCTCACTAAATATGATGATAGATATGTTTGCTTTTTATGACTGTCCCTCAGATTTATATAACTAGGTTAGTAATCAAGTTTACGATGATCCACTTTAGTTAACAGCAGCAATAGCTAGCTTTCTGCCTTGGCTGTTTTATTTTTGTATTTTTCTGTCATATCAGGTGTTATTCCAGATGTCAAAATATTTCAGATTTATAAGTACATGTGGTCCTATGTAAGTACATACTGGCTATAGAAAGTTTGCACATCCTTTCATAAATATGCACAGTGAAAATGGTGACGTTAAAACCCCCCCATGAAGTTTAATTAGAGTTTGAAGTTGGCCATCTCATATCCTTGTATATAACAGTACTACCACATTTTGACCACAAGATGGTGCCATTTTAAGAGATAGTTGAAATGGCACCATCTTGTGGTCAAAATGTGGTAGTACTGTGTGAAATACAAGGATATGAGATGTATATCACATATAGTACTACCACATTTTGACCACAAGATGGTGCCATTTTAAGAGATAGTTGAAATGGCACCATCTTGTGGTCAAAATGTGGTAGTACTGTGTGAAATACAAGGATATGAGATGTATATCACATATAGTACTACCACATTTTGACCACAAGATGGTGCCATTTTAACAGATAGTTGAAATGGCACCATCTTGTGGTCAAAATGTGGTAGTACTGTTATATACAAGGATATGAGATGGCCGACTTCAAACTCTAATTAAACTTCATGGGGGGATTTAACCATCACCATTTTCACTGTGCATATTTATAAATATATGAAGAAATAATAA
Source organism: Synaphobranchus kaupii (assembly GCA_029718625.1). Lineage (NCBI taxonomy): Eukaryota > Metazoa > Chordata > Actinopteri > Anguilliformes > Synaphobranchidae > Synaphobranchus > Synaphobranchus kaupii. The sequence continues at coordinate 14,627,970 of CM056385.1, read as the reverse complement.
TCCAAGTCACAGCTTCTCATGTGTTTTCCCGCATAATTTATGCTAACAGATATTGGTGATTTTAAACATGTTTCAACCTCTCTTTTTCACTCCAGCTTTTCTGCAGCCCCGCAAGCAATTGTGGCCCCGGTTTATCTGTGTGCAAACCCAGTGCGTACGTTCTGAAGTGTGCCGGTGTCCCAGGTGCAGTGGTATGTATACTTTATGTCTCATACTCAGGTCCCAGGGCCTCGTTGTCACGACTTTGGCCTGGTTCATATCTCAACACTTGTGAATTGTAGTATCAGAATCCATGTCAAGAACTAGGCCCGTTACAGGTCTCGAGAATTTACGGCAGATACAAGTCTTAAGGCCTCAGAGTGCGACCAGCAGCTGCAACAAGCCTTAAGACCGTCTGGAATCTGCCCTGGGTGGATCCATGACCCAAAACCTCTAAAATCTGTGCCGTCCTAAGAGCTCTGTGTTGCTCATATGCTCGACCTAAGTCCCAAGACATTTGTCATTCAGCCCAGTGTGTGTACCAGTACCGTGTCCTGAAATCCAATCCATAGGTACGCTACCCAGCACCAAGGCATATGCATCAGGGAAGCACTGTGGGCGTCTAACAGATGAGCTGACCATGCGGAGGAGAAGCAGGAAGTCCCCAGACGGAGGAGCTGTGTAAGTATGAGTTTTGCTTTCTTTTTGTTTTTATGCACCACATTTGGTGTAGATTAGTGTATTACTACTTACAGTCTTACATACTTCTATGCAATCAAATCAATTTGTTTTAACTAAAACAAACTCATTTGATTATAGTTGTATGTGATACTGTCTGTAGTAATGCACTAATGGAGGGTGGGGCCTGGCCGAATTCTCAACTTTTTCGCCTTACAGCCAAAAAGTTTGTGTTCCAAAAAAGTTGCATAACCCCCTGTGTTTTGCTTCCAACTTTCAGGGGGGGGGCCACAACCGCCACTTCCCCTTCATTCACACCCCATTCATACAACTCCCCCACCCTTGGGGACCACCGCATCCATACCACTCCCCCACCCTTGGGGACCACCGCATCCATACCACTCCCCCACCCTTGGGGACCACCAACATTGCTCAGGTGTGGCACTCGGGGAATCGAACCGGCAACATCGACCCACGTGAAGTGCGGTCCAACCTCCTACGCCACGGAGTCCTTTGCATTTGTGTTTCGTTTTTCTACAAACTTAAATGGCACAATGGTACAATGGACAAAAGTTGTGCAAACCTGAATGGGGATTGAACCCCCGTCCTTGGCGTTGCTAAACCAGAACCATTCCTTTGAGCCACTGTAACTTGCACTTCTTTGTTGGGTTTTCCTGCAGTGAATTCATGAAGATGCAAAAAGAGAGGAGAAAGAACATTCAAAAAGCCTGTCCCTTCTGTTGTTTTTTATACCTTTATGTACCTATGTGCTTTTGCTGCCATTTCAATTGCCCTACGGGGACAATTAAAGTTTATTGAATTTAATTGAATTCTCGCCACAATCTTGGACAGAAAATGAGACCACAGAAATGTAGGTGAAGAGTGAGGTTTGAACCCTGAAGTGCTGTGTCCACAGACAAAGACAATACCGTTGTGCCAACGTATCCTTAGCTGTTTTGTGAGCTCTGAAGTGGAGTGAAGAAGCTGAGATCATAAAAATATGAGGAATAAAGATAAAGAATGAGGTTTGAACCCTCAAGCTCACCTTCCAGAGTCCAAGACTCTACCGTTATGCCACAGTGGCCTTGATGTGTTTGAGGGTGATCACTCTATTGGGGCATATTTGACCAAAGGGAAGATTTGACTAAAGAGAGGATTGCCCTCTACTGGCCCACCAACATCACTTCCAGCCACAACTTAGGTCTCCCATCTGAGTACTAACCAAGCCCACACCTGCTTAGCTTTTGCCATTCAGCAGGAGCAGATTGCATGGTGGTATGGCTGCTGATAAAATGTCTCTTCATTTTATAACACACAAACTGCACTGTGGGTAATCTGAAATATTTAATGAGAATGTGTATGCATGTTAGCTAACCATATGAACATAATGAACACAAAGTAGACAAGGAGGCAAATTATAAACCAACAGCATAACATATGTAAGCTACTTTGTGAAAACTTTTGTTTCATTTAATGGGGGACTTTGAAGGATACATTTTCAGGGCTGCCAGATTTCAGAAAAAAATTATTTAATAATTCCCCCAAACGGGGGATTTTCGGGAATTCCCCCCCCCCCCCCCCCCCCCCCCCAACAAGGTTGGAAAACGAACGAAAACGAGCTGCATTCGGATGCAGTAACCGACAGCAAACCTTTCTGTGTTCGCGTTTCCAATTAACAATGCACAAACTAACCTATGTATGAAATTTCCTATAGCATAGTAATCACAATTTCAATCACAATTTTTCTTTAGGCAACGTGTGCATTACACACACATTTGAGTATTTTTGTTGCATTCCTTGTTATATAAATCTAAAATAGAAACTTTCCATAATTTGTGGATACTAATCCCTTTGTTGAATATTGGTAACAATCGCATTCGTTTAGGCTATCGGCTATCATCTTTTCCTGTTGTGGTGAAGAAATAGCATGAGCTGTCCAGATTATTGAAATAATTTGATTCAAAACTAGTGTTTCGCTCAACTCCGCTCACACGCTCTGGTGGCTATGCAAATAAAGTTTGAAAATAATATTTTTTTAATTCAAAATCACTCTTTAATGAATGCGGAGGAGACCATTCATCATTAATTTACAACCTCCCTTAATTACATTATAGGCATTTAGCAGATGCTCTTATCCAGAGTGACTTACATTTTTTATTTTTTATTATTTTTTTTACATATTATCCATTCAGACAGCTGGATATATACTGAAGCGATTCAGGTTAAGTACCTTGCTCAAGGGTACAACGGCAGTGTCCAACCGGGGAATCGAACGTGCAACCTTTCGGTTACAAGGCCAGTTCCTTAACCATTATACTACACTGCCGCACTGCATATCTGCCTGCAAGGTGCAGGTATTAAGAATACACTCTCCATGCTGTATGGTTGGTGTCTGCACTCATCCCCGTTCCCCAGTAGAGGTGCGCAACTTTCTCCCTTTAATTACCCAGATAGCAAGCGAACGTTGAATCGACGTGGATTCAACATCAATTTGCTCATCGAAATCACGTTGAAAGCTAATGGAGTGAGTCAGTGATGGCAACAAACATTAAAACTTTTAAATATCATGTAAATATTTAACCTTGATTATTCAATATTTGTCGGTATTCTGACAACGTGATCTCGATGAGCAAATTGATGTTGAATCAACGTCGGAATTCCACATTGAATCTACGTCGATTCAACGTTCGCTTGCTATCTGGGAGGTGTTCACCAATACACTTTCTGCACTGTAACATCTCTATCTGTCACCTTCTATGCTTCCCCCTGACTGAATAAACATGAATAAAAAAATGAATAAGGAGAATGGACAGCCCACTCTCCTATTCAAAAGTAGCCTAATCACAATTTCAATTTCCAACATTGTTCACTGCAATCTTTGCCTTCAAACATTCAAACCATACATTCAAAGTCATATGGACAACACAGTTTTGCGCTAAAAGTTTATTAACGTTAACACACACAGCACGATAGCCTACAGAACTGCTTGCTAAGCTGCTAAATTAGCTGATAGCAACATACGATCGAATAGGAATCAACTGCTTAAATATCAGGAATATTAACTGATATATAGTATATAGTTTTGTGGATATGACTCACTCTTGTACCATAGTCAGAATCTCTGCCATAGTTATGCGAATAAACGCTCTATGTATATTACGTTTTTACTTCCGCGTTACTTGCTGAAATTGTTGGATGAGTGCACAATTCTGCAGGTGAGTGTGCTCCTGAACTCCCTCAACAACACCCCGGAAATAAGGGGTTCGTTTTGGTAATTTAAGTGCCCCCATTTGTGAGAAAAATCGCACACTCAAAAGCTTTTTGACGAAGTGGACTCAAATATGCGTACCCAAAAGTGTGTAGGGGTCGTATTCGGACACAGCCAAAATGAAACTCCAGTTAATATGGTTTGATCAACCGTGACGCAATGTTTATGTTTTTTGAAAGCGCTTATGGGATAGCTATGTTGTCAATAACAAGACGCGATTACTGAAGCCGACGAGACCTTTGACTTCATTTCCCGAATAAACCATTGTCGAAAGGCCATGTGGTGTACATCTGCGACTCGTAAACATTCTTCCACCGTACAGTGCTACAGAAAGGTAATTACTTATTTTGTAGCAAGACAAAGTTAACTATGTAATGTCTACCAGCTAACTCCAACTTTTGAAAATAGCACTTCGTATGCTTCGCGTGTGATACCTAATTATATATCCATATATTTAACAAAGCTTGCATCGATAAATTGAACTAGTTAGCTGGCTTTGTAGAGAACACTAGCTAGACAGGGACCATTGAATAAACAAGCCAGCTAATGTTGGCAAGATCGTTTAAGCAGGCAACTTGACGCGCCCCCGCCCCGCTAATGTGTTAGCTAATGTTGTATGGCTTGTCACGTTGCTAAATATACCGAAAGTCTTTTTATATGGTTACCATTTACAAAGTAACATTATACTCCATTATACATGTATCGTGTTGCTAGTTATCTGTCAAATTATTTAAACCTAGAAAAAAAAATCGGATTATTTTGAGTAAGTTCACTAGTAAAATGCAACACTGCGTAACTTCCAATTTAAACACTCATAATTTACAATTACAGTAACAATGGTATGGATGTTGAGTTTTTTCCACACCTATGAATACATTTACCTTGACTCGACTGCATGGACTTCTTGTCTGGAGCAAGATGCTTTATTCATTCTTTCTCATAAGCCACTATCAGTCTAGCTCACTAAATATGATGATAGATATGTTTGCTTTTTATGACTGTCCCTCAGATTTATATAACTAGGTTAGTAATCAAGTTTACGATGATCCACTTTAGTTAACAGCAGCAATAGCTAGCTTTCTGCCTTGGCTGTTTTATTTTTGTATTTTTCTGTCATATCAGGTGTTATTCCAGATGTCAAAATATTTCAGATTTATAAGTACATGTGGTCCTATGTAAGTACATACTGGCTATAGAAAGTTTGCACATCCTTTCATAAATATGCACAGTGAAAATGGTGACGTTAAAACCCCCCCATGAAGTTTAATTAGAGTTTGAAGTTGGCCATCTCATATCCTTGTATATAACAGTACTACCACATTTTGACCACAAGATGGTGCCATTTTAAGAGATAGTTGAAATGGCACCATCTTGTGGTCAAAATGTGGTAGTACTGTGTGAAATACAAGGATATGAGATGTATATCACATATAGTACTACCACATTTTGACCACAAGATGGTGCCATTTTAAGAGATAGTTGAAATGGCACCATCTTGTGGTCAAAATGTGGTAGTACTGTGTGAAATACAAGGATATGAGATGTATATCACATATAGTACTACCACATTTTGACCACAAGATGGTGCCATTTTAACAGATAGTTGAAATGGCACCATCTTGTGGTCAAAATGTGGTAGTACTGTTATATACAAGGATATGAGATGGCCGACTTCAAACTCTAATTAAACTTCATGGGGGGATTTAACCATCACCATTTTCACTGTGCATATTTATAAATATATGAAGAAATAATAATCCAAGTCACAGCTTCTCATGTGTTTTCCCGCATAATTTATGCTAACAGATATTGGTGATTTTAAACATGTTTCAACCTCTCTTTTTCACTCCAACTTTTCTGCAGCCCCGCAAGCAATTGTGGCCCCGGTTTATCTGTGTGCAAACCCAGTGCGTACGTTCTGAAGTGTGCCGGTGTCCCAGGTGCAGTGGTATGTATACTTTATGTCTCATACTCAGGTCCCAGGGCCTCGTTGTCACGACTTTGGCCTGGTTCATATCTCAACACTTGTGAATTGTAGTATCAGAATCCATGTCAAGAACTAGGCCCGTTACAGGTCTCGAGAATTTACGGCAGATACAAGTCTTAAGGCCTCAGAGTGCGACCAGCAGCTGCAACAAGCCTTAAGACCGTCTGGAATCTGCCCTGGGTGGATCCATGACCCAAAACCTCTAAAATCTGTGCCGTCCTAAGAGCTCTGTGTTGCTCATATGCTCGACCTAAGTCCCAAGACATTTGTCATTCAGCCCAGTGTGTGTACCAGTACCATGTCCTGAAATCCAATCCATAGGTACGCTGCCCAGCACCAAGGCATATGCATCAGGGAAGCACTGTGGGCGTCTAACAGATGAGCTGACCATGCGGAGGAGAAGCAGGAAGTCCCCAGACGGAGGAGCTGTGTAAGTATGAGTTTTGCTTTCTTTTTGTTTTTATGCACCACATTTGGTGTAGATTAGTGTATTACTACTTACAGTCTTACATACTTCTATGCAATCAAATCAATTTGTTTTAACTAAAACAAACTCATTTGATTATAGTTGTATGTGATACTGTCTGTAGTGATGCACTAATGGAGGGTGGGGCCTGGCCGAATTCTCAACTTTTTCGCCTTACCGCCAAAAAGTTTGTGTTCCAAAAAAGTTGCATAACCCCTGTGTTTTGCTTCCAACTTTCTGGGGGGGGCCACAACCGCCACTTCCCCTTCATTCACACCCCATTCATACAACTCCCCACCCTTGGGGACCACCGCATCCATACCACTCCCCCACCCTTGGGGACCACCAACATTGCTCAGGTGTGGCACTCGGGGAATCGAACCAGCAACCTCTTGCCACGTGAAGTGCGGTCCAACCTCCTACGCCACGGAGTCCTTCGCATTTGTGGTTTGTTTTTCTACAAACTTAAATGGCACAATGGTACAATGGCACAATGGACAAAAGTTGTGCAAACCTGAATGGGGATTGAACCCCAGACCTTGGCATTGCTAAACCAGAACCATTCCTTTGAGCCACTGTAACTTACGTTTCTTTGTTGGGTTTTTCTGCAGTGAATTCATGAAGATGCAAAAAGAGAGGAGAAAGAACATTCAAAAAGCCTGTCCCTTCTGTTGTTTTTTATACCTTTATGTACCTATGTGCTTTTGCCTGCCATTTCAATTGCCCTACGGGGACAATTAAAGTTCATTGAATTTAATTGAATTCTCGCCACAATCATGGACAGAAAATGAGACCACAGAAATGTAGGTGAAGAGTGAGGTTTGAACCCTGAAGCGCTGTGTCCACAGACAAGGACAATACCGTTGTGCCAAAGTATCCTTGGCTGTTTTGTGAGCTCTGAAGTGGAGAGAAGAAGCTGAGATCATAAAAATATGAGGAATAAAGATTGGCACAATGGTACAATGGACAAAAGCTGTGCAAACGTGAATGGGGATTGAACCCCAGACCTTGGCGTTGCTAAACCTGAACCATTCCTTTGAGCCACTGTAACTGACACTTCTTTGTTGTGTTTTCCTGCAGTTAATTCATGAAGATGCAAAAAGAGAGGAGAAAGAGCATTCAAAAAGCCTGTCCCTTCTGTTGTTTTTTATACCTTTATGTACCTACGTGCTTTTGCCTGCCATTTCAATTGCCCTACGGGGACAATTAAAGTTTATTGAATTTAATTGAATTCTCGCCACAATCATGGACAGAAAATGAGACCACAGAAATGTAGGTGAAGAGTGAGGTTTGAACCCTGAAGTGCTGTGTCCACAGACAAGGACAATACCATTGTGCCAAGTATCCTTATCTGTTCTGTGCGCTCTGAAGTGGAGAGAAGAAGCTGAGATCATAAAAATATGAGGAATAAAGATAAAGAACGAGGTTTGAACCCTCAATCTTGCCTTCCAGAGACCAAGACTCTACCGTTTTGCCACAGTGGCCTTGATGTGTTTGAGGGTGATCACTCTATTGGGGCATATTTGACCAAAGGGAAGATTTGACCAAAGAGAAGACTGCCCTCTACTGGCCCACCAACACCACTTCCAGCAGCAACTCAGGTTTCCAATCCGAGTACTAAACAAGCCCACACCTGCTTAGCTTCAACCATTCAGCAGGAGAAGATTGCATGGTAGTATGGCTGCAGATAAAACTCGTCTGCATTTTATAATACACAAACTGCACTGTGGGTAATCTGAACTTTTTCATGAGAATTAATTGAAGCATACATTTTCAGGGTTGCCAGATTTTAGAAAATTTTTCTTTAAAAATTCGCCCAAACAAGGAATTTTTGGGAGTTTTTCCCCTCAAATGGGGGATTTTTCGATCTGGCGTCCCTGGGTTTTTGTTTCGGGTAGGCCAGGTCTGCCATCCAAAACTACCCAGATTTAAGCACCTGGCAACCCTGAAAATAAATCAGATTCTGACAGTATGTATTTTATAGATGTAGAAAGAAGGCCAATCCCACTGTGTACCTGACTTTTTAGGGGACAATGTGTAACCAAAAGTAGACAGGCATATTTTTGGGGAATTTAATTTTATAAATAAGGATATTCCCTACTTTGCTTATTTATTTAAACCAAATGACTTACTCTAGAAATAGCATATTTTAGAGTTGCTTAAAAAGATTGAAGCCATTTTAGAATAAAATAAATAATTTTAAGTAAATGTGCAAAACAGCGAATATCCTTGTTTTTTTAAATAAAGAATTCCACAAAAATATATGTATCTCATTTTGATTATGCATTTAATGTGTCCCCAAAAAAGGAGCAAACCAGGTGGTCAGTGGAATTTGCCTTGTTACTACATGCATCAAATACCATACTCTTACATTCATGGTTTGCGATAATACATGAAATGCATTGTGGGTAATCAGAATGGATTAATTGGAAAACACATACATTAGGTACCCAGAAATAAACCTGTTTGCTGATTCGTTTGAACTTCTTTTTGACTATTTAGTTACTTATATAGTTACTTATCTGTTTCTAAACAGACATACTTAGAAAGCATTTGCATGGCATGTTGACACATATATTTATATACACAAAACATTGTGTTAGCACATAAAAAGCATTGAGAGTAAACGGTGTCAATCGAAATATGCACACATTCACAGATGTGCGATAGTAGATGAAATGCATTATGGGTACTCAGTCAATTAGTCAGAATAGCTCCCTCTGGTGGACATGGACAATTTGGCTCCCTCTGGTGGACATGAATAATTAATAATAATAATGCCTGGCATTTATATAGCGTCTTTCTCACACTCAAAGCACTTTACAATGATGAGGGGGAGACTCGCCTCAACCACCACCAATGTACAGCACTCACCTGGATGATGCAACGGCAGCCATTTTGCACCAGTATGCTCACCAGACGGAGAGGGAGAGAACAATTTGTTGCCAATTAAACTGGGGGATGATTAGGTAGCAGATGGAAAAAGCGAGGTTGGGAATTTAGCCAGGGCACTGGGGAAACCTCTTCTCTTTGCAAGAAGTGCCATTGTGAATTCGGGTTTATTTGACCAAAGGGGAGATAATCCCCAAGGGTACAAACACCACTTCCAGCAGCAACTTTGTTTCCCCAGGAGGTCTCCCATCCAAGTATTAACCAAGCTCACACCTGCTTAGATTGAGCCATTCAGTAGGAGCAGATTACATGGTGGTATGGCTGCTGATAAAATGCCTCTTAATTTTATAATACTCAAACTGCACTGTGGGCAATCTGAAATATTTAATGAGAATGTGTATGCATGTTAGCTAACTATATTAACATGGAGGCAAATTATAAACCAACAGCATAACATATGTAAGCTACTTTGTGAAAACTTTTGTTTCATTTAATTTGGGGATTTTGAAGGATACATTTTCCAGGTTGCCAGATTTTTTTGAAAAAGTTTCTTTAAAAATTCCCCCAAACGGGGGATTTTGGGGAGTTTTTAACCCTCAGATGGGGAATTTTACGATCTGGCGTCCCTGGGTTTTCTTTTTGGGTAGGCCAGGTTTGCCTTCCAAATCTAGCCAGATTTAAGCATCTGGCAACCCTGAAAAGAAATGACAGATTCTGACTATGTATTTTATGATTGTAGCAAGAAGGCCAATTCCACTGTGTACCTGGTTGACTTCTTTTTAGGGGACAATGGGCCAAATCCACAAAAGGATTGCACAGCGTTTGCCCGGGCAAACCCTGTGCAAATGAGTCAAAAAAATTGCATCCAATCCACAAAGCACATGCAAAGGCTGAAAGGTATAGCAAACTACACCGACGAGCAAATAGCTCCACGGCTGCACCCCTCTCATTTAAATGTATGTAAATTAGGTACTTGCCTGCAAAATTGCCCCAAGGAACGCCTCCACGCCTTGCGTGTAATCCACAAACACCATGAGCTAATTGCCACACACAGTTAGAGAGGTGCAAATACTACTTTTGAAAAGCAGGTATTAACCGGACGAATTGGATGATAAACCTCTTAAGGCCTATTTTGTCGCGAATTAGCGACAAACCGACTCTTTTCAGAAACGGCCTGATATGAATGTGCATTGAATAATATAACACAAAACCTCTATTTATTTTTTCTTTTGAAAGTAAATTCCGTCCATAAGGGGATTTAAGGGCGAGACATAACAGACTGATATTTCTGGAAAAAAAAGTGTGGTCTGTCATTTTCATTAAGAACCAATCTGTGTCCTGAAATATGGAGAAAAGCCTGAAACACTTTTTGCAACTGACTCCCAAATATTGTTTCTCTCACTTGGGGTGAGATTCCGCGACTGCAATTTAGCTGCATGTCTCTGCACCTCGTTGGTGAGGACATGCAACTCGGTTTCAGAAAATTTTAATTTGCGCTTTCTCTCTGCCATTGTCGTTGATATTGTGTTCTTGGCACAAGCCAATATATAGGCTGCCACATGGCTAATTGCAATCATCGGTGCAAAGTGCAGAGAGGTGGCAAATTTGTGGGCGTGTTTGCCCGGGAATATCATTGGAGCAAAATCTTTTGTGGATACCGTGGTAAACTGGTGAGGATTGCTTTTGCAATCTGTATTAACTTTGAGCTAATTGCCAGGAGCAATCCGTTCTTTGTGGATTTGGCCCAATGTGTAACCAAAAGTAGACAGGCATATTTTTGGGGAATTTATTTAATTTTATAAATAAGGATATTCCCTACTTTGCTTATTTATTTAAACCAAATGACTTGCTCTATAAATAGCATATTTTAGAGTTGCTTAAAAAGATTGCCATTTTAGAATAAAATAAATAATTTTAAGTAAATGTGCAAAACAGGGAATATCCTTGTTTATTTAAATAAAGAATTCCACAAAAATATATTTATCTCAATTTGTCTTTTATTGGTTTTTAAAATACATTCCAATAAAACAACATTTTCTTTTTCGTTTTCAGTTCATCATACATCATTTCACATTTTTAAAAACATTCTTTATCGGGGGGGAGTTTTATTTCCCGTCACTTTTTATTTTTATATTTAAAATAGACTTACAACATTCATGACACCACAGTAAAAGACATCACATTCAAAAGAAATATCACCAAAACAAAAAAAAAGACTCAAAGACATTGAAATGAAGAAAAAGGAGACATGCGCTCCCGGGTTATTGGGCGGGCAAAAGTTCTCTCTCTTCCTTGGGATGGAGGGGGGTGGACTAGATGATCAGTTCTTTCCAATGGTCCACCCCCCATTTCTCTCTCGCCAGACGCTTGTCCTTTGCATAGTCCACCATAACGCCGTCTTGGAGGAGGTTTTGCGCCCTCCTCCTGAGAGTGACCAGGTCTACAGTTGTTTTTTGATAGACCTTTATGTTCCTCGCCTCCCACAGGACCTGCTTCATGGTGTTAACGATCCTCCACTGACGCTGGAGCTCCGGTGTTTTACATCCTCCACGGGGGCCGTAGAGGACACTCTCAGCAGTCAGGGAGGACCTAGGCAGCAACCTGTTATGGGAGACAGAGGAAACAACAAGGCCCCAGACCCACCTGGCCACGGAGCACTCCCAGAACAGATGGTAGATGTGTTCTGAGTCAGTGCATCCGTGGGGGCAGCGCTCGGTCAGGGCCAAGTACCGCTTAAACATGAATGACCTGGTGGGGAGACACATGTGGGCAGACATCCAGGCAATGTCCTTTTGCTTGTTACTTATACATTTATTTAGGACAGATTTTGTTGAGTCGTTCCCTTACAATGTCCTGGTTATTGAGGCGCCTACTCACCCCCTGACTCGGTCCGCCCCCAGGTCTCCCCTCCATACTGCCTGGTGGGTTCCGTCCCGGAGAGGTGGGACATGATGGCTTTGCCGCAGGGTCCCCCTTTGCTTCGGACGGTCCCCGAGAGGAGAGCTGCTTGGTGTTCTTGTTTGGTGTGGGTTCGGGGCCAGGAAGTGACTGGTCATTAAAGGGCCTGCTTTGGAATGTGATGGGTTTTGTAAGGGTTTATTTTTGGTGTATATGTGGTGGTTTACTAGGGCGAGGTGGGGGTTCTGGCCTGCTTTTGGGGGGGCTGTTATGGCTAGTATTACTGTTTGTTTGCTGTATTTTCCGTATGGGTTGTTTGTGTTGGCGGGTTATTGCTGGGTTTGGGGGTTGACTGGGCTGTTCTGTAATGTTTGTATTATTATGTTTACCCTTCTTTTTTTTGTTGCCGTCTGCCATGGAGTTGGATTATCTGAATCTGTGCTAGAGGAGTCTGACCCTTCCACCATGATGGGGGTGTCGGAGTCAGGCTTCTCTTTAACGGTAGTGACTATCTGTGTGGGTAAAGGGGCTTCAGAGGAACCTGTGCATTGGGGAGATCCGGTACTGATGGTGCTTGTGCAGTGTCTTGTGAAGGAGTGGTTGTTCCAGACTGAGGGGGGGTTGTGGCAGGTGTTCTAGTTCTTGGTGTTGGGGTAGGGGGGCGGGGGGGGTGGGGGGGGGGGGGATGCCCACTCTCTCCGCACAGGTTACAGGGCTTTGGGTCCCGGCATGCCGTGGTCTCATGCTCGCCACTGCATGTCTTGCACTTGACCACTGTGCAGGCTGCGGCTGAGTGATCTAACTCACCGCAGTTCCTGCACAGCTTGGGCATGCCGTTATAGAACACCTCACCCCTGTTTCTCCCCAGCGTGATGGTGCTGGGGATATGGCATACCCCCCCCACTACAGAGGGGTCGGGTTTCAATTGAACCAGCCAATTCCTTGCCTCAGTCCACACTGTCTGGCTGCGCCACTGTCTGGCTGCGCCCTCAGCCCCCTGTCCCGACGGGGGGCTCACACTGGTGCTGCCACCTCCCCCCTCAGCCCCCTGTCCCGACGGGGGGCTCACACTGTTGCTGCCACCTCCTTCCTCGGCCCCCTGGATCCATGTCAGGCGAACGGCGTTATGGTGTCACGTCCCTGGCACAGGTCTGGCTGCCATCCCCCTTCCTCTCCAAAGGCCGGACTCCACACTGTTGGAAATGACACACAGAGACAGCACTCAGGAGATGGTGTTCCTTCCAGGAGGACCAGAAAGAACAGCAACACAGTAAAAGGGACCAGCCTCCCTGTCTGGTGCACGCGGCAAGCGTTGATCCTCAGTTGGTGTTGAGGTCTCATTCGCCGCCGTCCGTCTCAGGGGGTCCGCTGGTCTGGTCCTCCCAACTGCCTGCTCGTCAGCTTCGTCCTCCGGGTCTGGCCTGCTGGTTCTGCTGCGGGCCTAGGAGACACAGAGGGAGAGGCAGAAAACCAGGGCGAAGGCCCAGCGGATGGCTGGTGGGGCCCGGAGAGAAAAAACCCTTCCGAGCCTCATACACAACTGTTTATGTCCGAAAATTTAATGTTTAGTCAAAATGGTTTTATCTGAGTTTTTGTGTAGACTTACCAATATGCTGGCTTCCGGGGATTCGTGACGTCACAAAATCCTTAACATAAAAATGGGTGGACTTGAGGTGGTCCTAGGGGTGGGTCTTGGCTGGGCACGTGGTATAAAAGCAGAGAACGACGATTTTTTTTTTTCCTTCTGAGACTGAGACCCTTGTTCTGCTAATTAGCTAGTTCAAGTTCAAATGCGAATTGCTTTGTATTATTGCTAACGTTAATATTACGACTTATATCGAGCTACAGTTATTCATATATGACGTCTTACTACTTGGTATCTTTAGCTAACTTGCCTGCATTATGCCAAGGAGTCAGAGATGTATCGTTCCTCGGTGCAAAGCCACCAGCTCTGCTAGCTTTCATAATCTGCCGAGAGACCCAGCGCTACTTAGCCAGTGGCTTCAAGCTATCGGTGTAGAGCACGCGGACTTGCCGAAGAAAGCCCTAGTGACAGTGTGCAACGCGCACTTCACACCGGACTGCTACCACAATTTAACTGGCTTTGAGATGGGCTTCTATAAAACTCTGTCGCTGAAGCCAGGTGCCATCCCAACAGTGATGGATGTAATTTTGTAATCATTACATCAGCTAAGTAAAACAGCTAAGTACAATATACCTATTACATTGTATTTGTGACATTGTGTAATTGCACATGTATTGGCCACTATTATACAGTTGGGCCAAGCATGCCCGACTACGGCACCGCAGTATTAGACAAATAAAGAATAGCTTCATAACTACGCTGACATAACGTTACCTCAGTAACCTCACGGCAACATAGGTTTTCTGGAGGGGACAGGTTAGAGCAGTGGCCACAAGCACACCTGTTGGGACATTAGTTTGTTTCTGTTTACATGCAAGTTATCTGTACAAACTACAACAAAAATGCTTTTGCAAACGGTTGACATTACTGATAGGTAATAGCTAATGTGGGGTTGAAGGCAACCTATTGTGTGAACTATCTTTTATGAATATGTAACGTTAGCTAATAAACGATAGCAATAATACATTTGATGTAGCCCTAGCATAACCAGTTGGTCAGTAACTCGGACGGAATGTATCGATAAGTTAGGTAATGCAAGGCAGTCTATTGTGTGTGAGTTTAGCCCCGTTTGGTCCAGAGATAACTGGTAACTTAGCTAGCTAGTTATATTAGCTATATCATTTATGAATAATGTTAGCTAATAAATGATAATTCTCTCCGGACCAAGTGAAGTTATGAGGGCGCTACAACCAGCCATGTTCAATATACTAACGTTACTGTGTGACTGGGTTTTGCTGTGTATTTGAATGTATTCAATAGTAACGTTACTTTAGGCAGACAAACAAGCTAACTTAGCTAGGTAACGTTAGCTTTACCATTCGGTTACATCCTGGGTCCTCTCATCGCGAAGACGTTGCTCAACTAATACAGCCATTTTATTTAGTTGTGAGGAGAGAGCTGGAAGGGGGCTGAGTCAGTTCACCAAGACACACCCTTTCACTCCTTGACCGTATGAATATTCGTAATATGACTACATAATATTAACTCTTTGATAGGGCCTCAACGCTATTGGTTTCTTCTTCTTATTTAGCTTTCCGACAGATTAATCGCTTTTAGGCGTATTGCTGCCATCCACCGTTCGGTTCTGGTTATTACAGACTCATACCCCATTTTTCGGCCTATATAGGCGAGTTTAATGCAGAAATTTCACCTTAGTTATTAGCCCTTGATTTTTGTTTCTTCCATGTAAAGTCCTTAAATCCTGAGACCATCCCGTAGGGTAGCTTTCTCCTCTCTGCACTTATTACAATCAATCATGAGCCTATATGCCCTACTGTCACATGCAACACAACACAGTTGGATGTTTCCCTACTATACCTTGCTCCCCAGCACACAGTGTCCCATTTTCAGTCTCAGGCTATGTCCTGTCTCTCCCCTCCTGACCAACTCTTAATCCTTGTATGTTGAATGGAGAAATAATGTCTTTCTTTTTCCTTCCTTTGCCACCCCCTCTCTGTCGTGAAAACTGTATTTTGACAATGTTTTTACATTCTAGCTTTCCGAGATGTATTTTGATGTCCATCTCCTTCCTTGCCAGTTCCGTTTTTGCATTCTTATCTGCTCTCTCAAAATCTGGAGGTATGAGCCCCAAGCCCATCTGTAGGTGTTCATTCACTAACCCAGCATCTTCCACCAACCCTCTCCAATAATGAGGTGTCCACTATAGGTTCTGGCAACAGCCACTGTGGAACCACTGACCAGCATAACGGGACCCCCACCTTAAAGGATAAGTTCGCTATTTTGGACCTTGGACCCTATTTGCGGTCTGTCTTCCATGAACCTGACACATTGAGTCCATATTTTCGCTGATCGGTCCAGTATTGAGCTAGCTACAGATTTCCTGTAGGCTCTCACTGGGCTACAATAGAAGTCAACGGGGCAATTAGAAATGTTATGGAAAAACAACGATAAATGTGCTTTCATGTACAATAAATGAGACGGGAAGCTCAGGGTGTATTGTTACCGGTCTCAGTATGCTCTCCTGTGAAATGTATCTCAATCCGAACATTTTTACGTGCTTGGCATGGCTTGGAAGTAAGCATTTCTCTGTTGCTTGTTTTCGCTGCTCCCGCGGAGTACTATGTGTCGGGGGTGGGGGAGCGGGAAGGTGTGCCGGCCGTTTACGAAACTATCTATGTGAGCAGTCTGCGTTTGTTTACCTGCAGCAACGTAGGCTACAATTTCCACAAAAAAACTTGGATGATGGATGACTATAATGATTACGAAGACGAAGAATTCGATTTTGACTTTGACGTTACTGGCTACAGATTTGAGCCAGAATACACGGACACGGAACTACAAGAGATGGATGATAAGAAAGCAAGAGAAGAGAGAGAGGCTGAAGTTGCAGGTAATGTAAATTATTACAAATGATGATTACAAACACTGCGTTACAAATAGTTCTGCTGTAGGCTACTAGCTAGTAAACTCCAACGGGAGGTCAGGATTTGTGATCAACTGCTTTTCAAGCGGCCTCTCTACAACGTAGCTAGACTGCGGAAGTTTACAGTGCGAGGTAGTGCGGTCGGAGAAATAGTTCTGTTTCAAATGGAACTGTTGTTTCAACGTTCGGTTTGCGTTTGCGATAGCCTACATTTCACAGGAGAGCATACTGAGACCGTAAGAATACACACTGAGCTATAAAAGCACATTTATCGTTGTTTTTCCATAACATTTCTAATTGCCCCGTTGACTTCTATTGTAGCCCAGTGAGAGCCTACAGGAAATCTGTAGCTAGCTCAATACTGGACCGATCAGCGAAAATATGGACTCAATGTGTCAGGTTCATGGAAGACAGACCGCAAATAGGGTCCAAGGTCCAAAATAGCGAACTCATCCTTTAATATCTGCCACTTCCATTTCTCTGGCCCTATTCTAAATACTGATCATAAAGTTCCCTTTGTACTTCCTCCCTTGGAACTAAGTTTAAATTTGCCAAATGCAGCATGGCTATGCCATAGTTGTTATATAATAAGTAACCAGAAATTACACCAGAGACAATTTAGTTTTAACATAAACATTGGCAAATACAGTTAATAAAACTAGGCCTATAAAAAGTTGTCAATAACACTGTGTTGGTAGGAGATTCTTGGGAAGCTATCTGCCATCTTTGTGTGCTGGATACAGTTGGTCACGAGATAGCCTAAATGACCTTGAAGTGAAACTTCACTTTGTTTAAAAAAAATAATAATAAAAATTATTTCAGTGATTATTATTTCAATAAAAAACACTTATTTCAGTTTTTTCGATTGACCCAAATATTTTTGTGCGCGATGAATAATTTTTTTAGAGGGGTTTCTGATGACATGCCAGCTTCACAATGGCTGGTATAAAGGTATTCGGTGGGTCCTGATAGCCTATAAAACAAGAATGTAAACTTGAGGTAACTACAAAGCAGCTTATACTTCCAGAAGTTGCACATATGTATCATATACTGTATTACCCGACTATTTAAAAAATAATATGTTTAATAACTATTTCCTAAGGTACAGGAAACCTTTGTACTGGCACCATATAAAACTCATGTTTATGTTTATAATTGTGAATAAACGCTATGGAATAAATCTGTTCATATATACAGCCTCTGGAAACATAGCTTAACCTAAACGTAAATTGTAAAACATTTACACTGTCCAGATGTAAATCACAGTCCCTAGTTCCACAGTACGGGGGCACTTTAAAGTGGTTAAGTCAGAATTTTGGTGGTAAGGCTACTACTAAAATTAAGGAAACATAGATTTGTATGGTGGAGAAAATACAGCCCTAGAAAATATAAAACTTTTTTTGTTATTCATATTTTTTATTTGATAAAAAAAACACCAGTCACAATCAGCAAAGCCAAGTCAACAACTCCTGTTCTAGAATAATACAAATGCATATTTAAAATGTTATAACGAAGTGATTTAAATAATTAAAATTATAACAGTAAAATTAGGTTCTTCTAACCCTCTTCTTATTACATTAGTCATTTAGCAGACGCTTTTAGTGCATACAGAAACGTCATCGAAGTAACTACAGAACAGAAAAGACAAAGCACATCCTTCCCATAATGTAGCAGCTATCCCTAGTAATGAACATTGAAAGTAGTTCACAGTAAGCTGTGGGTAAATCAGCTATACTATAATTATATTCTAAATACTATTATAAACTATAACAAACAGTTAGACAAGAAAACACAGGGAACAAGTATCATGAGCATGGGGAGTTCGTTCTTATCATCAGATCCATCTGCCAACTGTTTATTAGTGTTTGATCTGTAAATCCAAGTCCATATTTTTGCCTCCAAGGTAAGTCCATTTTTTCAAGCTTGTGATTAAATACATAATATTTTATATATATAATGTACCTGGAATATTTGACTTTTGGTCTAATGAGAAAAGAGCGGTTTTCACAGTTGCAAAGAGACATCAGTAAACTTTCCAGACTGCAGTGCTGGTCTTTGCTCTTTGCCTGTTTTTTCTCCTTCCTGGAAGGAGCATTATGCAGTCATTAGTTTCCTCATTTCCTGAGAGCTATCTGCAGGAAGGAACCATTTTTTTGTTTGACAACAGAGATGAATAATCTGATGAAGCATGTCTATAGCTACACAAGTATTCTTACTGGGACTAAACCTGATCTAAACCTGAGCATCTACACCATTAATATACAGCATTAATATACATACAGCATTAATAATTATGCATGTGTACCTGATATACACAACATTGTACTTGTCTAAGTTGTTTTATAGTCTTAGTTTCAGGTGTTGCAAAATCTGTCATTGCCTTTTAATAACAATGAAAGAGATGGAAAAACATAATACTTGAATCAAAATTGATAATGATGACAGGAAGATTGCTTTAAAATGTTTTATTGAAAATTCACCAAATAGTGGTTCCCAGCAGCATTTCGGAATTTATAAACACATGACTTTTTAAAACTAATCTCTTGATTATAATTTTTTTTCGCAATAACATCGGCAGGCAACTCTCTCTACCACCAATTGCATGTGACACAAAGGATGCTTAAGCTCAAATGTTGACATTGTTCACATAAACATGTAGGGCCCTATCTTACACCCGGCGCAAAGCGGCTCTAACCCAAACCCAAGTGTCTTTGCTATCTTACACCCGGCGCTAGGTCCATAATAACGCCTAACGCTTACGTCCTTTAACTAGCATGTATTCTTGCGCCATCACAAGTGAACTGGGCATGTTGGTCTTAAGATGAGGAGTGGCCAGGATTCTTTTTGGCGTATTGCTATCTTGAGCCAGCAGAAAGCGCTTGCGCTAGAACCACCACAAACCTGTTCTAAAGTCATGTCGCAGTTGTTTACATGTTATTTTAACGGCGCATATAAGTGCGTCTACATAGGCATGTGCACAACGCGCATACCCTCCTGTCTGTTACACACAGGGGCGTGCACAAGCATGACTAAAATATCTAGATCACAATGTGAAATATTATTATTGTGTAGGCTATATCAAAAATGCATAATAATAAAAGGTTCCATAGGTCCACATACCTTTCCCTCAGCGAAGGGAAACGATGCCACATTACATTGCTCTCAGCCCACTCCATCAACATCCAGGCGATGTGCGATGGTACGGGACAATGACTATCCATTAAAAAGGAGCTGATAACACCTATATCAAGCC
Organism: Synaphobranchus kaupii; assembly: GCA_029718625.1. Taxonomy (NCBI): domain Eukaryota; kingdom Metazoa; phylum Chordata; class Actinopteri; order Anguilliformes; family Synaphobranchidae; genus Synaphobranchus; species Synaphobranchus kaupii. Next base: position 14,608,020 of record CM056385.1, on the reverse strand, counting down.
TAATGCGCGAATTGTCATTTGCACCAAATGCGTGAATTGTCATTCAATGGAAAACTCGCGCACTGCAATAGACGGAAAATTGCGTTCTGAAAATGCGCTTCAGATGTCATTACAATACAGCTCTGTTTATCTAGGAATACAGCCTGTAAGTAAATAGAATGGTTTGTGACTGAAAAAAGTTCAAAACCTTGTCCAGTGAATATTGCTTTTATTGTTTTTCAAATAGCCTAGGCTACTAGCGGACTCGCTGTGCATAATGTTTTTTAGATAGACTATGGTTAAAAAACGGAGATAAATGTCATCATGTTAACTGAATTGTAGGCTAACCTTAGCTATTCTTCGTCCTTCATATTTTTTTTAATTACAGTGACAAGGTTTCCATACCCTCAGCTTATTAAAACCCCGCTGATTTCACCTGTAATTCCATAACTTGAACAAAAGATTTTAAAGAGAACTAAGCGTCTAATTAGAAACGAAATTTGCAGCACGTTACACAATTAATTTACAATTAATTTTAATTCCATTATCTGCATGTTCGCTTTACATGAGCAGGTCTGTTTCCCCTGCTGTACATCGCACTTTTCACGGTCTTCCTGGGAAAGTGAATAGTTTTAAAGTATTACGCTACCAGTTAAACAGGTTGGTCACATTTCCATAAGCAGGACATTATAAAACAAGGGAAAATATGCTGAACCTATGGGTTGCCAACCTGACAGATTTGTTGTATTTAGTGTCATCATTAAGGCAAAATAACGTTAGTTATGTTATTAATCAAAATTAGAATGCAGGTAGCCTAATGAACTTTGGATGAAGCTTGAACATGAGTTCATTGCATAATCAAACAAAATTCGTTAAACAAGAAGGCTAATTTGGCATTTTCTAAGGTGAGAAGGAAGCAATTGGTCGCTTATTCTCAGCTGTTGCAGGTGCTTTTAACGAAATTTAACAGCATATATTTCGTAAACAGCACTGTCAGGAATTACCGGGAACTCATAATACTACTACTGCTACTGATCCATATAGCCGATTCCTTGATCGCACTAAACACGCACGAGCATGTCTGTTTCGCCATCATAAGCAATCTGCCAAGGTGGAAAAGCGGGCTTTTAAAGGGAATGGGATATGACATTTTGATTGGTTTATTGCATGTCACGCCCAAGACACACCTATAATTAATGAAGAGACTAGGTTCAGCCCAGTTACACCTTGCGCCGTGCTTAGCGCCCAAAAAACACGCCGTTAAAATAGCAAAAGTAGACTTGGACACGCCCTAAATGGACTTAGCGCCATGCGCTTAGACTAAGCGCCAAGATCGCCAAGATAGGGCCCGTAAGATTTGCACATGGTTTTACTCACACGCACACACACATGCACGCATAAATATCACTCAGTGGCCACTTTATTAAGTACACATACCCGTTAACGCAAATGGCCTGCTCCTCCAAACAGCGAATGTGGTAGAAACTCAATATATAAAGCATGCAGACATGGTGAAGAGGTTTAGTTGTTGTACGACCACACATTAGAAATGGGTAATACTTGTGTTCTATGCGACTTTGACCATGATAAGAATGATGGTGCCAGCATCTCAGAAACAGTTGCCCTCCTGGGATTTTCACACAATAGTCTCTACTAAACTACAGAGTTTATAGAGAATGGTGCGATAAACAAAAAACCCTCTATTAGTGGACAAAAATACATTGATAATAGCAGCACAACAGATTTTGGCATTGGCACAATAAAAACAGAATTACAAATTATATTTAGATCTAACATATTTTTAGTTGGGGAAGTTATTACTTTCAGTGTTCTCCACAGCACTGTCTGTGCACCCCAAAGCACTGGCCCCTTTTCCAGACTGGGGTGCTGCCACACCTTCAGAATCCATAGTTCCCACGTGTATCTGAGATCCCAACCAGCCTGTGCTCACTGGGACACACTCAAACATACACTGATACGTGTACAATCTCTCAGACACGCTCTCACACTCACGCCATGTTGTCCCCATTCTCGCACTGCAAGGTGATTGTGGCATTCTCAGCATTATCCTTTTTGTGCTGGTCGGCAGCAGGGAGCGGCTCATAGTGCCGTTGGTACAGCAGGCGATTCACTAACGTTATGATGAACGTCTCCAAAATCAACAACTGCTGGCTCATCACTGCAGAGGAAGGATACACACAGGTCATAAGTCACACACAGAGAAAGAATGCACAGGATCAGAGGTCACTGCAGAGAAAAGATACACCAGATTTAGTATACTTACGTTTGAATGGTCTGTCTACCTACCGTTGAAGTTAGAACATTTTAATTCGATGCAGGGTCACATGCAGGCTCAAAAGGGATCATTTCAAATAAAAAAGCAATATTTAACAGTACAATTGTAGACACAAACCTCAGTTTCATCATAAACAAGGAAGCTCCCTTGAAGAAAGAATCTGTACATTACAGTTTGAAGGTCTGTAGTATATCCTAAGCAATCCATATTTGTGTTTTATTAAGTAATCTATTAATATTATGTATTTTAAATAAAAGAGAAAGAGAAGGGGGGAAATAAAGCTAAAGAATGTCATTAGGACATTCCACTCAGGATTAGAGAATTTACACCTCTGAGCATCAATCACTGAGAAAAGTCACTGCACAATCACTGAGAAAGGTCACTGCACAATCACTGAGAAAAGTCACTGCACAATCACTGAGAAAAGTCACTACACAATCACTGAGAAAAGTCACTACACAATCACTGAGAAAAGTCACTACACAATCACTGAGAAAAGTCACTACACAATCACTGAGAAAAGTCACTGCACAATCACTGAGAAAAGTCACTACACAATCACTGAGAAAAGTCACTGCACAATCACTGAGAAAAGTCACTACACAATCACTGAGAAAAGTCACTACACAATCACTGAGAAAAGTCACTGCACAATCACTGAGAAAAGTCACTGCACAATCACTGAGAAGATTCACTAAACAATCACTGAGAAAAGTCACTACACAATCACTGAGAAGATTCACTACACAATCACTGAGAAAAGTCACTACACAATCATTGAGAAAAGTCACTGCACAATCACTGAGAGAAGTCACTACACAATCACTGAGAGAAGTCACTACACAATCACTGAGAAAAGTCACTGCACAATCACTGAGAGAAGTCACTACACAATCACTGAGAAAAGTCACTGCACAATCACTGAGAAAAGTCACCTACACAATCACTGAGAAAAGTCACTGCACAATCAGAGAAAAGTCACTGCACAATCACTGAGAAAAGTCACTACACAATCATTGAGAAAGGTCACTGCACAATCACTGAGAGAAGTCACTACACAATCACTGAGAGAAGTCACTACACAATCACTGAGAAAAGTCACTACACAATCACTGAGAAAAGTCACTGCACAATCACTGAGAAAAGTCACCTACACAATCACTGAGAAAAGTCACTGCACAATCAGAGAAAAGTCACTGCACAACTCTTAATCCTTGTATGTGCTCCATATGTATGCCCTAAAAAGCATTTGATGTTGGGGTCACCAGAAACATAATTACAAGAAGGTGCATATTCTGGCAGGACTGGATTTCTGCTTGTCCTGAAATGCACCCCCAACTAACTTTGGCTAGGAAGATCTCACATCCATGAAGCTCACAATGTTACCTCATTTTGGCTCCATATGTATGCTCTAAAAAGCATTTGATGCTGGGGTCACCAGAAACATAATTACAAGGGGGTGCATATTTTGGCTGGGCTGCATTTCTGCTTGCCGTGAAATGCACCTCCTGCCTAACTTTGGCTAAGAAGGTCTCACATCCATGAAACCCACAGTGGTAACTCAGTTTGGCTCCATATGTATGCCCTAAAAAGCATTTGATGTTGGGGTCACTAGAAACATAATTACAAGGGGGTGCATATTCTGGCAGGGCTGGATTTCTGCTTGCCGTGAAATGCACCCCCAACTAACTTTGGCTAGGAAGATCTCACATCCATGAAACTCACAATGGTAACTCATATTGGCTCCTCATGTATGCCCTAAAAAGCATTTGATGCTGGGGTCACCAGAAACATAATTACAACGGGGTGCATATTCCGGCAGGGCTGCATTTCAGCTTGGCGTGAAATGCTCCCCCAACTAACTTTGGGTAGGAAGATCTCACATCCATGAAACTCACAATGGTAACTCATATTGGCTCCATATGTATGCTCTAAAAACCATTAGATACTGGGGTCACCAGAAACATAATTACAAGAGGGTGCATATTCCGACAGGGCTGGATTTCTGCTTGCCGTGAAATGCACCCCAACTAACTTTGGCGAGGAAGATCTCACATCCATGAAACTCACAGTGGTAACTCATTTTGGCTCCATATGTATGCTCTAAAAAGCATTTGATGTTGGGGTCACCAGAAACATAATTACAAGGCGGTGCATATTCCGTCAGGGCTGGATTTCTGCTTGCCGTGAAATGCACCCCGAACTGGCTAGGAAGATCTCACATCCATGCAGCTCACAATGTTACCTAATTTTGGCTCCATATGTATGCCCTAAAAGGCATTTTATGCTGGGGTCACCAGAAACATAATTAGAAGGGGGTGCATATTCCGGCTGGGCTGGATTTCTGCTTGCCGTGAAATGCACCCCTAACTAACTTTGGCTCGGAAGATCTCACATCCATGAAACTCACAGTGGTAACTCGTTTTGGCTCCAGATGTATGCCCTAAAAATAATTTCATGGTTCGGTCACCAGAAACATAATTACAAGGGGGTGCATATTCCGGCAGGGCTGGATTTCTGCTTGCCATGAAATGCACCCCAACTAACTTTGGCTAGGAAGATCTCACATCCATGAAACTCACAATGTTAACTCATATTGGCTCCCCATGTATGCTCTAAAAAGCATTTGATGCTGGGGTCACCAGAAACATAATTAAAAAAGGGGCGCATATTCTGGCAGGGCTGGATTTCTGCTTGCCGTGAAATGCAACCCCTTCCTAACTTTGGCTAAGAAGGTCTGACATTCATGAAACTGACAAGTGTAAATCATATTGGATCCCTCTGTATGCACTAAAAAGCATTTGATGTTGGGGTCACCAGAAACATAATTACAAGGGGGTGCATATTCCGGCAGGGCTGGATTTCTGCTTGCCGTGAAATGCACCTTGTTCCTAACTTTGGCTAAGAAGATCTCACATTCATGAAACTCACAGTGCTAACTGGATTTGGCGCCATATGTATGCACTATAAAGCATTTTATGCTGGCGTCACCAGAAACATAATTACAAGGGGTTGCATATTCTGGCAGGGCAGCATTTCAGCTTGTTGTGAAATGCTCCCCCAACTAACTTTGGCTAGGAAGATCTCACTTCCATGAAACTAACAATAGTAACTAATTTTGGCTCCATATGTATGCCCTAAAAAGCATTCGATGTTGGGGCCACCACATAATTACAAGGGGGTTATATTCCGACATCGTTGCATTTCTGCTTGCTGTGAAATGCACCCCCCACTCCTATTTTTGCATGAGTTTCACTTCCATGAACCTCATGCAAGTAAACATATTGGGCTCTATCTTGGCGCTTGGTCTAAGCCCATGGCGTAAAGTCAATTTAGGGCGTGTCCAAGTCCAGTTTTGCTATTTTTACGGCGTGTTTTTTGGGCGCTAAGCACGGCGCAACGTCCAAATGGGCTGAACCTAGTCTCTTCATTAATTATAGGTGTGTCTTGGGCGTGACATGCAATAAACCAATCAAAATGTCATATCCCATTCCCTTTAAAAGCCTGCTTTTCCACCTTGGCGGATTGCTTATGATGGCGAAACATACATGCTCTTGCGTGTTTAGTGCGATCAAGGAATAGGCTAAATGGAGTATGATCAATATTATTCGGACTAACCATTAGCCTATGAGTTCCCGGTAATTCCAGACAGGGCTGTTATTTTACAAAATATATGCGGTTAAATTTCGTTAAAAGGACCTGCAACAGCTGAGAATAAGCTATCAATGGCTTCAGTCTCACCTTAGAAAACGCCAAATTAGCCTGCTTGTTCAGCGAATTTCGTTTGATTATGCAATGAAAGTGTCAAACATCAATTCCAAGAGGCTGTTCTCATGGAGTTCTCGAAGTTCAAGCTTCATCCAAAGTTCATTAGGCTACCTGCATAGTAGGCTAATATTGATTTATAACATCAATATTATTATGATTTATGTTGCCACCTCTGTGTTTAACTCATGCCTCTCTCAGTCTCTCAACTCACTATGTCCTCTTGTCTCCAAACCAGCCCGACTATCACCCCCCTCCCCGTGGCTGACGGATTCTCTCAGATCCAGCAGAACCATGCTACGAGCCACTGAGAAAAAGTGGAGGAAATCCAGATCCCCAGATGACCTGGCCACCTACCACACTCTGCTGGCAGCCTTCACAGCTGCAACCACATCAGCTAAAACTTCATTTTTCCAGTCTAAAATTGATACATGTCTATCTCACCCACGTAAACTCTTTTCCACCTTCTCCTCCCTGCTCACCCCCCCTCCACCCCCTTCACCCTCCTCCCTCTCTGCAGATGACTTCCTGACCCACTTTGAGGGGAAGGTGGCCGCGATCCGGAACTCCTTCACGCATCCGGTGACACCCCACATCCCCCATACTGAACCCATCGCTACACTGTCGTCCTTCAAGACTCTGGAGGACTCCGATGTGCTCGAGCTGGTGACACGCCATCGCGCAACCACCTGTCCACTAGACCCCATACCTTCAGCAGTCCTCCAGTCTATATCTGCTGAGCTCCTTCCATATCTGTCCTCCATTATTAACACCTCCCTAATCTGTGGCCATGTTCCTGCTGCCTTTAAAACTGCCCGTGTAACCTCACCCCTTAAAAAACCTAGCTTAGATCCCGCTGATGTCAGGAACTACCGTCCTGTATCTCTCTTGCCCTTCCTGTCCAAAACAATTGAACGTGCTGTCCTTAACCAACTGTCTGTTTTTCTCCACCAGAACAACCTGCTTGACCCGCATCAGTCTGGCTTCAGAACCGGCCATTCGACTGAAACTGCTCTCCTGGCTGTGACTGAGGCACTCACCACTGCTAGAGCCTCCTCCCTCTCCTCTGTTCTGATTCTCCTTGACCTGTCTGCGGCATTCGACACGGTCAACCACAAACTCCTGATCTCCACACTCGCTGAGATGGGCATTTCTGGAACTGCCCTCTCTTGGTTTGTATCGTATCTCACTGATAGATCCTACCAAGTCTCCTGGAAGGGTTCCGTCTCTGCTCCCCATCCCCTGTCGACAGGAGTCCCACAGGGATCTGTACTGGGTCCTCTGCTGTTCTCTATGTATACTAAGTCTCTTGGCTCAGTAATCCATTCACGTCTTCTCATACCATAGCTGTGCTGACGATACTCAACTCTTCCTCTCTTTCCCTCCCTCTACCCCACAGGTTAAGGAGAGGATATCTGCTTGTCTGACTGACATCTCTGAGTGGATGGCTACCCATCACCTGAAGCTCAACCTTGACAAGACAGAGCTCCTCTTCATGCCGTACAAGACCTCCCCACTACAAGACCTCTCCATCACCATTGATGGGACCGTGGTGGCTGCCTCCCGCTCTGCAAGGAACCTGGGGGTGGTCCTGGACGACCGGCTGGATTTCAAAGAGCACATCAGGGCGACGGCACGGTCCTGCAGGTTCCTCCTGTACAACATCAGGAGGATTCGACCGTACCTGACCACCTACTCCACCCAGCTTCTTGTCCAGACCATGGTCACCTCACGCCTGGACTACTGCAACTCCCTGATCGCAAGCCTACCGGCCTGCGCCATTCTGCCTCTTCAACTGATCCAGAATGCAGCTGCCCGGCTTGTGTTCAACCTCCCGAAATTTTCCCATGTAACCCCCCTGCTGAGGTCTCTCCACTGGCTGCCAGTTGCAGCCAGGATCAGGTTCAAAGTTCTGACCCTGGCCTACACTGCAGCCAATAGGACAGGCCCCGCCTACCTGCAGGACTTAATCCAGAACTATGTTCCTGCTCGACCACTTCGCTCTTCTACAGCAGGGCGACTGGCACTTCCCCCCCTCCGTGTCAAAGGCTCTCGCTTGTCCCGACAGCGGAGTTTTTCCACATTAGCTCCTCAGTGGTGGAATGAACTTCCTATTCCCCTACGTTCTACTCCAACCCAGCCTGCATTCCGTCGAGGCCTGAAGACACACCTCTTCAGACTCCACCTTGACTGATATCCTCACCTAGGAATATCAGTTCCCTGTTCCCTGTGTTTTCCTGTCTGTTTATTATAGTTTATAATAGTATTTGGAATGGTAGTGTGGTGTTGCTGATTTGCCCACAGCTTACTGTGAACTACAGTCGACGTTCATTGCTAGGGATAGCTGCTACATTATGCGAAGGATGTGCTTTGCCTTGTCTGTTCTGTAATGATCTTGATGATGTCTCTGTACGCACTTACTGTACGTCGCTTTGGATAAAAGCGTCTGCTAAATGAATGTAATGTAATGTAATGTAATAACATACATACCGTTATTTTGCCTTAATGATGACACTAAATGGCCTACAATAAAGCTGTCAGGTTCGCAACCCATATGTTCACGCATATTTCCCCTTGTTTAATAATGTCCTGTTTATGGAAATGTGACCAACCTGTTTTACTCGTAGCGTAATCCTTTAAAACAATCCACTTTCCCAGGAAGACCGTGAAACGTGCGACTTACAGCAGGGGAAACAGAGAACATGCAGCGCACGTGCAGAGAATGGCATTAAAATTAATTGTGAATTAATTGTGTAACGTGCTGCAAATTTGTTTTAGTTTCTAATTAGACGCTTAGTTCTCTTTAAAATCGTTTTGTTCAGTTATGGAATAACGGGTGAAATCAGCTGGGTTTTAAACGGTGAGAGTATGGAAACCTGGTCACTGTAATTTAAAAAATATGAAGGACGAAGAATAGCTAAGGTTACAATTTAGTTAACATGGTGACATCTCCGTTTTTTAACCATAGGCTATCGAAAAAAAACCTTATGCACAGCGAATCCGCTGTATCCTAGGCTATTTGAAAAACAATAAATGCAATATTCACTGGACAAGGTTTTGAACTTTTTTCAGTCACAAACCATTCTATTTACTTACAGGCTGTATTCATAGATAAACAGAGCTGTATTGTAATGACATCTGAAGCGGATTTTCAGAACTTAAATGTCCGTCTATTGCCGTGCGCGAGTTTTCCATTGAATGACAATTCACGCATTAGGTGTAAATGACAATTTGCGTATTAGGCTTGATATGGGTGTTATCAGCTGCTTTTTAATGGATAGCCATTGTCCCGTACCATCGCACATCGCCTGGATGTTGATGGAGTGGGCGGAAAGCAATTTAATGTGCATGGCATTCCCCTTCGCTGAGGGAAAGGTAGGCTATGGACCCTTTTATTATTATGTATTTTTTGATATAGGCTACACAATAATACTATTTCACATTGTAATCTTGATATTTTAATCATGCTTGTGCGCGCCCCTGTGTGTAACAGACAGGAGGGTACGCGCATTGTGCACACGCCTTTGTAGATGCACTTATATGCGCCGTTAAAATAACATGTATACAACTGCGACATGACTTTAGACCAGGTTAGTAGTGGTTCTAGCACAAGTGCTTTCTGCTGGCTCAAGATAGCAATACGCCAAAAAGAATCCTGGCCACTCCTCATCTTAAGACCAACACGCCCAAATGGCGCAAGAGTACATGCTAGTTAAACGGCGTGAGCGTTAGGCATTATAATGAGCCTACCGCCGGGTGTAAGATAGCAAAGACACTTGCGTTTGGGTTAGCGCCGCTTTGCGCCGGGTGTAAGATAGGGCCCTGGGTCTTCTACAGTACAGAATCCTCACAAACTAAATACCGGGTCTTCTACAGTACAGAATCCTCAAAAACTAAATCAGATCAAAAACATCTACGATGCAAAAAAAGCCAAGTTACTCACGCATAGCCTACATAGCGCTGTCTATAAGTCCTTAATTCCAACTTGCAAAAACTAGGCCTGCCTTTAAAAGTATTGATATCAAAATGTGGCCAAGTTACAACTAACAATATTGCCTATCGTAGCTCACGCTAAATAAACTAGCTCTATTCCAAAGCAATGCTATCCAAACTTTCCTAAATTATTTAATGCAACTTGGCCCTGTGTTTCTTCATCTTACCATCTCAAGAAAATGTGGTCAATTAAACTGTATGTGCCACATCAAACTGCAAAATGAGATGTCAAAAAAAAATAAAAAATACTACACTATAGGGCATGTTTGAACAATTGTCTGCATCCACTGCTTTGGGTCTATGAAAAGCACAGAATTAATAAAATGTATTATTATAATTATTATTATGTATTTATTGATTTATTTATTTGGATTTCTATCAAAACCTGTGTGGTCCTACAGAGCATAGATATCCTTGTGTTCACAAAATTCTGTTTGCAAATATCATAACTACTATTATGTTAATAAAATTGGTACTATTACTTATTTGCCACCATCTGACCCACAAACATGTCTGGATATGTTTGTAAAAATGCTATATGCACGCTATTTTCTAGGTAAAAATATTACTCATTTTTATCTGCATTTATTTATTCATCACCCCTTTCTCTATTGTACATGATGTTTCTTGATATAAATATCTGGTTGTGAATTGTAAATAAATCTGTAGCAGCAGTTAACATTTTAAAACCTGTACATTTTCTAAAGTAAACTTGCCAACAAAGTACAACCATATCCTTTCTGGAGTGTAATCATTCATCAACTGTTAAAAACATTAATTTAAATCATATGTTGTTCCATGAGGCACAATCTCTTCACATGAAGAGATCTGATTATTTCGGCTACATCCAACGTCAATTCAATAAGTATGCACATTTTGCAATAAATATTCAAATATGATCAAATTTATCTTCTTTTGAAATACAACATTTCTACCGATAGTATATAAGGGTTAACCAACTGTGCGTCCTGTTTTGTCACTATTCAACGATTTATATAAAATCTTTTAGTGGAACATGAACCTTCATTTGCCTTTCTGACCTTCTGGCGCCACCCTGTGGACATAACAGGGATAACAGGAAGCGTCAAAAAGTATGCAACATAACCTTCCCTTTGCCATTCTGACCTTCTGGCGCCACCCTGTGGACATAACAGGGATAACAGCAAGCATCCAAAAGTATTCTATACATTTAACGGCAAATCAATAAGAATGCACATTTTGCAATAAACATTCAAATATGATCAAATTTCTCTTCTTTTGGAATACAAATTTTCTACCGATAGTAACTAAGGATTAACCAACTGTGCGTCCTGTTTTGTCACTATTCAACGATTTACATAAAAATAATTTACTGGAACATTAACCTTCACTGGCCTTTCTGACCTTCTGGCGCCCCCCTGTGGACATAACAGGGATAACAGGAAGCCTCGAAAAGTAACCGATACATTTAACGGAAAATCAATAAGATGGCACATTTTTCAATAAATATTAAAATATAATCATATTTCCCTTCTTTTGGAATGAAACATTTTTACCGAGAGTATATATTGGTTAACCAACCGTGCGTCCTGTTTTGTCACTATTCAACGATTTATATAAAATCTTTTAGTGGAACATTAACCTTCATTTGCCTTTCTGACCTTCTGGCGCCACCCTGTGGACATAACAGGGATAACAGCAAGCGTCCAAAAGGTATTCTATACATTTAACGGCAAATCAATAAGAATGCACATTTTGCAATAAATACTGAAATATGATCAAATTTCTCTTCTTTTGGAATACAACATTTCTACCGATAGTAACTAAGGATTAACCAACTGTGCGTCCTGTTTTGTCACTATTCAACGATTTACATAAAAATAATTTACTGGAACATTAACCTTCACTGGCCTTTCTGACCTTCTGGCGCCCCCCTGTGGGCATAACAGGGATAACAGGAAGCGTCAAAAAGTATGCAACATAACATTCCCTTGCCTTTGATCTTCTTGCGCCCCCCCTGTGGACATAACAGGGATACCAGGAAGCGTCAAAAAGTATGTAACATAACATTCCCTTGCCTTTGATCTTCTTGCACCCCCCTGTGGACATAACAGGGATAACAGGAAGCGTCGAAAAGTATCCGACACATTTAACGACAAATCAATAAGATGGCACATTTTTCAATAAATATTCAAATATGATCAAATTTCTCTTCTTTTGGAATACAACATTTTTACCGATAGTAACTAAGGATTAACCAACTGTGCGTCCTGTTTTGTCACTATTCAACGATTTACATAAAAATCATTTACTGGAACATTAACCTTCACTGGCCTTTCTGACCTTCTGGCGCCCCCCTGTGGACATAACAGGGATAACAGGAAGCGTCAAAAAGTATGCAACATAATCTTCCCTTGCCATTCTGACCTTCTTGCGCCCCCCTGTGGACATAACAGGGATAACAGGAAGCGTCAAAAAGTATGCAACATAACATACCCTTGCCTTTGATCTTCTTGCGCCCCCCCGTGGACATAACAGGGATAACATGAAGCGTCAAAAAGTATGCAACATAACCTTCCCTTTGCCATTCTGACCTTCTGGCGCCACCCTGTGGACATAACAGGGATAACAGCAAGCATCCAAAAGTATTCTATACATATAACGGCAAATCAATAAGAATGCACATTTTGCAATAAATATTCAAATATGATCAAATTTCTCTTCTTTTGGAATACAACATTTCTACCGATAGTAACTAAGGATTAACCAACTGTGCGTCCTGTTTTGTCACTATTCAACGATTTACATAAAAATAATTTACTGGAACATTAACCTTCACTGGCCTTTCTGACCTTCTGGCGCCCCCCTGTGGACATAACAGGGATAACAGGAAGCGTGAAAAAGTATGCAACATAACATTCCCTTGCCTTTGATCTTCTTGCGCCCCCCTGTGGACATAACAGGGATACCAGGAAGCGTCAAAAAGTATGTAACATAACATTCCCTTGCCTTTGATCTTCTTGCACCCCCCTGTGGACATAACAGGGATAACAGGAAGCGTCGAAAAGTATCCGACACATTTAGCGACAAATCAATAAGATGGCACATTTTTCAATAAATATTCAAATATGATCAAATTTCTCTTCTTTTGGAATACAACATTTTTACCGATAGTAACTAAGGATTAACCAACTGTGCGTCCTGTTTTGTCACTATTCAACGATTTACATAAAAATCATTTACTGGAACATTAACCTTCATTGGCCTTACTGACCTTCTGGCGCCCCCCTGTGGACATAACAGGGATAACAGGAAGCGTCAAAAAGTATGCAACATAATCTTCCCTTGCCATTCTGACCTTCTTGCGCCCCCCTGTGGACATAACAGGGATAACAGGAAGCGTCAAAAAGTATGCAACATAACATTCCCTTGCCTTTTATCTTCTTGCGCCCCCCTGTGGACATAACAGGGATAACAGGAAGCGTCAAAAAGTATGCAACATAACCTTCCCTTTGCCATTCTGACCTTCTGGCGCCACCCTGTGGACATAACAGGGATAACAGCAAGCATCCAAAAGTATTCTATACATTTAACGGCAAATCAATAAGAATGCACATTATGCAATAAATATTCAAATATGATCAAATTTCTCTTCTTTTGGAATACAAAATTTCTACCGATAGTAACTAAGGATTAACCAACTGTGCGTCCTGTTTTGTCACTATTCAACGATTTACATAAAAATCATTTACTGGAACATTAACCTTCACTGGCCTTTCTGACCTTCTGGCGCCCCCCTGTGGACATAACAGGGATAACAGGAAGCCTCGAAAAGTAACCGATACATTTAACGGAAAATCAATAAGATGGCACATTTTTCAATAAATATTAAAATATAATCATATTTCCCTTCTTTTGGAATGAAACATTTTTACCGAGAGTATATATTGGTTAACCAACCGTGCGTCCTGTTTTGTCACTATTCAACGATTTATATAAAATCTTTTAGTGGAACATTAACCTTCATTTGCCTTTCTGACCTTCTGGCGCCACCCTGTGGACATAACAGGGATAACAGCAAGCGTCCAAAAGGTATTCTATACATTTAACGGCAAATCAATAAGAATGCACATTTTGCAATAAATACTGAAATATGATCAAATTTCTCTTCTTTTGGAATACAACATTTCTACCGATAGTAACTAAGGATTAACCAACTGTGCGTCCTGTTTTGTCACTATTCAACGATTTACATAAAAATAATTTACTGGAACATTAACCTTCACTGGCCTTTCTGACCTTCTGGCGCCCCCCTGTGGGCATAACAGGGATAACAGGAAGCGTCAAAAAGTATGCAACATAACATTCCCTTGCCTTTGATCTTCTTGCGCCCCCCTGTGGACATAACAGGGATACCAGGAAGCGTCAAAAAGTATGTAACATTACATTCCCTTGCCTTTGATCTTCTTGCACCCCCCTGTGGACATAACAGGGATAACAGGAAGCGTCGAAAAGTATCCGACACATTTAACGACAAATCAATAAGATGGCACATTTTTCAATAAATATTCAAATATGATCAAATTTATCTTCTTTTGGAATACAACATTTCTACCGATAGTAACTAAGGATTAACCAACTGTGCGTCCTGTTTTGTCACTATTCAACGATTTACATAAAAATCATTTACTGGAACATTAACCTTCACTGGCCTTTCTGACCTTCTGGCGCCCCCCTGTGGACATAACAGGGATAACAGGAAGCGTCAAAAAGTATGCAACATAACATTCCCTTGCCTTTGATCTTCTTGCGCCCCCCTGTGGACATAACAGGGATACCAGGAAGCGTCAAAAAGTATGTAACATAACATTCCCTTGCCTTTGATCTTCTTGCACCCCCCTGTGGACATAACAGGGATAACAGGAAGCGTCGAAAAGTATCCGACACATTTAGCGACAAATCAATAAGATGGCACATTTTTCAATAAATATTCAAATATGATCAAATTTCTCTTCTTTTGGAATACAACATTTTTACCGATAGTAACTAAGGATTAACCAACTGTGCGTCCTGTTTTGTCACTATTCAACGATTTACATAAAAATCATTTACTGGAACATTAACCTTCATTGGCCTTACTGACCTTCTGGCGCCCCCCTGTGGACATAACAGGGATAACAGGAAGCGTCAAAAAGTATGCAACATAATCTTCCCTTGCCATTCTGACCTTCTTGCGCCCCCCTGTGGACATAACAGGGATAACAGGAAGCGTCAAAAAGTATGCAACATAACATTCCCTTGCCTTTTATCTTCTTGCGCCCCCCTGTGGACATAACAGGGATAACAGGAAGCGTCAAAAAGTATGCAACATAACCTTCCCTTTGCCATTCTGACCTTCTGGCGCCACCCTGTGGACATAACAGGGATAACAGCAAGCATCCAAAAGTATTCTATACATTTAACGGCAAATCAATAAGAATGCACATTATGCAATAAATATTCAAATATGATCAAATTTCTCTTCTTTTGGAATACAAAATTTCTACCGATAGTAACTAAGGATTAACCAACTGTGCGTCCTGTTTTGTCACTATTCAACGATTTACATAAAAATCATTTACTGGAACATTAACCTTCACTGGCCTTTCTGACCTTCTGGCGCCCCCCTGTGGACATAACAGGGATAACAGGAAGCCTCGAAAAGTAACCGATACATTTAACGGAAAATCAATAAGATGGCACATTTTTCAATAAATATTAAAATATAATCATATTTCCCTTCTTTTGGAATGAAACATTTTTACCGAGAGTATATATTGGTTAACCAACCGTGCGTCCTGTTTTGTCACTATTCAACGATTTATATAAAATCTTTTAGTGGAACATTAACCTTCATTTGCCTTTCTGACCTTCTGGCGCCACCCTGTGGACATAACAGGGATAACAGCAAGCGTCCAAAAGGTATTCTATACATTTAACGGCAAATCAATAAGAATGCACATTTTGCAATAAATACTGAAATATGATCAAATTTCTCTTCTTTTGGAATACAACATTTCTACCGATAGTAACTAAGGATTAACCAACTGTGCGTCCTGTTTTGTCACTATTCAACGATTTACATAAAAATAATTTACTGGAACATTAACCTTCACTGGCCTTTCTGACCTTCTGGCGCCCCCCTGTGGGCATAACAGGGATAACAGGAAGCGTCAAAAAGTATGCAACATAACATTCCCTTGCCTTTGATCTTCTTGCGCCCCCCTGTGGACATAACAGGGATACCAGGAAGCGTCAAAAAGTATGTAACATTACATTCCCTTGCCTTTGATCTTCTTGCACCCCCCTGTGGACATAACAGGGATAACAGGAAGCGTCGAAAAGTATCCGACACATTTAACGACAAATCAATAAGATGGCACATTTTTCAATAAATATTCAAATATGATCAAATTTATCTTCTTTTGGAATACAACATTTCTACCGATAGTAACTAAGGATTAACCAACTGTGCGTCCTGTTTTGTCACTATTCAACGATTTACATAAAAATCATTTACTGGAACATTAACCTTCACTGGCCTTTCTGACCTTCTGGCGCCCCCCTGTGGACATAACAGGGATAACAGGAAGCGTCAAAAAGTATGCAACATAACATTCCCTTGCCTTTGATCTTCTGGCACCCCCCTGTGGACATAACAGGGATAACAGGAAGCGTCGAAAAGTATCCGATACATTTAACGACAAATCAATAAGATGGCACATTTTTCAATAAATATTCAAATATGATCAAATTTCTCTTCTTTTGGAATACAACATTTTTACCGATAGTAACTAAGGATTAACCATGTTTTCGTTTCTAATTAGACGCTTAGTTCTCTTTAAAATATTTTGTTCCGTTGGAATAACTATGGAATAACAGGTGAAATTAGCGGGGTTTTAATAAGCTGAGAGTATGGAAACCTTGTCACTGTAATTAAAAAAATATGAAGGACGAAGAATAGCTAAGGTTACAATTCAGCTAATTGTGGAACGTGCTGCAAATTTGTTTTCGTTTCTAATTAGACGCTTAGTTCTCTTTAAAATATTTTGTTCCGTTGGAATAACTGGAATAACGGGTGAAATTAGCGGGGTTTTAATAAGCTGAGAGTATGGAAACCTTGTCACTGTAATTAAAAAAATATGAAGGACGAAGAATAGCTAAGGTTACAATTCAGTTAACATGGTGACATTTATCTCCGTTTTTTTAACCATAGGCTATCGAAAAAACATCAGGCACAGCGAATCCGCTGTAGCCTAGGCTATTTGAAAAACAATAAATGCAATATTCACATGCAATATTTCTGTCACAACCATTCTATTTACTTACAGGCTGTATTCCTAGATAAACAGAGCTGTATTGTAATGACATTTTAAGCGCATTTTCAGAACTCAAATGACCGTCTATTGCAGTGCGCGAGTTTTCTATTGAACGACAATTCACGCATTAGGTGTAAATGACAATTCCCCCATTAGGCTTGATGCCATTGTCCCGTACCATCGCACATCACCTGGATGTTGATGGAGTGAGCTGAGGGACAGGTATGTGGTCTTTGACCTATGGACGCGACGGCTCAGAGCGACGGCTTGGTCCTGCAGGTTCCTCCTGTACAACATCAGGAGGATTCGACCGGACCTGACCACCTACTCCACCCAGCTTCTTGTCCAGACCATGGTCACCTCACGCCTGGACTACTGCAACTCCCTGCTCGCAAGCCTACCAGCCTGCACCATTCTGCCTCTTCAACTGATCCAGAATGCAGCTGCCCGGCTTGTGTTCAACCTCCCAAAATTTTCCCATGCAACCCCCCTGCTGAGGTCACTCCACTGGCTGCCAGTTGCAGCCAGGATCAGGTTCAAAGTTCTGACCCTGGCCTACACTGCAGCCAATAGGACAGGCCCCGCCTACCTGCAGGACTTAATCCAGAACTATGTTCCTGCTCGACCACTTCGCTCTTCTACAGCAAGGCGACTGGCACTTCCTCCCCTCCGTGTCAAAGGCTCTCGCTCGTCCCGACTGCGGAGTTTTTCCACCTTAGCTCCTCAGTGGTGGAATGAACTTCCCATTCCCCTACGTTCTACTCCAACCCAGCCTGCATTCCGTCAAGGCCTGAAGACACACCTCTTCAGACTCCACCTTGACTGATATTCTAACCTAGGAATATCAGTTCCCTGTGTTTACTAGTTCCCTGTGTTTTTCCTGTCTGTTTATTATAGTTTATAATAGTATTTAGAATAGAAGTGTAGTATTGCTGATTTACCCACAGCTTACTGTGAACTACAGTCAACGTTCATTACTAGGGATAGCTGCTACATTATGGGAAGGATGTGCTTTGTCTTGTCTGTTCTGTAGTGATCTTGATGATGTCTCTGTATGCACTTACTGTATGTCGCTTTGGATAAAAGCGTCTGCTAAATGAATGTAATGTAATGGACCTTTTTATTATTATGCATTTTTTTATATAGCCTACACAATAATGATATTTCACATTGTAATCTTGATATTTTAGTCATGCTTGTGCGCACCCCTGTGTGTAACAGACAGGAGGGTGTACGCACGTTGTGCACACGCCTATGTAGACGCACTTATATGCGCCGTTAAAATAGCATGTAAACAACTGCGACATGACTTTAGACCAGGTTTGTGGTGGTTCTAGCGCAAGCACTTTCTGCTGGCTCAAGATAACAATACGCAAAAAATAATCCTGGCCACTCCTCATCTTAAGACCAACACGCCCAGTTCATTAGCAACGGGCGCAAGAATACATGGTAGTTAAACGACGTGAGTGCAAGGCGTTATAATGAACCTAGCGCCGGGTGTAAGATAGCAAAGACACTTGCGTTTGGGTTAGCGCCGCTTTGCGCCGGGTGTAAGATAGGGCCCCTTGTGTCCACCTGTAGACTACAATAATTTCATGCTCAGCAGAAACATAATTACTGGCGTGTTGTAAATTTCCATTTGACGTAAAATGCTCCACCATCTAACTTTTGCAAAGAATGCATCTCATCCATGACTGTCACACATATGAAACATATTGGCCCCAACTGTACACTGCAAAAGGTCAACACTAACATTATTATCAGGGTGCAAATTCTTGCTGGGCTGCTTTTCCCCTTTCCTTGAAATGCACCCTCTCCTAACATTGGCTTGGAAACTAATTTTGTGGAATTTATTATTGCTGAACAAAGTAAAAATAATACACACACATATTTAAAATTTCACTTGTGAGTAGCTTTTTCCCCAAACAGTATTCAATTAAATATACTTCATGAAAACATATTATTTTGCATTTACATAGTTTGTGCTTTAAGAAGAAAAAAATATTATTAAGTATTTAAATATTTTAAAGTGGAAATAGGACATTTTTTTCATAATTAAATTTATTAAATTGAAAACATTTTACTACACAATTAATCCCAATTCATTGAGGTACAATTAACTGCACTTGCATTGTGAATAATTTGTTGCGATTTATTTTTTAATAGATATTTGTTAAATTCCAAATTTTGATAAAACATGTACGAATCACGTATGTTCAAAACGACTGCCATTACGCAGTGGGAAAGCGACGACGAGCTTTACGTTTATTCCCTCAACAATTTTTGCTGCTGATAGATCGTTTGAGGATCGAGAAGGAGTAACCTATACAACCCAACTTAAGGTACGTTTTTGTCATTAATCATGCATTTGAGAGCTGGAATTTAACTACATGTCTACGTTGAAAAGTTATTTCTAATATTTCGATTTTCTATAGCTACATTTCTAAGAGAAAAACATCTTTCCAACCATCTTATCCTGCAGAACATGGATCATTCCTTGTACAAGGACAGTGGCGGAAAAGGCTGTTTGAAGGGCAGGGGCGAAAAGAAAAAAAGGGCACCTACTGCACGACATGGGGCCCCATCAGCGCCCAAAAAGCATCGCTATGATGCGTTATGTGTGCTGAAATAGTCTTCGTCCTTGATTAACATTATGTAGGCAATCCAGAAAGGGCACCCTTTGGGACACTGTTATGTAGTGGCAGCATAGAGGGCACTTTATCACGGCACTGTTTACCTTTGGAAGGGCATCCATAGGGATTGTCAAGTTTAGACAATTGGAAGGGCACCAATAGGGCACTGCATCACATTTTATCCACTAATAGAGCACTCATTAAGACATGTTATTGTATTTTCTTGCTATGTTTTCCTATGTGAAGGGCAGCCAATAGGCACATACTCTCGTTTTCGCCACTCGAGGGCACTTACGCACGACGTTTTCAACCGGGGGGGCACCGGGGGGGGGAAGTCGCCCCCCCCCCCCCCTGAGTCCGCCAGTGTACAAGGACATCTTGTACTACAAAAGCAAGGGTGAATACTTGGCAAACATTTCTAAAACTGCAAAAAATATAATTTGCCGAAAAGCGACCAAATATGATTTAGAAGGTAAGTGGCATTTTTGTGAACGTTGACAGATAGAATTTATATTACTGACATGCGTTACAATTTATTGTTCACTTCATTAAGCTAGCCTTTACACGATATGATGCCTCCGATAATTTAGTGTCTTTATTTAATTAACCTTTATTTATCCAGGAGAGACCTCAATTGAGATTAAAAATCTAATTTCCAAGAGTGTCTTGACCAGACGTAGGATGTAGTCTATGTGTGTATGTCAGATAGATAGATTGTGGTACCCTAATCTATCATAGCCTATGCTAATTTTTGTTTTTCATATAACTAGCTACCTTGCCCTACCGTGTTTCAATGGTAGCAATAATCAGACATTATAACCATAGCAAGGGTAAGACACATGGTATGCACACAAAAAACGCTTCAAAATACAAAACACTTTTCCTTGCTAAGGACGTGAACAAATTATTCATCCCGTCAAATGATCAATTCGGAAAATTATGGTTAAATTATGTTTGTGTATTTGCATCTGCCACTTTTCTCCAGTGAATCACCTGAAAAATAACCTTATACTATTTTTAAGCAACATTTCTTTATTTTAACACAAGTGAATTGAATAACAAATAATTAAGTGTCCATATCTTAAATAAACTGTAGGTGTCCTCAACTTCAGCTAGTCCCAGAGACAGGACGGCTCCAGTGAGCTATCATGTGGTTGAGAAGACGGTCTGCTTCTTTATTGTGTTGTTGTCACTCCTCAAAGTCCCCATATGCAAAACGTCTGTAAAAATCATATATGACCATCCTTGCAAAGTTTTATAAAAATCTTATATGTTGATTAGTATTATATTATATATTTGTATACAATTCTTAGACAATCTTTAAATGTTTTTATAGGGAGTACCATGAACATTAGGGAAGTAATCAATTTTAATATGAAATGTATATACTAGTTCTCTACCACATATTTATTTTATAAGTTTTGTAAATGGAATATATGATTTCTATAGGATTTTTACAAACCTTTTGCATATAGGTCAGGAGCTCATACAAAATTATAGACTTAAATTATACATGCAGGCAAATACAGGTATTTTCCATTCATGATTCCACTTATGATCTTCCATTTTGTCATTATATCTTCATTCACTCATTCACTTATAGACATGTCGTTATCATTTAAATGATTAGTTTCTTGGCTTTATTATGAATATTGTGTTTTTATTCCACAATGATTGTATCTTGCAGAAATGTTTGCTTTGCCTTTGTTTTCTTTTTTCTCTGTCCATTTAACTGGCTCCAGCCAGGTACCTCTTTACTCTCTTTTGACTGGGCCAGCCAGGTACCTCTTTACTCTCTTTTGACTGGGCCAGCCAGGTACCTCTTTACTCTCTTTTGACTGGGCCAGCCAGGTACCTCTTTACTCTCTTTTGACTGGGCCAGCCAGGTACCTCTTTACTCTCTTTTGACTGGGCCAGCCAGGTACCTCTTTACTCTCTTTTGACTGGGCCAGCCAGGTACCTCTTTACTCTCTTTTGACTGGGCCAGCCAGGTACCTCTTTACTCTCTTTTGACTGGGCCAGCCAGGTACCTCTTTACTCTCTTTTGACTGGGCCAGCCAGGTACCTCTTTACTCTCTTTTGACTGGGCCAGCCAGGTACCTCTTTACTCTCTTTTGACTGGGCCAGCCAGGTACCTCTTTACTCTCTTTTGACTGGGCCAGCCAGGTACCTCTTTACTCTCTTTTGACTGGGCCAGCCAGGTACCTCTTTACTCTCTTTTGACTGGGCCAGCCAGGTACCTCTTTACTCTCTTTTGACTGGGCCAGCCAGGTACCTCTTTACTCTCCTTTGACTGGGCCAGCCAGGTACCTCTTTACTCTCTTTTGACTGGGCCAGCCAGGTACCTCTTTACTCTCTTTTGACTGGGCCAGCCAGGTACCTCTTTACTCTCTTTTGACTGGGCCAGCCAGGTACCTCTTTACTCTCTTTTGACTGGGCCAGCCAGGTACCTCTTTACTCTCTTTTGACTGGGCCAGCCAGGTACCTCTTTACTCTCCTTTGACTGGGCCAGCCAGGTACCTCTTTACTCTCTTTTGACTGGGCCAGCCAGGTACCTCTTTACTCTCTTTTGACTGGGCCAGCCAGGTACCTCTTTACTCTCTTTTGACTGGGCCAGCCAGGTACCTCTTTACTCTCTTTTGACTGGGCCAGCCAGGTACCTCTTTACTCTCTTTTGACTGGGCCAGCCAGGTACCTCTTTACTCTCCTTTGACTGGGCCAGCCAGGTACCTCTTTACTCTCCTTTGACTGGGCCAGCCAGGTACCTCTTTACTCTCCTTTGACTGGGCCAGCCAGGTACCTCTTTACTCTCTTTTGACTGGGCCAGCCAGGTTCCTCTTTACTCTCTTTTGACTGGGCCAGCCAGGTACCTCTTTACACTCTTTTGACTGGGCCAGCCAGGTACCTCTTTACTCTCTTTTGACTGGCTCCAGCCAGGTACCTCTTTACTCTCTTTTGACTGGGCCAGCCAGGTACCTCTTTACTCTCTTTTGACTGGGCCAGCCAGGTACATCTTTACTCTCTTTTGACTGGGCCAGCCAGGTACCTCTTTACACTCTTTTGACTGGGCCAGCCAGGTACCTCTTTACTCTCTTTTGACTGGGCCAGCCAGGTACCTCTTTACTCTCTTTTGACTGGGCCAGCCAGGTACCTCTTTACTCTCTTTTGACTGGGCCAGCCAGGTACCTCTTTACTCTCTTTTGACTGGCTCCAGCCAGGTACCTCTTTACTCTCTTTTGACTGGGCCAGCCAGGTACCTCTTTACTCTCTTTTGACTGGGCCAGCCAGGTACCTCTTTACTCTCTTTTAACTGGCTCCAGCCAGGTACCTCTTTACTCTCTTTTGACTGGGCCAGCCAGGTACCTCTTTACTCTCTTTTGACTGGCTCCAGCCAGGTACCTCTTTACTCTCTTTTGACTGGGCCAACCAGGTACCTCTTTACTCTCTTTTGACTGGCTCCAGCCAGGTACCTCTTTACTCTCTTTTGACTGGGCCAACCAGGTACCTCTTTACTCTCTTTTGACTGGCTCCAGCCAGGTACCTCTTTACTCTCTTTTGACTGGCTCCAGCCAGGTACCTCTTTACTCTCTTTTGACTGGGCCAACCAGGTACCTCTTTACTCTCTTTTGACTGGCTCCAGCCAGGTACCTCTTTACTCTCTTTTGACTGGGCCAACCAGGTACCTCTTTACTCTCTTTTGACTGGGCCAACCAGGTACCTCTTTACTCTCTTTTGACTGGGTGCAATATTTTCCAGACGTTTTTAAAACTGCATCCAATGTGCAATGGTAGATCAATTTGGGGCACTCCAAAAAGAGAAATTCTCTTTCTCTTGCATGGGGTTTTTCAAGCTAACCCAACTGTGACATACTTAAAAATGTGTTTGCTTGAGTTCATTTGTCTAATTTATTTACTAGGAGGACAGTTGTATTATTACAAAGGACCTGCCAGGGCTATCAAAACAAAAGTGGTTTGTGGTGCCGACGAGGCAAATGCAGTCTTTGTAGACTTCAAATATGAATTGCTCTTATCCAAATATTTGTCAGCTGATGGTTAATGTTTTCATGTTTAAATGTTTTAAACAGGTGTCAGAATGTGTGGCATGCCAGGCCAGTTCCCATACCATAAAACAGGAGGTGGAGTATACCCCCATATATGGTTTGTATACACATGCTCTAAGCATGTTTCTTAGCCTTGTTGTTTTTCCATATAAAATGCGGACTACATACGTATATAACTCACCACTGCTTTTCTCACCTGTCAAGTGTCAGGAAGGGAAGCTCTCAAATGTTTTAGTTAAAATATTATCTGAAGGTTAAGTAGTGTCCCTAGACTGCAGAATGTTCACACATTTAGAATATGGCTAGTTATTTTTCTTGAGATCCAGTAATGATTTCCATACAGCATACTATGGATTATCTTGCTTGTTCTGATGTTATTTGTTCTGCTTTTTAAGGTTACACATCCCTTTGAATTGGTTGGGATGGACCTCATTGGAAAACTGGCCACAACCAAGAAAGACTATAAGTACATTTGTGTAATGGTGGATTACTTAACAAAATGGCCACAAGCCTGTCCACTGAGGACCAAATGTGCAGATGAGGTCACAGAGTGCATAATGATCTTTTTCCACCAATTTGAGGCTCCGAAGAGGATCCTCACAGACCAAGGGAAGGAGTTTGTTAATGCGGTAATTTTGGACTCCTTGATAATGACTTCCTAGCCAACTGAATAATCTGAATTTATTTATGATCTATGCATCCATATTTTTTTACCTATCTGAACCTATTTTGATTTAAACCATTATGTGGTAGAGACAAGGTGTTACATATATAATAAGAACTTTCACCTTACCAATACAAATATTTATCAAACCCATATTTACATATCTGGAAACAAACAATAATTTAGTGTATTTCATATTACAGATCAACAAGAGGGTGTGTGCCAAACTCAACATAAAAAGGAGTTTGTGTTCACCCTACCATCCTCAAACCAATGGTTTGGTGGAGAGGATGAATGGGATGATACAGAGGGGAGGAAAATGTAGCTTTTGCTCTGTAATTTATTCAGTATATACCTATGCATAAACTGTCTTAAATTTACACTGATAACCTACAATTAACATACAATGTTGGTAAGAAATATAGTTTTTTTTATGAAATACCAAATATGAATATATGAATGATTAAGTATTTAAATGTGTTTACTTTTTCAGAGCTCTGTGCAAACTGGTGGGACAAAAGACAGAGACATGGGACGAATACCTGAACGCTGTAATGTTTGGACTGTGCACCAAAAAAACAGATAACAAAATTCCCCCGTACTACCTAATGTTTGGTAGAGAGGCCCGGTATCCTTCAGAAGTTCCAGAGCACTACATGGTTGGTGAACAATTCCTGATATATTCCAAATGGAATTTCAGTTCTGTCAGTGCAATGCTTAACTGTATTTAATAAAAGTAGTACAAACACCAATTCCAAAAACAGTCAAAAGAGTTGGGACAGGGGCAAAAAAAAAAAAGACTGGGAAGTTAAAAAAAAACACCTGTTTGGAACATTTCGCAGGTAAACGGGTGATGCTATCATGACTGGGTATAAAAGGATATCAAAAGACTCTTGATCCCTTCAAGTGATCCATCCATATCTACTGAATATCTGGCAGTAGAGTGATGGTTTGAGGCTCGTTTGATATCGCGAACCCTCGATGACTTACAGCCATTTAGCCAACCATGGGTTCCAGACTATTCCCTTGTAATTTAGTTTAATCTGGTCCCTCCCCCAATTCCAATAGAGATCCATTCAAATTCAGAGTGGTTATAGTATCGATATCCTTTCATACCCAGTCATGATAGCATCACCTGTTTACCTGTGGAATGTTCCAAACAGGTGTTTTTTTGAACTTCCCAGTCCTTTTTTGCCCGTCCCAACGTTTTTGGAAAGTGTTGCAGGCATCACATTTGGAATTAGGGTATATTTACAAAAATCTTTAAAGTTGAGAAGATAAAACATTAAATATATTTTCTTTGTACTGTTTTCAATTAAATTTATGTAAGAGAATTTACAAATCACTGCTTTCTGCTTTTATGTGCATTTTACATGCTGTCCCAACTTTATTGTAACTGGGGTTTGTACTTAAGGAGGTATTTAATGCTTCCAAAAGTTACCTCAAGTGATGGTTGTGTAATTGCATTAAAATACCTTTTTTTTGTCACAGGTAGACAACAGTGTTGAGAGGAAGAAATCGTGTTGGAGGACATTGAGCTCCTGGATCAAATTAAGGCGGTTGTTCAGGACAATGTCAGGAAGGCACAGGAAAGCACCTGACGGAGGTTAAAGTCAGGTGCTCCCAAACCTGACTTCAAGGTTGGGGACCAGGTGTTGAGGCAAAATGTCAGGAGCCAACAGAGGAAGGGTGGAAAGCTGGAAGTCAATTTTCTTGGCCCTTACATCATCACAGCACTCCAGGGGAAAAGTGCTGATCTGCAGGGGGACAGTGGGGCTTTTTTTTTAACGTTAATGTGGATCATCTCCAGCATTTCAGGGAGAAGCCATGTATCCCCCGAAGGATTGGCACACCAGCTGCCCCTCGACCCTCATATTTTTTGCTACATCTTTAGCCAATCCAGCAGCAGCAGCAGCCCCAGAAGCAGCGGCCCCATTGGCCCCAGAAGCAGCAGCCCCAGTGGCCCCAGCATCAGCAGCCCCAGTGACCCCAGCAGCCCCAGAAGCAGCGGCCCCATTGGCCCCAGAAGCAGCAGCCCCAGTGGCCCCAGCATCAGCAGCCCCAGTGACCCCAGCATCAGCAGCCCCAGTGACCCCAGCAGCCCCAGAAGCAGCGGCCCCAGTGATATTAGTGGTTATAAGTAGTTTTTTTTGCAGTTGTGCAGGAGGCCTGGACAGGGAAACACCCACATGTAATTCTGGCAAAGATCGGACCTTACAAGCTATTTTATTGGGATATTGCCAGAATTGGTCCCAACAAGGAGCTTGAGAGTGAGGTATTATCTTCTCGTTATTATATCAAAACTTATATACTACTCAAAAGAAGTTAAGGGTCAAAAATATTTGTGCATATAAATATAGGCTAACGAGCTAAAATGGTGACGACTAATGACAAAATAATTATTTGATGGCTCAAGAACAGAAAACACAAAACAAAAAACTTTTGATTAGACACTAGTTTATTACCCTGATGAAAAAAGTAATGCACCCCCCAAAATGATGTTCACACAAGTCGCAGAAGCTTCAGTAACTGGTGTAGCCACCGTTAGCATTCAGACATTCTTGACAACGTTGGCGCATGCTGTTGATCAGGCGTTGGAAATAACGTTGAGGGATCTAATCGCTGAGCCAGTTGCTGGAGGTTGACGGCAGGGACGTGATGTGATCGAACTCGCCGCCCTAGTTCATCCCACGCATGCTCAATGGGTGACAAGTCGGGTGAATATGATTGCATGTCCCATAATAACGTGATGTCTATAGTCCAAATGACAACCCAAAGGGGGATATTCTAACCCTATCTGGCTTAAAAAGACATACTTACAAAAATTATCAAAAAACTTCCTTTGACCCTTAACTTCTTTTGAGTAGTATATATTAATTTCTACTGCTATCAGTTCTGAACAGAGTCTTTAAACAAGAATTAGTTGTCCATAAATGAATGGTCTTAACACACATTGTATTACAATATAGTCATGACCTGTATATTCATGGCCCATCTGTTCTCCATCAGTGAAATTGTAAATATATATCAGTCCAAATAGAACTGCATTATTTTCACACGTGAGGAATACATTCTATCATTTTTTAATCTTTCACAGGCAATCAATGCCTACTTGTCCATCCTCATCCAAAAACACAATAGGCAAAACCAAGATGCAGCAGCTTTGATTGACAGCTTTGCGATGACTGCAATCTGGAACAGGAAGAGCTCAAGCCTCAGGGTTGGTACTAGATTATTACGCATGTGTAAGTCCTATGTTCTAACTCAAGCTAAAGTTAAAAAATATTTTTTTCATTTTCAGATTGATCCCATGGCATTCAACGTAATTGTGGGGATTGTCAACGAGCACTACCACTGGATGTTGATGGTGAGAGTAGTAGTATAGTGTGAAACTTACATCCCAAATCCCTGTTTCAGTGGCTATGTAGGTCCTACACATCATTAACAGTTACCCTCCCTTTAAGATGGAAATACTGTGGTATGAATGGGTCATGTGTATAACCTATCAATCTTAACCCCTTGGCGCAGATGGCAAATTCCACCTATTTAGGGGGTGCTCTGTTTAAGGCTTTATAACTCCAGGTGTGAGCATCACATAAACTTGGTAAATGGCTTAAATGAAACAAGACAGATGTACCATTTACAATACAAACTTAGATTTGTTTATTTTCATAATTTAAGTCAAAAATAAAGTGCCACAAATGCAAAGAAACTTTGGAAAAAAATAAATAATGTTTTTCTTTAGTTTGCTGAGAGGTACATAAGTGAAATCTGTAATATACTGTATATATACATTTCCTGGATCATAAACTCCATGTCCACAAGTTTAGCTAAATCTAAGGATGATATGCAGAACTACTAAAGGTCTATGATGCAAAATATAGCAGTGTACCCTGTTGTCCATTAGTGTCTCCAAATCTATCCAAATTGTGCACTGCTGTAAATAAAAAAAATTATGATATACTGTATATGCGCTCGGTTGTTTTTTGGTTGTTACTCTGTAGCCTATTTAACGTTGTTTTGTTATTTGTATAGAAAATTAAATGTGGATTCATGTGTAGCCTAATTGTGTAGCCTATCATTTCTAAATGTAAAGTATTTTAAAAAGTTGGTAGCAATATGTTATAGGCTATGGGTGGAGGAAAGCAGGTGGGGAGTGAAGAATATTGGTATGCAGCCAGAGAACAGTGCGCGTGGCAAGGCCTTTTTACATAGGCTATAATAGGGTGCGTCCCAATATTCTTCACTCCTCTCCTCCTTTCCTCCACTCCTCTACTCGTCTCCTACAAGGAAGTAGCCTATACAAAATAGCCTGTACGTTTCAAGTACAAGTATTTCAATGTACAGAATAATGTACCTGACATTGCGGTTTGCGTCGAGACATGAATTAATATGTAACATTAAATTAAAACACAAAGATCCGTTTCCGTGGCACAGAGGAGACATTCCTTATACGTAGGCTACATTTTAGATGGGCTAGCCTATCTACAAATGCATTTTGACAAGTCATAATTACAATTATAATGTGACCAGTCAGAATAATAATAATTCAAGATATCTGACGATAGTAATGAAGTCAGAGATATTGCCATTCTACCTCGTCATGTAGGCTAGGCTACCGAATATGGCAAGCCCTTTTAATCATTTACAGATGTGCTCAAATTTGTTGGTACCCCTGGTAAAGATGGGTAAAAAGGGTTATAAAAAATTAACTGTTTGGTGAATTAGCTTAATCTCACACTGAAAAAATGAGAAAAATCCAACCTTTAATTGACGTTAATTTATTATGAGAAAAAAAAAATCCCTCATCAAGACATAATTTTTAACAAAACCACGTTGGCCACAATTATTGGTACCCCTGCATTTAGATATTGAATAAAGTAATAATTTTTAATATTTGGTTGCATATCTTTGCCTGCTATGACTTCCTGATGTCTGTGACCCAACAACATCAAAAGACTCTTGATATCTTAGTTTCTGGTACTCTTACAAGCGATACTAAATGTCTCTGCATTTGAATGGATCTCTATGGGAATTGGGGGGTGGGACTAGATTTAGCTGTAAATTACACTGGAACAGTATGGAACACATGGTTGGCTAAATGGCTCTAAGTCATCAAGGGTCTGACATATCAAACAAGCCATAAGCCATCACTTTGCTGCCAGAAATACAGTAGATATGGATGGATAACTTGAATGGTTTCTTCTCCTGACTTATTTTTCCATAGAGTTCAATAGGAAAATTTGTCAGGAGAAACAACCCTGAAAGTGATCCATCCATATCTACTGCATATCTGGCAGCAGAGTGATGGTTTGAGGCTTGTTTGATACCTCAGACCCTTGATGACTTAAAACTAATCATTTTATCATGCTCTTCAAAATAATCTATTGACTCCTTCGCTACAGTTTAGATGGCTATGTAACGTTAGCTAGCTTTGTGTCTGGTGGTGGTTCTTCATTAATAATGTTCTAATTAAGCGATATAGGTCGCATATAGGTAGGCTACGCAAGAATAAAAGCTAGTAGCCCAAGGGAAGGAATCTGTAGTAGCCTAGTCTTTTAATAAGATCTTTACATATATCTATAACAAGCACAGGGATGTCAACTTTGAGAGTTGGGCAAGAGTGAGAATAGACTTTCGGTGACTCGACCCGACCCGACTCACCCCACCTGACCAATCACTGCCTCACGAATGAAACACTCAATTCTAGTTTAAAATTCATAAAATTTATTTACAGTCTGATATAGTTCAGTATTACAAATTATTCAGCTACAGACTATAGCACTTTTCAAAACACACTTCACATTACACCACTAGTGCTCCTTATTATAGATCAGGGGTGGGCAACTCCAGTCCTGGAGGGCCGGTGTGTATGCAGGTTTTCGCTGCCACCACTTACCCTGCTTCAATTAGCTAATTAGTCATACACAACAACACAGATTCAATTGCAGATTAAAACACTAAAATGCATACAGTCACAAGAACATTCGTCAGCTGCTGTTCATATCGCAGAATGTAGCTAAAATATCATCTAACGTAAATGATTGGGCTAATTAAATAATTAAGGGCAGAAGTTAGTCTGAAATCCAGAAACAGAGATGGCCCTCCAGGACTGGTGTTGCCCACCCCTGTTATAGATGCTGGTGAAAAAATGGGAAGGTCAGAAACGGGGACTTCAACATTATATAGGGCCTAATTGAATATAAAATTAACAACTTCAATGATTCAATAATTTGGACAGGGGAAAATAACCATCACCATATTCACTTAGAAGAAAACATTAAATATTATGAAGAAACAATACTCCAAGACCCAGCTTCATAGTACTTGTCAAACATAGATAACTGGTATTGTATTGTGGTCATCGGAGTGGGATTGGTGTGGGTTTCCGCGGGTCCATGGCTTTATTTTGACCATTTATTTGGAATCCTCATGTCTTAGTCATAATTACAAGGAGCAATTTGGTACAAATTGGATGATTGGTAGTACTATATTTATAGAATATTATAGGAATCCTACAACAGTAAAGGTCCAGTCTGGGTCCAGTC
The DNA here is from genome assembly GCA_029718625.1 of Synaphobranchus kaupii. Taxonomy (NCBI): domain Eukaryota; kingdom Metazoa; phylum Chordata; class Actinopteri; order Anguilliformes; family Synaphobranchidae; genus Synaphobranchus; species Synaphobranchus kaupii. The sequence continues at coordinate 14,576,745 of CM056385.1, read as the reverse complement.
AATTAGCTTAATTTCTCAATTTCTTCAATAAAATTCCTACAAATGTCTACTAACCTTGGGTGGCTTTCCCAAAGCATGTCGTAGCGAAAAGTATGTCGTGAAACGTGCCGTGAAGATATACTTACCGTTCACGGCGCTTTCCCGAAAGTGCTCGTAACCCATTGTATATATTCTAAGCCAGTGGTTCCCAAACTCGGACCTCTGGGACCACTGTGTATGCTGGTTTTCGCTCCAACCACAATTGCAATCCCGGAATTTTAACAAGATGTCAATTGTTCTTAATTAGGTGTTTGTCATATTTAGAGGGATTATTTACCCTCTTAAGCCACATTATGTTAGCAATAGCTATGCATGTCATGAATAATAAAAGTACAATATTCGCATTGTGCTATATTGCAAATAATTACAAAAAGGGGCAACAAAAATAAATTTTTTAACTGACTAAATACATTTTATTTCATTAAATAAAATTAAAGACTGAGGTGAATCAATAGGCTCCTAATTGGTGAAATTGTGGATATATGGCCACTAAAACTAATCATTTGATAAATAATGAAAAAAATACAAAGAAAATGATAACGAGCCAAATTTGCAGTATTAATACCTTTAAGAAATAGTGTTAATACATTTAAGGAAAACTCACGTTTTCAACTACCTAATTAGGAGCCAATTGATTCACCCCAGACTTTAATTTGATCAGTTTTTAAAAAAATGTTACCTATTTGCAAAACAGCCCAATAAGCACAGTAGGAACATGGGGATTTTTATTCTTCATGGCATGCACAGCTATTTCTGACATGATGTGGCTTAAGAGGATAAATAATCCCTCTAAACATGAAAAGCAACTAATTAAGAAAAACGAACAGCTTGTTAGAATTTTGGGATTGCAATTGTGGTTGTAACGAAAACCAGCATACAGTGTTTGGGAACCACAGCTCATAACTCAGAGATCGTGAAATGTGTCGTGGATTCTGAAGACACATCGTAATCGGGAAAGCCACCCCTTATCTATTTTTAACTATAGAAAGCATTTTGTAACAATCTGAAAAAGTGGGTGTCGAAATACACTTTTCTGTGTGTTTTACAAGGAATGATCCACCTCTCATTTTAATTTGTCTCCTTTTTAGCTAGCTAGCTAATGTTATCTAACGTTAGCTAGCTAACTATGGGCTAGTCTTAGTAACAGCTAACAAGATTACATTAGTCTGATGTCGCCTACGTTAACTAATTCTTAGGTTAACAAAGCATTATTGTTATTGCTGCAATTAATACGCTAACAGTTAATAGTGCAAACATATTCGATCACTTATTCGTGAATTACTTTAAACTGCATTTTCGTTTACTTACAGTCGACATTTGCGCTCAAGACAACTCGGTTCGAGTCTGTTTTCCAAACTGCGCGATGCATTGTGCACTCGACCCTTTCACCCTTTCATCGCCAATGATAAGTGATTGGCGGGCGATGAAGGTGAGAGGGTGGAGTTTACGTGGAAGTGTGCCAGCTGGTTTGGAAAACGGCTATCGAACAGCGTGCAGTGCACGCACGAGTTTCGGGAAACGGGAAGTTGGGAAGTTGAACTATTTTTGCTATGGAAACAAAAATGCAGTGAAATTGCGTGAGAATTGTTTCTGTTCCGTGAAAATGCGTGAGATATTTTGCTTTAGCTTGAGACCGTGAGAAAAGGGTCATGCGTGAGTCTCACGGTCAATGCGTGAGAGTTGACATCCCTGTAAGCATAGTCTAGCTTCGGGACAACAACGTCAACCTAGCCATAGCTCTAGACACATATGATTTCATAAACAAAATAAAAAATGCCAAAATACCGGAAGAAGCCATCCCGTTCACCATAGACATAGATAGTCAATACACCAACACAACAGCGGGATTAACAGCGGTAAAAACATGGATGGAAAAGTACCCGGACAACAATCGACCGGATACAATCCTCCTGCAATTACTGGAGATAAGCCTCACCAAAAATGACTTTGAATTCAATAAATAATTCTTCTTACAGACCAGCGGCACAGCTATGGGCAAAAAAATGTGCACTGGCTTATGCCAACATTTACAAGGCACATTGGGAGGAGACTGTTTTTGAAAAATGTCCCAAACTTCCCACTAATTATTTCAGGTATTTAGATGACATCTGGGGAACATGGACACATAGCTCAGAAGATTTCAAACACTTCATTCAGATCCTCAACACGCACCATACATCTATCACAATTAAACACACCACACACTATGAACATATAGATTTTTTGGACACTACCACATAGAAGGGGCCCTAAAGTTTTCTTTAAAGACACAGACACACATGCACTCTTACACAAGGACAGTCTCCACCCGAAACATACATTCAGAGGCCTGATTAAATCCCAATTGCTAAGGTTCAACAGAATCTGCACACAGATTACAGACTTTGAGGAGGCTACCAAAACCCTCTTCAATGCATTAAAACCAAGGGGGTATTCCAGATCGTTCCTCAGACAGATTCGGAAAACCTTCTTGGCTACAAAACAACAGGACACTAGAAAAATAATTCCACTTATCACCACCTACTCGACATTCAGCCAAATAGCGAACAGAAAAATTAAACAGAACCTGGCCAGGATTCTGCAAAACACAGACTTGCTTCAGGAATACAAAATTGTTTCGGCCTACAAAAACAACAAAAACCTTAAGAATCATCTGGTTAGTAGTAAACTACCGGAAATCAACATTTTACCCACACAAGGCCCGATATTTTACAAACAGGCCACAACAGTGAAAAACAACACTACAAACACAACATACCTTATTAAACAAACACTCACAGTTAACACATATAACTGCATATATGTCATAAAGTGCAAACACTGCAACATAATATATGTAGGAGAGACAGGAAATACAATCAAGACCAGATTGGCACAACACATATATAACATAAGAAATCATAGGAAAACAGACACATACATAGTGGCTCATTTCCTACACCATGGACTTGAAGCAGTAGAAATATCGGGCCTCCATTCAAACATTAACTGGACACAGGAGGACAGACGTAGGACAGAAAGACATTGGATTAGAAAACTCAACACCATATTCCCAGGCGGATTAAACAAACGCTGGTAAAACATCAACACAAGAGGGATCAAATTCTTCCTACTTAAAGGCTGCAGTACACTGAATGGCCAGTGCAAACTTTTCTTTCCCAAGGGGCCCTCATAGGGGTAAGTTTGGAAATAAAGATTTTTTCCTAAATCTAGACTGAGAATACTAAAAGGGTAGCCTATTAATCCACTTCCTTCATTATTGGAACACCCTGGCAATCGGATCATGACAGCTTGACCCACAGTGCTTTGCGCATGCGCAAAGGCTAGCTTTAGCCCTTAGCCTTTTCCCTCTAAAAAGAAGACGTATTGAAATAAAGAAGATCGATTTTGAAATAAAGAAGACGTATTTTGAAATACAGAAGACGTATTTAAAAAGGCAATGGCTTCCTAAATCAATAACACATATTTTTTAAAAAGACAGTAGCTTATTAAAACAATTGCTTCTTATTAAAAAAGAGATGCTTTATTTAAAAAACAGTGTTTTTCTAAATATATAAACAACTTTTTTTTAAAAGATGGTAACTGATTTAAAAAAGACGGCTTCTAATTAAAAAATGTTTTATTTAAAAATAAAGTGGTTTCCTAAATATATAAAGCATCTTATTTATTTTTTTAAAAGAGCAACTCTTTAAAAAAAGATTGCTTCTTATTTCAAGATAGGGGTTTGCACTTCAGGGCCACCGCAGCTGGCCACATACTGCTTGTCTATAACAATCTGTTCAAATGTTACTGAACACACTCACTCTGTCTTTATCTAGCTGACGCACGCAGGCGCACGCACACACAAACGCACACGCACACGTACACGCACACGCACACGCACACGCACACGCACACGCACACACACACACACACACACACATTGGGAGGGTTCTGGGTTTTACTCAGTGCAGTTATCCAGTTAACGGAGTAATACTGTGTTGTAGAATACCCCCCAGATGACTGTGATTACCTATAGGCCTATCTGTTAATTATGTGTGCATTGTGGGTTTGTTTGCCCACTCTTTTATGTGATGTGTACACTGAATATAAAGGTCAATGAAAATATAAAAAAATAAAACTGATTGCCACACCACTTTCCGCACAAAACGTCCCTCTACATACAATGACATTTTCTATAGCATGTGCAAATTAACATGGCTAAGAAATAAAAGCATGTGCTTATAGCAATGACACAGTGAATACATTCAAATACAATGGCATTTTGGGAATTTTAGTCGAGGTTAAGTCGACAGACTGCAGGTAGTCCTTGCCCTTTTATTCTGTAGCCTACTGGTGGAATGTGCATGACACCTCAGTACTTACCCCATTATGCTGTGAGATGTTTTAAGTATCGGAACAGTGTCAACGACTAGGTGCTTAAAATTAGCTGAAGGACAGAGGAGACACTACCCTCTGTCATACAGGTACAGGGGTAAATATGTGTGCATAACCATGAGAATTGAGGTCATACCTATGTTCCTTTTTATATATTTGTATGTACTGTAGCTAAAATGTATTTGTGATCTGCACAATTGCATTTTTGCAGTGTGACTGCTTGATTTTAAGATGACAATCAAATTATTGCATGTAAATTTGATCATAGGTGAGTGAGTATTTGTTGATGTTTGTTTGCCTTTTTAAAAGAGTATTCAATTAAGGATTCAATTAATATTACTACATTTGACATACATTTTGTGGGATGCAATATTTTAACCTTGATTACTGACAAAAGGAGAACATGTTCAGGACAATATGTTTATTCTGCTAACCCTAAACAGCCTGGTCTTCAGTGAGAGAGGCTGGCCTGACCTTTGGGAATGATCTCATCTTGAGATCATTATTGTAATGAGATTCTTTATACTAATCCACTTTACACAGAGCAGGACCCCCACAACCAACAGGCAGTGATCTAGTGATCACAGCTATGGCTTCATGGACAGGTAGTAAACAGAAAATCAAAACCGTCACAGTAAAGCGTTCTGGCGGCTCTATAATGGTCTGGAGTGGCTTTTTTCTGTTCTGGTTTGGGTCCACGCGTACACTTAGAATACATGGGTGATGTCAATCATTACTTAATGGTACGGAGTGATCTTTCTGGCAGAGGGGTTTCCTTGACAATGCCCTGTTTATAGAGCAGGAGTAGCTGCCAAATAGATTGCGGAACATGACACAGACGTCATCCATACGTCATGGTCTTCTCTTTCACCAGATCTGAACCTATTCAAGGAAACCTATTCTCTGGAAAAATGTCAGAGAAAGCATTTTCCACTTTTATCATCTAAGCGTGAGATGGCTGGCTTTCTAGTAGAAGACTGGTGTTGTGTTTCTCTTGCAGAATTTCTGCTGGTGGAGTCATTTGGCAAAACACATACAAACCACACACTGGCTAAATGCATTGGCCCAACACCCTATTAAGTGACTAAAAGGGTCAAATTATGTGTTTATTTCCTGTAGCTGATGCAGAATTCAATGCTTATCTGTCCAACAAACCAGCTAATGAATATTTTCAAAGTTACACACATATATACGTACTTGTACCCCCATCAATAATACTCTTCAAGGCCCTCTTTCAAATAACTCTGATAGAAAGTGTGATTAGATAGAAAAATTTGATCATTTTATTGTAAGGACAAATTTAACCACATGAGCGGCCTTTATTTTATTCAGAACAGAAACATGTCTCATATTTTCACAGATTTTGAGAATTGAGTGGATTGACATTGACAACTGTAAATGATCGGCAGATACCCCTACCCAGACAAAGTTACATGAATGTGAAATGCAAGCATAAATGCTCAAGCACCTGACAAAAACCTCATAACACCTCACCATCTAATATTCAGACTTCAACTATACTGAAATGACCAGTGGGCTCTGCCCAGCCTTTCAGTAAACCAATACAACAGACCAATAAATAGTGTATATTTGAATTTGGGCATCATCTTTGCAGCCAAAACAGCCAAACACTTCAGTAACAAACATCCAGAAAAGCTTTAGGCTATAACTGGGAATTTGCAGCATGTGTACAGTGTGCACGAAGGAACCAAATGCACCCAGTGAGCCTAATCATTTCTGTGAATAGCACATTATTTTTCTCCAATGTAATATAAGTGCCTAGCATAATCCGCCAGAGGGCACTCTCTGACTATGACTAAATGTATTTTGGAAAAAATGTGATGGCATATTGTAACTAAGGGGAGAGTTTATTGGGGAATCGTTAGTGAAGAACCATAATGACAGGCAGGAAATGCATCAAACGTATACATAACAACATATTTAATGATCTAATAAAATGAAAAGTGAAAAGTGCTAAATACTAAATGCACACCTGAAAAAGGCTTATCACAGGTACATAGAGGAGACACAAACAGAAATAAATGAAAAAAAGACTCCTGTACACTGTGAGATACTTGCAAAAAGACATTTCATAAGTGCAACGTTTCGGTCACAGATGCCTGACGAAGGTCTGTGACCGAAACGTTGCACTTATTAATTGTCTTTTTGCAAGTATCTCACAGTGTGCAGGAGTTATTTTAATTTATAATAAGCTGAAGTAAAATGCGGTGAAGTAAGGTAATAGAAAAGTGGTTTCACTGACTCATTCTCTTAAAAATATTTTTTTTATATTAAGTCATTGTTGCTCCTGAATCTTTGTTGATGGTTTTTGCTTGGGAAGCTACTACGCTTGTTTCAAGAAGCTCACAGGACTCGACAAGTAATGTTTCTTGATGTAACATGAAATTTAAAAGAAATAGATTCTAACATATATATCAGATATATATTTGTATACACTTTTACAAATATATATGTGCATCTGTAGCTTATGTAGTCTTATTTATACCTAATATTAGTTATGTTAAGGACATGATAAGGTTTTATGGTTATAAAATAATTATAAAGGTTCTCAACAAAACGATTTCCCAATAAAATATGCTACAGTGTGAGTTGCTATGGTACCATCTACAGTACCAGTCAAAGGTTTGGACATGCCTACTCATAGAAGGGGTTCTTTATTTTTACTATTTTTTTTTACAGTTTTGAATAATAGTAAAGACATAAAAACTATAAAATAACATAAATGTAATTATGCAGTGACCAAAAAAGTGTTAAACAAATCAAAATGTATTTTAGATTCTTCAAAGTAGCCACACTTTGCTTTCATACCAGCTTTGCACTCTTGGCATTCTCTCAACCAACTTCATGAGGTAGCCACCTGCGATGCTTTTCCAACAGTCTTGAAGGAATTCCCACATATGCTGAGAACTCGGCTGCTTTTCCTTCACTCTCTGGGTCCAACTCATCCCAAACATTTCTATTGGGTTTAGGTTGGGTGTTAGATTAGGTCATCTGATGCAGTACTCCATCACTCTCCTTCTTTGTCCAATAGCTCTTACACAGCCTGGAGGTGGGTTTTGGGTCATTGTTATGTTGAAAATCAAATGAGGGCCCAACTAAAGTGCAAGCCAGATGGGATGGCGTGTCACTGCAGAATGCTGTGGTAGGCATGCTGGTTAAGTGTGCCTTCAATTACTAGGTAACTAGAAAACTCATCCAACAGTACCACCAGCAAAGCAACCCCACACCATCACAACCATGCTTCACAGTGGGAACGGTGAAGTTCTAAGTTAAAACTACTTGTTGGGGGTGCACTTCAAAAACGTTTGTTTTGGAAAGAAATTCATACATAGCCATCAACTTTACTATTTATATTACTGCAGTGGCAGGTGATAACAATACTCTTTGTGTCTGTTGCCTTGCATAAGTCTAGCCCCTTCACCTTTACAGCATCTCAGCTTTCATTCATATCCAGGATGGTTGAGGGACTGAGATGAGTCTCACAGTTCCCCTTTTTTGTTATGTCAACATAGTGTTACTATCACCAATATGACACACACTTAGGATGAGTGCCAAAACCATTGCAAGAACCATTACTGCATTCTAAATGCAAAGTACGTCACGTATGTCACGGACTGAATACAGTTGCTCAAACTAGTACTGTACTATATTGTAGAGTATTAGCTAAACTCCTTGCCATTAACAGTATCATGCATACATAACACATTAGAGGAATCGGTCCTGCACAAAGTATTGCCAGAATGTCAATTTCTCATATTATTTCCAAACAGATACAGAGACAGCAATTTCCTCTTACCTCTTAATTTAAGTCACTCTGGATAGGAGTGTGTGCTAAATGGTGGTAATGTAGTATCTTACTACTTACTACTCATAGCAAGTGCCACTATGTGTTTAATATATCTTTAACATTTGCCATCAGTAAGATCACAGCTATTGTACATGGAAAACAGATTAACACATACGTATTATCTGTCCAGTTCCACAAGTAAAAGAACAGAATTATACTATGTGCGCTCATGTGTGTGACAGCTTTCCCCACACTGATTTGGTGCAGTATTTTATGTATTGTGTACAGTAAAATCTGTCGCAGCTTGGTTTTGCTTTTACGACACAGGGACTTGCAGTGTTCTTCCTCAGGTTCAGCACAAGGTGGCAGTATGGTACTCATGATGTCCAAGTCCAGAAAAGGGAGTGTTTCTTTGTAAATGATACAAAAATCTATAGCATGTTAGAAAGACATAATTGAATCAATCTATCTGGCTGATGTAGTTTTATTCTTTAGAACATGAAAGACACTCTCTGTAAAAATGTGTTTGGTGTACAAAAATAGTAAGCAAAGGGGTCAAATAAAGCCATTACTGAACACAGATTTGATTTCTGTTTTTCAGATTTTTATTTTTCCTTCTGTATAATTTTACGTAAGTCTTATTGGGAGGCTGTGATGTCCAATAGTGACTGCCGACAGTGCATAGTGAAATGTTCCTAATATAATAATATCATCGTCTTTATCACCAGCTATTTGCTGCAGAAGTTTTTCATGGTCTGATATTTCGAGCAACATAAGGTAGCCAAAGTTAGGTTTTAATTGCAAGTGGGTAGGTTATGATTAATGCTCTGTAATGAGAATGGAGTGCGGTAGAATGAGGTCTGCTCAGGAAGCAATCAGTGTGACCACAGCCCATAGTCCTGTCTCACAATGATGACATTGCAAACAAAGACAGACTACAACAACCTCAAAACAAAATAAAATAAAAAAGACTGGGTGTCCTTCGCTAAAATTACTCATAATGTGTAGTAGATATGTCAATATGAACATGATAAAATATGAAATGATGCATGATTTTCTATATTGTAAATCAACATGTTAAAAAATATATAATTTATTTCCATTGTTGTCTGTGTACTGTGGAATATATTGTAAGTATATTAAGTATATTACATTTCCTGTACTGAAGTTGCAGTAATTGTTATATTTTATATTTGCCATTTATGCAGAGGGGATATATTAAAACTACATATTTTCTATTTCACACTTTTTTTCAAATCAATTATTTTCATGATAGATTTTATGTGTTATCAATCCCTCATGCTTTGTGTGTTCTGTAAAACTTTGCCACAACTTTGATTTCTAGACAAACCTAATGTAGGTTCCAAAAATATGAAGTAGCTTCATGATGTATGATGTAAAGACTTACAACCATTCAGGTCCATCATAGTGTCACCTATTGGACACCTTACTACGTGCATTGGAGAATACTGTAATGACAAAATTGGGAAATAATACATTTTGTAAATATTAATTTAATCTTAATCTGTGTTATTCGTGGCTACAACGAAAAGCTTTATACATCAAACATTTAATTTTCTCCTATTTGGAATGATAGCTGCCTCCTTTCAGTAAATAAGCAGATGCTGATTGTTGATCACATTATGCAGAAAAATTGAGATGTGTGTACATAATAGACATATCTTTCCAACCCCTTTGAGAGGAGTTCACTGTAACATTTCAGACAGTATCTCAGTCGGCTGGCGGTGGTCTTATCTACTGGATACCACAGATGACCCAAGAGTGTAAATTGAGCCTTGTAAAAGCCCTGACGTCAACGCGCTTCTGCCAAACAGGCAAAAAAGGTCATACACTGACCTCTAAGAAATGGGGTGGGAGGGGATCACTTCTGGCCGGATCCTTTTCCCAGTCCATCCGGACCTGGAGGAACTGCGTAGCCTGTGGTTTGACACGGACACCCCCGCACCCATGTTCTCTGAGCACTCTGAGGAGAGAGAGAGAGAGAGAGAGAGAGAGAGAGAGAGAGAGAGCTGTAATAGAGGAGGTGTGGTCCTGTAATGCAGAGTGGAGCTCTGGGAAATGCGAGCGGTAATAAGCGTTACCATCAAGTCTTCTGATGCCTGGTGGTGGTGGTGGTGGTGTGGGGGGGGGGCAAATAAATAACTGGAGGTTTCACTAAAAGTAAACAGATTCGCTGTACTTTTTGCGGGGGGTGGGGGGGGTTATGATAAGGATGGGGGCCATCAGCGGGTCTCCCCCAGGCATTTTAGACATGCGTTCGGCAGAGTGGCTTCAACCCCCGAACATGAATAATATAAACGGCAGGTGATTTAGTGTTCCTGCTTGTTTTCAGAGTCTTTGAAGATGAAACAACTGAATTTCACGTCCCGATATTTCCCAGGGGATCAACTGTCTGAAGTCTGGAGCAGTAGCACAAAGGCTGGCATTTACATAAATCTGTCAGCAGTGACTCAGGCCTGCTATGCTGTGAAAACCTGAACGCTGGAATGTTATGCCTCACTCTGACTCTCATGGTACGTATAGTATGTGTGCAGTGACAGGAAAAAAGCAATTGTTCCTCCATTCCATCCCTTCCTCCTTAAGATTCTGAGACTGGTGAGTATTGCAGTAGGCCTACGTGTGTAAATGTACTCTCTGAATTATTCACCTGCACTGCAGATGGAAATGGTACTGGGTTGCTAAGCAGGCTGTCATTGTCAGGTTCCTCTCCGTCATCCATTGGGCTGGGCACATTGTGACAGACAGGCCCTCCGGACTCACCCCGCCCGCTGTCTTCACGTTGCCGCCGCCACTCCCAATTTGGCTGATGGTGGGCTGGAGCTGATGGGCTGTCTGGCTTCCCCTCTCTCCTGGGATACGCTCCTCACTGCGGGCGGCGTTCGGACAGCTCTGCATCTATTTATAGCTAATCTGTCTCCAAAGCATCTCCCTTTTCCTTTATGTCCATGTGATCAGCACCCTACATACTGCGTCTGACCCCGCTTGGGGGAACGCCCACACTCCTGCTGTCACTGCCCACACAACCCCACCCTCAGACCCGCCCCTGTTCCTGGCATCTCCAAGGAGGTTTTATAGACTGAAACATTGACCTGGCTACAGGCCTGGTGAGTTCCCCCTGATCTCTTTATGCATCGGTGCAGGTGCCTTGAAATTGGCTTCAGATACACTTACTCCTTCCCTGGAGAGGATGAGAGCAGCTCTGGGCAGATCAAGGCCAGTGCCAGGCCCAGCATACTGAGGTCAGGCCTTGTACACAGTCCAGGGCTGCATTCAATACACAAACCCACTTTGCTGTAAATCACTGCTGAAGTGTACAGTACTGTTTGGCACAGAGTGTGCTTGTCTGCCATGTTCTGTTTTCAGAAGTAATGGAGCCAGTTGAAATTTAGTAATGCAAATAATACTGTAAACCAGACCCCCAAACACAAATATAAAGGTGTTATTAAACTATGGGATCATTTACATAGTATCTATTGCATCAATGCATATCTCTGATGAGATATCTCTGATGTGCTACGTATCTGAGTGTGTAAAAGGCATGTGCATTCTTAAAGTCAGAATCAGGCCCTATGTAGCTAGCTACCGTTTCATATGCACATACTTTATACTACATAAACTAGATACAACTACAACTATCCATGTCACGTGAATATTTCTTTGCAGTTTTATTTATTTATTTTCTGTGATGTTTTATCACATTCTGTATCAGTCTTAAATACTTGATCAGTTATGTTCCATGATCCTTTTTTTGGTTCTAAATTTGGTTGTATTTCCTTTCCTTGAACTGCTCTGCTCCCTGTACGTGCGTCCCTCCCTAGAAATGCAAATGTTTCCCTTTGTGGGTCCCTGCCTCCAGAACAATCCAGCCCAGAAAAAAACCTCATCAAATGACAGACAGGGCCAATCACTTGCAGCATGCCTGTGAATAAAGCAGCAGCGCTTTGTGACTCAGTAACTAGAACTGCTGTCAGATTACTTGGACGGCTGAGGTTTACAGAAAGTTCCAGAACATCAGAGGGCAAGAAAACCTTGCAGAGCTGAACTGTTTGTTTCTAGATTAGTGGTGGACCAGTATCGAAGCCATGATCCTTTTTATATTTTCTAGGTAGGGAGGGATGTTTCTGATTTTGTTTAGTTTAGTTTTTTCATTCATGATTTGCTAGAGTTTACAGAGTACTTAAGTGCTTTTTACAGTTCTTTCATAGCCAGCCATGCTGGTTCTCTTATTCAGCCGTGTCCCCTTTTAAGTGTGCCAGGACCAGTCAAAATGGAGAGGCTGCTGCCTTTGGGGAGAGGGTGTAAGAGACAGCCTCTTTTCCTTAAAAAGTACTGATTGTGCCACTCCCAGCTGTTTCTTTGTTGTTTTACTTAAACGAGTGCCTAACTACCTTCCTGCTGACAGGGTCTTATGAGTCATCATTTATTGTCATTAAAGACAAGTGTGAGGAGACATGTTAGTGAAGGGGTAGCTGGGACTCACCATGCGGACACTGATAGAGAGACCTAGGCGGAGTCTGTCATTGGCACACGCTGTTGGCAAAGGCCTCAGAACCTGGAGAGTGAATTATTGAAGATACCATTAACGTCTGGAATCAGACCTGAGCTAATGTAATCAAAAATAGAACAAAAAAAAAAAAACTGGTATAAAATGTCCCAAAATGTCAATCACATTTACCATTAAGAAGTCAAACGTAGCAGAAGAACAAGTGCTTTCATATCTGCTCAAATCATTTTCTCAAATAATTTCACTCCATCCTCTGGAACCAGACAATTACTTTTCTGGGGTAGTGAATCCTGTGGTGTTTTTACATGTCGATAATTTATTCGGTGAAATAGCACATCTATTTCAAGAGCTGTATAGTTAGTTGCTGCATAAAATAAATTGACTGTGTGCGCGCGTTTGTGTGTGAGTGCGTGCGTGTGTGTGTGTGTGCAGCAACATCTGGACAGCTTTGGGGTGAGATTTGGGAACAGGTTCATGTGGCAACATAATGTCCCCCCCTGCAATTCTACTCTTGTGCACACCTTGTCTGATCAGCAAGAGGGGTCTGGAAAACCTGTCCACATCTGTCCATGTGGAATACTCCCCCCAACACACACACACACACACACACACACACACACACACACACACACTCTGGTGACACAGAGGAAAAGGGGGAAGGCTAATTCCTTCACTGCTTCTTTCCACAAACAGATGTCATGTATCTACGGAGTTAGTGACATGAATACATAATGGAAAATTTGACTGGAGATGATGCCACCATAAGCCCTAGCATAATCAAGCGCCAGATACATCATCAATCTAGCGATGACCCCCCTGGTGTTGGGAAACATATGTTGCAGGGAAGCATAGGTGAGCCATATGGAGATATTTGCATGGTTTGACATGTGAACAGTGGCATTTAAAAAAGCAGCTTAATGCATTGCTCAGAGGAATACAGTCCCAGAGTTGTAACACAGTGCCGGGACCTTTATTTTCACTCTAAGACTCCAGCCTGTCTGTGTCCTGTTGGGACCCAGATACCAGTGAATGCCAGAAAGTCAGGGCGGGGCTCTTTGTTACAGTAATTAACAAACAACCAGACTGTGGACCTTTCCAGAACATCCATGGCCATTAATCAGCTCTGTGTGGTAATGCTGTTCCTGCATTCTGGTCTGGTACACTAGACTTGAGGGACCGGTTCTGGGTTCCCTTTACACCAGAAGCTTGCCTGCCTCCCACTCCTAACAACAAATTATAAATTAAACTAGAAACTATAAAACCATAAACTATAAATTGGTTTGGTTCTTTTATGCACCAGGGAGCCTATTTTCACAACCCTGAGATCTCTGAACATTTTGGTTCTGTCAGCAAAGATTACATCATCCTATTACACTATCTTATCCAGGGCTCACAACATCCACTACCCATTGCTACATTTGTTGTCCGAAAGTATCTGCGCATGAGTTCTTTTGGCTCTGTACTCCAGCACATTTGGATTTGAAATTAAACAATGAATATGAGGTTAAAGTGCAGACTGTCAGCTTTAATTTGAGGGTATTTACAGTACATCCATATCGGGTGATCCATGTAGGTATTACAGCCCTGTTTATACATAGTCCCCCCATTTTAGGGTAGCAAAAGTAATTGGACAATTGGGCGCTTAGATGTTTCTTGGTCAGCTGTGTGTCTTTGCATAATTAGTTTATGCACAAGGAAGCTTGTGGTCTAAAGGTCTAGATTTGATTCTAGGTGTGACATTTGCATTTGTTGTCCGTTGCTGTTGTCTCTCAACATGAGCACCAAATAACTGTCCATGCCAGTAAAGCAGGCCATCATGAGGCTGAGAATCAGAATAAATCAATCACAGACGTAGCTGAAAATGGTCAAAATCAACGGTTTGGTACGTTGTTAAGAAGCAAGAATGCACTGGTAAGCGCAGCAATAGCAAATGACCTTAGTCGGCCACAGAAGACCACTGTAGTGGATGACCAAAGAATATTTTCAATTATGAAGAAAAAACACTTTTGAACTGTTGAAAAGATCATGGACACTCTCCAGGGTGTAGGCATAGATGTGTCAAAGACAACCATAAAGAGAAGACTACACCAGCATAACCTCAGAGGGTTCACCGCAAGATGCAAACCACTGGCAAGGGACAATGATATGCAGTGAATGTCCATTGTAGTGTAGGTTTCAGCATAGTACAACATATGTGTTATTAAATCACAGACTCATGTCCTCTACTGGGGATAAACATATATATTCTATTGCTTTCACTGAACGTTATTTCTGTAGGCAGCTTTGTTAAGGATTAAGCCGTTAGCAGGACAGCAACAGCCATAAACATGACAGAAGCTCCCTGTATGACTTAATGATTCAGGGAAGGAAACTGTGTGAGAGGTGCTGTGTGAGAGCTTTGCATCGATAACCTGCCTGGCAGTACCTAGCTGTGTGCGTAAAGACAACATGCTTTTCATGAGGCGGGGGGTCTGACTGGGGGTCGGCGAGGGCCAACCGGGTCATATTCAGTTGTCTCAGTGGACCTGGACAAACACAGGTCCGGTTTTGGGAGGTGATGAGGCTGGGCTGGGCTGTTGGGGGACAGGGTTGTATGAAGCGCCTTTGTGGACAAAAGTCATTCGAAAAACACAAGAGGAAACAAACCATTTTTATGTGAGAGAGATCCAGTTACCAACTGTGTATATGTATGCAAAGTCTTAACCAAAGTACACCAGTATTCTGGGGCTTATGTTAACACAGTGCACACTCGAATACCAGCATGCTTTGGTTGATATGCATTGGTGTACTTTGGTAGAAAGCAGTTTTTGAGGTCTGTGGATGTTTGTGAGTAAGCGTGTGTCGGGTATACAGCTTTGAGATTACGGCCTCCAATAGAGAATGTATAATGTGATATGGCAAACTTGCTCATAGTCCAATAGTACTTGATTATCAAGAGGCCTGCTCTGCTGACCTGAACGAGGATCTGCATTTCTCTCTGCCCCCTAGTCCACAGGCACAAAGGCAATTAAATCACGCTGAGGCGCTGGCTTATCTATTATATAAATCTTAAAGTGGTCAGGTTGTCTTGTCTCCTTTTGAGGAGAAACACCAGAACACAAAGATATTCACGGAATCCAGGGCCTAGCATGGCCAGAGAATACCACATGGCCACATGGTCTCCTTTTTCATTTTAAATGTTGAATGCAAATCTCTTACATTCAATTTAAATCATAAATTGAAAGTCTTAAGGTTGATGTAGATAATGGCTGTTAGGCCTGCCAGTTTGTAATTTACATTTTAGGCCCAACTCCAGGTTCAAGCATAGGCCAGGGTGTTACCACTGGTCTTCACACATGGAGGTAATATTTTGCCCAAATTGAAGATTACACAAACTGCACAGATTTAATGATTGTACCAAAATTATTCAACTTATGTTGTTAAAAGCAGGAGCAAACATCCCTTTCTGATGAAGTACTCAATAGTTGAGTGAAATCACCTGCTAAATCACCTGTTTGGACTCATTATAAAGAGGTTAAAACCCTGAATATTTAATAATAATTTCATGATGCTTAACCCTGTTTTGAGCAACCTAAGTGCACATTAATTAATAAGTGAATTTATCAGCTATTGGATAAGCAGTCCTGGTCATGAAAGGAGACTGACCCCCTACCCCCTCCTTATAAACTTACCTCACATCACCCAATCAGGGCTCAGGCCCCATCAATGCGGGGGCAGAAAGGTATTTATGGTGAAGCTGAAGGAGAAACTTAGCTTTTTCTTACTGGGGTCTTTTTATTGTTTTGTTGGCGATGTTGGGGGCTGTGGAGCGGGAAAGTTCTGTGAGTGGAGCGCTGCAGAATTCCTGGAGTCTACAAACAGAGATGTTTTTCTTTAGTTTGGTAAACTCGTGACCGCTGAGTTTTATAGCTGCCATTTCTTTTAATCATCCTGTGCTGAAATTGGATGATTCTGGCAAGTTCTGGTTGATCTCTCTCTCTCTCTTCTGGTAACTTTAATTTAACATCTGGTTTTAATTTCTTTCTTTTTGTAAATTATAATCAGTGAGCCTACGTTCATTAATGAATGTACGATTCCAATTCATTAATCTAATTGACAAATTTTCTTGTAATAAAATTGTTTAATCTAAAGTCCTGATTTAGACTTTGTTTTGACTTGTTGGTTGATCCACCAGGTTACTGTTCGACTGACCTATCAACAAATTTGGCGATTTAATTGATGATTGCCATTTTTAATAACAATTATTCAATTAAATTTATTAAATATAATTAAATGTATGGTTGAGTGAGGGGTTTTAGCCCACGATACCACTTGTATATTTTTGGCACTTTGAGCACAAACTTTGGACCCATTGAGGTCCGTTGTATCATGGTGAGCTGCAGCAGATATCTACAAAACTAGAGCTCTCAGCAAAACTACTTAGATGGATAGATAGCACTCCAGCTATGTAGAAACTTTTTTTCTATGTAAAAAAACAATTTTTGAGTGAACTGCCACCTTAAGCTCTAGTTTCCTTCCATATAGTGTCTCTTCATGAAGGAGTCTTTTTATGTTGATAAATTTTCATCACACATACCTAAAAACATGACCATGATCATCAATATTATACTAGCTACCTATCAAAAATATTTCACCTAGTAAATCAACAGAGATTCATTTTCGAGCTAGCCAGCTAGCAGTTGCAGATAGGATGTAGCCTTGGCTAACTCATTAAGTTTTTAGCTGGCTAATGGATGTGAACGTTTCATTCTTGCATGCTATCCATTGGACCGTGCACTGTCCATTGGAACTCTCTAGCAAGCTACTTTCTCATTGCCTTATCATATTATAAGGTATTATTTTTGTGAAAAAATATGCACTATATTATACTGTATAGCAATAATATATTAATTGATCCATTCATTGGACCTAAATTAGTTCAGTTGATATTATCAGTCTCACAAGTAGTTAAATGGCCTCTGTTTACAATAATAGTGGTTGACATGAAAGACATGTGAAGTTCCTTCAGTCTGGCAATGGATTTCCAGAAAAGAATAAACCATGAAGACCAGGGAGCTTTCAGAACGTCTTGTACAAAGGTAAAATCAGGAGAAGGGTATAATACCTTACAAATCCACAAAATAGCCATTAGAGCACCGGTGAGTCATTCATGACAGGAAGAGGGCTTGTAAATCATGTGATCAAGACACCAAGATCAAACTGTCCATCAAAACAACCAAGAATTAATTTAGTTAGGGGAAACACTCTGAGAATAACCACAAATGCTAACCCAGGCCAAACTCCACATGGAATTTGACATCACACTTGTTGGTTAACCTGACAATAGAGGACACATGGGTATTCTTGTGGTTTCCAATCTGTGCCTGCTTATAAATTGCATTTGGAAAGGGAGCATGGTTCATACAGGAAGTACTGTTAAGAAACCATTAACAGTAGATTAGAAAGCCCACTCTGATTTCTCTCCTATCAGCAGTAACATTGCAGGCTGGAAATTCCTCTGATGAACGGCTGTGAGATTTATGTGTGTCCCCATTACTGTACCCTCTCCTAAAGGAGTCAGTCTCTGTCTGAGCAGCCTGGTGCCAGCTGGGACTGCTTTTCTTACCAGAGTTTGTGATGCAGGCCGGGCAGCCCGCAGGCCCAGGAACTCTGGGATCTGGCCAGAACCACCAACACATGTTATCCCGAGGGACAATGTGCTGTCATGCTACTTAGTACAAAGGGCTTGACACATATCAAACTCTCAATTGATAGCTAGGTGCAGTATAGCCTATTTAAAGTTGGCCAGATGGCTCTACAATCTGACCTGATCAACCCGTCATATAGTATATATATATATATATATATATATATATATATATCTTTATTAAAATGTCGTAACATGTTTTAAATTTATTAGCTAATGCAATGGATGACATAACACATGCAATGCAATTCTCATGACACATGACACAAGTACATGGTCTCAGCTGAATTATGGGGAATCCTCTGAAGAAAAGCCCTACACACATGCTTTATGGATCTTGTCTCCACCCTTGTTAATAGGCCTAACCTGTGGCTTTCAACAGGTTGCAAGGCTGCTGTGATGCATTAATGTACCAGGTGAGACTCGAACATTCCACATTTTGTTTTATACTCGGAGGTGCTGAAGCTTCCAGAGTCCCTCAGGGTTTCCTGTTTTAGATTTGGATCCAACATGAATGTTCTGCTTCCAACAACCAACACACCAATTCATTAAAAAGTATAGCACTTGGACAGTGTTTTTACTTATAAAACAAACTTTTGTTGTGCAACTACATTTCAGTACAAGTTTATCTTTGTCATATACAGTAATGAGAGCCAAGAGTAGGCTACCTGGCTGATATCCACATGTATTTGACAAAAGATTATTCTGTTTCCAAAAACAAGACAACTTCTTTTAGTGTTTGAGTAGGCTATTTGCCTGCCAATTCATACCTAGCAAGGCACAATAAAAGCTGTAGCATTCTCACTATGTAAAATGGCTTCTATTTTGAATGACCATTAAAATATTTTCTGATTATGACAGTGTGGTTTTGGGTTTTCACTGAACACTTTGTATCTGGAATTAAACTTGTGTTTAAACCTCAATGTTATTTGTTTGATATATTTAAAAAATGATCAGGCTGCCAACTCTGACCACTTCCATAACAACATTTGCCATACTGAGCGGCGAACGATGAGTGTGGGAGTTTGAAAGAGGGAAATGTAACAGTAATAGACATGTCATGAATAGTTAAAGCAGTTTTTATTATGGAAGCAGACCTGAGGCCGAGTGCAAGGTGAAGTGCTTATGCAGCATGGAGAGTTACTGTACTGCATCTGAAAACACACAAGTGCACACACACGCACACGCACGCACGCACACACACGCACACATGCACACACACACATATAAATGCCAAATGCACACACATACTTACCCACACCTGGACTTGAGCATATACCTGGAGCAGTATGTCTTTGCTCCTCACATAATGACCGTAACCACTGCATTCTTCGCTATGCCAGAGGGTGTTACTGCAAAGTTTCTCAGGCAAGTTGCCCTCTTGTGGCAGACTTAGTATTGCATCTGTTTGGTGGCATCCATAAAACTCAACATTCAAGTAGATGACCATAACATGGAGAACACATAGGGCCCTATCTTGGCGATCTTGGCGCTTAGTCTAAACGCATGGCGCTAAGTCCATTTAGGGCGTGTCCAAGTCCACTTTTGCTATTTTAATGGCGTGTTTTTTTGGCGCTAAGCACGGCGCATGGCGCAACTGGGCTGAACCTAGTCGCTTCATTAATTATAGGTGTGTCTTGGGCGTGACATTCAATAAACCAATCAAAATGTCATATCCCATTCCCTTTAAAAGCCTGCTTTTCCACCTTGGCGGATTGCTTATGATGGCGAAACAGACATGCTCGTGCGTGTTTACTGTGATCAAGGAATAGGCTAAAATGGAGTATGATCAATATTATTCGGACTAACCATTAGCCTATGAGTTCCCGGTAATTCCAGACAGGGCTGTTATTTTACAAAATATGTGCGGTTAAATTTCGTTAAAAGGACCTGCAACAGCTGAGAATAAGCTATCAATGGCTTCAGTCTCACCTTAGAAAACGTCAAATTAGCCTGCTTGTTCAGCGAATTTCGTTTGATTATGCAATGAAAGTGTCAAACATCAATTCCAAGAGGCTGTTCTCATGGAGTTCTCGAAGTTCAAGCTTCATCCAAAGTTCATTAGGCTACCTGCATAGTAGGCTAGGCTAATATTGATTAATAACATACATACCGTTATTTTGCCTTAATGATGACACTAAATAGCCTACAATAAAGCTGTCAGGTTCGCAACCCATAAGTTCACGCATATTTCCCCTTGTTTAATAATGTCCTGTTTATGGAAATGTGACCAACCTGTTTTACTCGTAGCGTAATCCTTTAAAACAATCCACTTTCCCAGGAAGACCGTGAAACGTGCGACTTACAGCAGGGGAAACAGAGAACATGCAGCTCACGTGCAGAGAATGGCATTCAAATTAATTGTGAATTAATTGTGTAACATGCTGCAAATTTGTTTTAGTTTCTAATTAGACGCTTAGTTCTCTTTAAAATCGTTTTGTTCAGTTAAGGAATAACGGGTGAAATCAGCTGGGTTTTAAACGGTGAGAGTATGGAAACCTGGTCACTGTAATTAAAAAAAATATGAAGGACGAAGAATAGCTAAGGTTACAATTTAGTTAACATGGTGACATCTCCGTTTTTTTTTATCGAAAATAACCTTATGCACAGCGAATCCGCTGTAGCCTAGGCTATTTGAAAAACAATAAATGCAATATTCACTGGACAAGGTTTTGAACTTTTTTCAGTCACAAACCATTCTATTTACTTACAGGCTGTATTCATAGATAAACAGAGCTGTATTGTAATGACATGTGAAGCGCATTTTCAGAACTTAAATGTCCGTCTATTGCCGTGCGCGAGTTTTCCATTGAATGACAATTCACGCATTAGGTGCAAAGACAATTCGCGCATTAGGCTTGATAGCTATAGGTGTTATCAGCTCCTTTTTAATGGATAGCCATTGTCCCGTACCATCGCACATCGCCTGGATGTTGATGGAGTGGGCTGAGAGCAATGTAATGTGGCATTGTTTCCCTTCGCTGAGGGAAAGGTATGTGGACCTATGGAACCTTTTATTATTATGCATTTTTGATATAGCCTACACAATAATAATATTTCACATTGTGATCTACATATTTTAGTCATGCCTGTGCACGCCCCTGTGTGTAACAGACAGGAGGGTATGCGCGTTGTGCACACGCCTATGTAGACGCACTTATATGCGCCGTTAAAATAGCATGTAAACAACTGCAACATGACTTTAGACCAGGTTTGTGGTGGTTCTAGCGCAAGCGCTTTCTGCTGGCTCATGATAGCAATACGCCAAAAAGAATCCTGGCCACTCCTCATCTTAAGACCAACACGCCCAGTTCACTAATGATGGTGCAAGAGTACATGGTAGTTAAACGGCGTAAGCGTTAGGCGTTATTATGGACCTAGCGCCGGGTGTAAGATAACAAAGACACTTGCGTTTGCGTTAGCGCCGCTTTGCGTCGGGTGTAAGATAGGGCCCATAGGGTGGAACGAAAACCATTATGAAGGGCTATCTTTTACCTACTCTATCATGTCACATTTACTGTAGTGGATGACTCTGCAACTTATTCAACAAATCTTTTTTTGCCCCCATCAGAGACTGGTATTACCTCTGCCCTAAGACCAGGTTTATGGAAGTTTTGGATAATTAAATATAGCACTGCGCCATGTATTTGCAGCAATGCACACATGCCGAAACAACTGACCCATCCCCCTTTCCACCCACACAGCAAGTGCTATTAAAGAAGGGGTGAATATACCAACCTTGGCACAAACATCCTTGCACAGCCCTGCACAGCCCTGAAATTATTTTTTAATGAATTCATGTGCCCTTGTGACAGCTATACATTTGCAGGGAGATTTTTTTTTTTCAGAATATTACCAATAGAGGCTATATCCACCCTGTATGACAAGTACATTAATGTATGTCACTGTCCTGATTCTCACTTTGTACATTTTTGTAAAGGCAATTAGCTCACTCAGTGTAAGAATGCTGCTGATAATGCTATTTAATTGAAGTGAAGTTGTACGGACTGTGTGAATTTATGCTAGATAAACCGTCGAGGTTACACGTGTTCATCGTGAAATGCTGTGCATCTCTTTCTTGAGAAAATCCATTAATAAAAAGGGTACTATCTGTACAAACGTGATAGATTTCCTAAGAATTGATTGCTGTATAAAGCCAGATAGATGCTAAAGGATTAAAGCTGCCCATCTATCAAGTACTCAGCCGTAAATTAAAATGGCTAACTGTTCATTGACTTCATGTGGCTGCTAAAGTGCTTTAGTTTGCCGGTGAGCAATGAGACATGGATATCTTGCTAACTTAAACCCCTCCCATCCCTGGGCGACACAACACACCAGTGCTGCCACTTGAGCCTGCCGGCCACATTTGACACTGGCATGGTCCATATTTGATACCAGGCCATGAGGCCCATCAGGGGTGATTCTTGACATAGGCGATATAAAACAATTGGCTATGTGGTCAGCCAAGCCCTGCATCTGTGATTGACTTCAGCAGACCAGATCACACTCGTGTGTCTTCAGGCTGAAGCTCAGCTGTTCTGTGTATGCCCTATCACCATGGTAAACAGGGCACTGATGAAGAAAAATGAGTTGTCAAAAAATGCCCCCTACACCACAAAGCTACGCACAGATTTAGCAAATATGTAGGATCCACAGTGTGCTGTCCGGGCTTGGCACATGCCTTTATGATAGTAGAACAATAGGCTTTTAACACAGCGACGTGCTTATTTTTTCTCTCACACCCTCAAACAGAATATATTAATGTGCAGACAAATAAAGACCCATGACTTCATTGAATAAGGTTGCCATGGAAACTCTGTTTGATGAACTTGGCCCTATTAATCTCAGACTGGATTTGCTCAGCCTTAAGGCAAAGGAGGTTGTCTGGTTTCTTCACAGCCTAATAAGTGAAAGGTGCCAGACAGAAAGCTTTCACTTGAGGTCTCCATGAAAGGAGTTTTTTTAGAAGTTAAATTGATTGCTCGCCGATTGGGACTGTTTACCCTTGAGAGCAAACAGGGAGATTGTTTCAATATCTGTCACTTCACAGCAGCCAAGCCCTCATTCCATGGAGGTCAATAGTGTTATATTCTTCCCATTGTTGTGGTCAGGGACTCATTTTGAGCAGCATGACATTGTTTCAATCTTTGTGATTTATTTGCACATTGTAATCCATGACTAATATATTTCCTGCTCACATTATTTCCAATAAAGCAGGACTTTATACCTAGGCTAGAATTTGTCTCCTGGTGTTCCGTTGGCTGTTTCTGAGGAGTTTTTAAAGTGAAGAAAAACTCCAATAAATTATTACAGATAGGTTTGCCGATTTGTTTGGACTTGTGCAGTGCATTCCCAAGCCTCTGTAATGACTTCTAATAACCATATCCATGTCAGCACTTCAACCCATCATAAATCTCATTCATCTACCATGATTTGAGAGCGGGAGGAGACAGACAAACAATGGATGTCTTCCCATTAGGATAATTCATTCTGTAGACGCGGTACGCATCTGAATCGATGGGGTTATTAATAATCCACATACTCATAACCTCCATGGCTGGTTCCAAAAATGGCCTCCACCAGACAGAGACTGAGGAGATGTCTCAGATAATGAATAGGTGCTCTGAGCTCTCTCTGGGCTCCAGAAACCAATCTCACCAGCTCACTCCCCCGCCATCTGCATGAAGCTGCTCAGGGTCCAAGGTGTGGGCCGTGCCATGCTGAAACACTCTTACCTGGAATCCAGACGTATGGATACTCTTTCAATCCAAGTGTATGTTTTGAAAGTGCATGTTCAAGAAGTTCACCAATGAGGGCTTTTGTTGTAGGCATGTTGAAATGAACATTTCACAATCACAACAACCAATACAAACCCGTGGTATGTGGTGGAATGGTCATTAACCTGGTACAATGAATGATGTCTGTCTTTCAAACAGAAATTTTGTAATTTTCCACGATGAAAAGGTTAGAACAAAAAAAAATTGTGCATGTCAGGGATTCTTATCTGAATGTTAATAAATATGAAATTTATACACGGGTGTGTAAGACAGGAATTAACGCCCAGAGCATCTAAAGAGCACACAATACCGGGAAGTGGCATTCCAGTCACACCTCTGGTGCCGGGATGTTTGCTGAGACCATCTGGCCTAAGGTTTACGGTGTCCGAGAATGTCCTACAGTTTTATGATCCTGGGAGAGACTTTAATCTGTTTGAAACTCCCGCGCACGGACAATGCAAGACTGCCCCCGCCTGACGTCACTGAGCGGACCACATCCCTTTCATTCAAATTATGTCCACACAGCATGGTATAACAGTACAGACTGCGTTGGTTTTCCTAAAGCTTAAAAACCTTAAATGTGATGAATATTTATGCTACATTGTACAGTATATACTGGAAATAGTCCTGACACTGGAACATACATTGTACACTCTTTTTCCAGAGGAACAAATATATATTGTTCAGTTTCTCAGTGTTACATGAATAAATACACACAGTTAATGTACCTGACTAAACAGGGGAAACTAGGGTATAATGTAATGTTCTTCAACAGGAATCCTGGGACTGTTTGTGGCATTAATATTAATCACATTTGAAAACTATGCAGAGATGGGATTCTCATGACAACACGAACGTAGACCTATTCATGTTTGATATCGTTTTGATGGTCTTGGTGTGTGTGGTGCAAGGGCATATATTTCCTACATGGTCAACCTGGAGGAAATATATATTTCATAACTCAGGAGTAAACTACCACTGTGGAATTATACCACAGGAAACTCTTTCTTCCAAACCCCCCTTGAAGGAGGGACGAAAGGTGCAATATTAGCCTTCTGGCCAGTTTATGGTTTTACGATCAGCCACAGCCAGATCAAACACAGAGTTTGGGCTTATAGGCATAGGAAACAAGGAACTCGGGGAAGCTGTAATCAGACTCTCCCGCACATCTCACTCTGTGTATTGTGTGTAGTGAATTGCCAGGTATGAATTAATATTTTTCTATACTCTATTTTTAATATGTTGTGTTGTAATTTGTAACTATGATTTGATTATTTTAAAGTAAAGAACCTACCTGGTAAACTGTAAAAACTTGATTTGTGTGGTTTCTCTGAAAAAGACATTCTATCTCTGTTAACACGGTAATGAGTTGATTGATTTCCTCAGTCTGGATTTCCCCCTCTGCTGATCTAGGGAGATTGACTAGTTAAGCTTAATGTATCACGGTGTATTGCACCCGTAGAACTCTGTCTTAAGTTAGATCATCTCCGCATGCCTTTTATACATGTTGAGAACGGACGTTGCCAATATTATCTTCTCGGGTCCCTGAGCCTTTAAGATAGGCTATACCTTATGAAGTGGCCTCCTCCCGCAACCTCTGAGATAAATGGAGACATCTAGTCAGCCGTGAGTGGTGTACATAAACGGCCGTATGTAGCACTCGGTGGAACCGGCGCATCCAGTTCAGAGAACAGGCTCAAGAGTACGAGAGTACCTTAACAAATCAATTATAAATTCTACATCTTAAATTATATACTAATAATTAAATTGGAGTCAGATTTATACGAGTATGGAATCAGCGTTGGTGGCTGACCGTTAATATAATATACACAGGCTGCCTTTTTGGGTAAGCTGGAGTCAGCCTGCAAACCAGACTAGAGCGGGAGGCAAAGTGGTACTATTGTCTCTGACACGTGGTCAATTACTAGCTGATCCCGCAAATTTAAAGAAGCAGTCTCATCCGGTTGTAATAACAGTAACATTTCAACACTTTTACCTTTTCCTACAGCAACAGCGGAACATATCACGCTTAAACCTTCGCTCCCGGGCTATTCCCTCATTGGTCTAGCTGCGCGGGATTTACAGGTGCACAATTTGCCCCTTGCATCACTTTTTTGCATTCCTTTCCTATTTTGTGTGACTCCAGCTCTTCAGACCCTCTCATACTCTGGTATCATAACTGGGGAGCCGTGTCAAGTGAAGTGCCACCTCCCGGGAATGTCTCAACTCCAATACACAATTTGTAAGAATTTACACCGAAGTATTTGTACATTTCATAGTTTTTAACAAAAATTACATAAGTCATATAAAACCTCGAGCTGAGGACATTAGGTCCAGAAATCATGTGTCCTTGGGTTTGATTTATTAACCACGTAACTTGCTTTTCAGAAGAAAAATGAGAAGATTTTATTTATGGATGATCTGTACTGTGCTGGTAAGGTTGGCAGGGCTAATGCATGGCCTTGCCTGCTTCAGAGCCTTTACTTCACTGTCAGAGAACACATTCACAGCCCCACCAGGAGCACGATTGTAATAAACTGCACCTTTTACTGTGCTGTGAAGCGCACATATGTCTTTTGATACCCCCCCTCACAAAAAAATTATAAATAAATAAATAAATAAAATACATTTTGGGATAGCCTGGGGTATCTCACACTTACTCTCTCTCTCTCTGCGTGTGTGTGCGCGCGAGTGTGATCCAGGCCACTTTGGTAAGGTTACTTCTCAGCGTCAGCAGTGTTAATGTATAAAAGCACTGAGCTACACTATTTTCTTGACTGCTTTGTCCACTCTTTAGCACTTGCTGATCTGGAGGGGTGTCTGGTCCCCCTGGAAGTATCTCTCTCCCAGACAGCCTTCCCTTCTGTCTGCTCCTCCTCCTGCAGCTTAGGATCAATTAGCAATGCAAAAGACTCCTGTATCTATCCAACCTCTGCTGGAAGAGCCAAAAATCCTCCTAGAATTACTGTAAGAAGAGAAAACTCCAGAGATAACGTGTTGGGGTATACCAATCATTTCCAAAATAGTCTTGTACGTCATAGACTTGGTTTATGCATGGTACACTCAACAAAACACTCCCACCTCTTTTTCACTTTCAACTGCTTATTCACAAGTTTTAAGAGCAGTTGCTATGTTTGAGTGCAACTGCAGGTGATTTGTCCAATGGACAGCCCAAAGAGCTCTTTAACCAAAGAAACCAGAATGGCTCCTCCTCTCCAAAGTGCTTGGCTCTCCCATCCACCCTGTTACTTCACTATCTTAGCCTTTTCTGCTTTACTCTGCTGCAGCATGCATTATTTATGTCTGATTGTTTCTGTTTGTGTCCAATTATGTGTGCACTCGTATGTGTGTGTGTGTGTGTGTGTGTGTGTGTGTGTGTGTGTGTCTAGCAACTTTCATCTCAGAATTTGTGCCCATTCACCCACGCTTAAAATTGCATTACCCCCTTAAGACTAATCCTCCTTGCCCAGGGAGGCAGCAATGTTATAAAATTGTATTTTATGTGTATCTGAAATTTGGTTAAGTGTATTGAAAAATCTATAAATTCCCCCTGGACCCTCCTTCAAGTCTTTTGTAATCTCATTACATAGTTTCTTTCCCTGAGAGACCAAGTGTCTGTAGTGCCACGAATGTGCCACACTGTGTACACTGTGATTTTACATGAACAATGTAGAACCGTGTCGGAATTACACACATTTTTATTACATAGCCCCCCCCCCCCCTTTAGGAGAGCAAAAGTCATTGGACAAATTAGCATAATCTGAAATGATGTCATCATATTTAGTACTACTTGGTTGCAAATCCTTTGCATTCGATGACTGCCTGAAGTCTGTTACTCATAGACATCACCAGACACTGGGTAGCTTCCCTGGTGATTCTCTGCCAGGCCTGTGCTGCAGCCATCTTCAGTTTTTGTTTTTTCTGGGGCATTTTGCCTTGTTTTGTCTGTTTTCAGCATTTAGTTTATTTCTGAACAAAAACGGGATAATAATGTTTCTATTCCAGCGTTAAGCCCCATAAATTAATGAAATAATGGTTAGAACGAAATGTAAAAACCGATTAATAACATTTTCATGATGACAGCTCAATGACGTCTAAGCAGGGGAAAGTACAACAAAACTGTGAAAGCGTTTGCAAGTGTTAGCAACAGCAACTTCTAGTTATTACCTTATGGAAAGGTGCTTTCTGTGGAGACAGCAGGCCTTAAGCCGAAAAAACGAATCCTATCATATCCTTGGGCAGTAGGTGTCGCATAAAAAATTATCCTCTAAAATGGGCCATTTTCATGCATTTTCTTCTTTAATATGAGGGTCTACACACCAACAAAACTTGCAAAATTTCTACACACTTGAGTGAGAATGCCAACCTTGATTTGGAAGTCTTGTAAATGAGCCCACAGAAGATACCACAATGGTGCAATTAGAAAAAAGCTAGAAAACCCTGCTAGCAATAGGAATCACCTTATATCCATGAATCCATGCATGACACAATGTTAGTTAGCTAGCTAACTATAGAAGCATATCATCCATGCATGACACAATGTTAGTTAGCTAGCTAACTATAGAAGCATATCACAAGAAAAATTCAAGTTAAAATGTAATAGGTAAAATGTCAATGTCATCCTACATTTAGTACACTTTACTCATGATTTAGTACTCTGTTTTTTTGTGGCAGTTTAACTTTTATAAATAACCTCAAGGTAAGAAATGAATAGTCAGGACGTTTTTTATTTCACATGATAGTGACCTAAATTCATAAAAAGCCATATTTGGAAAATTTCCATTTCCCAACAAGAGAAGTAAAATCAAGCTAGTTTGGGACAAATTGGAAAGAAAGGTTAAGGAAAAGCAACCCACAAGTGCAGCACATCTGTCAGAACTTCAACAGATGTGTATATAATCATATAACTACCTTTGCAGAAAAAGTGGCATGAATATGCTCAGCAGTTATTGCTGCAAAAGGTGGTAATTTAGATGAATCTTAGATTAAACATTTTTTTTGGTAAAATAAAAGGTTTTTATTTATTTTTTAAATCTCCAATTCCTTGAAAATTGTGGGCATAGTATAACTTTTGACCCTTAGAGTATTATGCAAATTTTGTCTCAAAATTCAAATGTAATTGAATAATGTAATTTTCCAATTAATGTACTAGTACCATTTAATTTAAACAGATTTGCACACTTTGTGATTAGCTTTATTCAAATCATAACGCAAATTGGAAAATCAAAATGTATTTCCTGAACTGCATGGATATGTTTCAAGTGATTATGCAATAATGGTGTCAAAATTATAATTTTAATGTCATTTACCTTATATACATTTGCAAAACATTTGAAATTTCATTATCAAAGGAAATACTTTGTTAGAAATTTGGCATAATTCAAGTGGTCATCCAAATGTAAAAAGGAATAATATATTCACTACTACGCTATAAAGGTATTAAAATAGAATTGCAAATGCATTCTGAGGCAATTGCATTAACATGTTCACAGGTGTGAAAGGGGGGTCAGATAAGGGACTGGACAAAACTGATACGGTCAGACAAGCACTGCCTAATAGCTGCCAGATTTAATTATTGAAGTGCACTTATGTTGTTGGAAGTAGGACTAAGCACTGATATATTATCAAAAGATTCATGGTTTAGGCTTCTTTTTAATGAGACGAAACATTAATATAGTAGCTCAGCTACTGAATACCTCTAAAAAATTTTAAATTACCGCTACCCCGCTTTTTAACAACAGTAGTGATGGTTGTGGGCCATAATTGTCATGCCCAGCCAGTAGTGCAATCTCTACCTTTCAGGCAAAATATTACATCCATGTGACAAGGCCAATCCTACCATGCTGACCTCTGCTTGAAACTGGAACTGCCTCCAAAAATGTACATTCCAAACTGGCAGGCCTAAACAACCATTATCTACATAGACATTAAGGGCTCTATTTTCCGGCGAATGGCGCACAGGCGCAGTCAATGGTGCAGCGCATGAGGCACTGACTTTTGTAATTTTCATGACCAGAGGCAAGGAGTGCACAGCTCAAAGTGTGCTGTGCAGGTGGAAAATGGGGTGGATTAGGCTGAATATCTATTAGTAGGTGTGTTGAAGCTGGATTCAATCATCGCCAATCAAATGACCTCTTTTCAGTCTGCTATAAAGGCTTGTGTTTGGTGTTTCTCCTCTCCAGGAGAGAAGACATCATGACAACTTTGATTTGTATGCATAGATAAGCAAGTGCCATAGCATGGCTTTTAATTGCCTAAGGATATCCCCCTTTGGTGTCTGTGGAAGGGGAGAGGGAGAGAAAAACAGAGAGCATTCTTAGGATCAGTACCCCCGTTACTCGTACCGGAATAACTGTGACTAAAACCTGGAAACCCCCCGAATATGGAACATATGAACTAGAAAAAAGACGGTTCTGGGTTTTACTCAGCGCTGTTAGCCAGCTAACTGAATTAGCCAGCTACGAGGAATACGGCCCAGGTCAACTAGAGCAGGGGCCTCATTTATAAAAAAAAGTACTTGGATGTCATCTTTCACTTTCACGTAAGCACATTTCTTTAAATGTACGTAAGCATTATTTATAAAATTGGCTGTGCTTGTTTAAAATAGCGTACGTCTGTAGTACGTACCTTTCATCTATAAATCTCAAATGAAATTCAAATTGAATGCACGTGAAAGAGCTATGCGAGTGAGCCCTGGGGCTAACTGGCCATATACATGAATAAAATGGCTCTGGGGAACCGATAGCGGCTCTTGAGCCACTCATCGTCTTGGGCAAAGAAGTCATTCCGGTCCCGGAACACTCTCTCCCTGCGAAACGCATGGTTTGCCACGTCCTCCAATAAAGCTAGTGCAGCCCTGGAGTGTTAATTGTTTGCTTACAGTAGACTATTTATACATTAGCCTGTCTTTAATGAGCAACACTTTATGAATCATGATGAATCTCGCATTCACCGGTCCGTGCATGTCATACAATAATGGTATGCCTATATAAGGTAAGGATGATTTAAAATTAATAAAAAGTTAATAAGCCTATCGGTTTCCTCTTAAATTTTGAATTAAACTCATTTTGTAGGCTGATAACACGATAATCTTCAACACCAATAAGCGTTCGTGTGCGGCTCTCAAGTGTGAAAGTAAGTAAGTCAAATGAAGACCTGTTTCCACGGTCAAATTTTATAAATCACTACTTTGATTTTCTACGTACGCCACATGTAAGATCAAATTTGATGTAAAGCACTTTTAATAAATGAGGCCCCTGGCCTCTGAATAACAATATACTATTGCATGGACACACACACACACACACACAAAGATAATCAATTCAATTCTGAACTACAACCTACAACAAGAGAAAGCTAGTGCCTTCTGATACTACTCATAGCCAACTTGGGACATAGCCAAGACTCAGACCTGCTTTTTACTTGGCCCCGAATTCAATCATCCACCGAAAAGCAAAATTTATTTTGCAGGAAAATGTCAACTATACAACCCTTACATGCTAACAAAAATAACATCCTGGTCATGGTTTGGCAGTCTAAGTCTAAAATAAATTATTCTGTGATAGGACTGTGGGGAATAGGTCAGAAAAGCAAAGGAGGTAGTGGTTGGGCAAGTATGTCAGGGAAATAACAGCTTCTGCTGAGGGAAGAGAGTGCAGAAACAGCGTCAAAATGAAAGCCATTCAGAAGGTCTTTATAGCGATGTCTTCAATGTGTTGCTCTTATGAAGTCTCTTATCAGTTGAGTTCTTGAAGCTCTATTGAAAAAGCTTCCTTTGTTTCACTTCTCAGTTGGCTGTGATTCCACCTTGCTCAGCAACAGTGGGAAGGCACTTGTGTATTGCCTTGCAATCTGTGTAAACTGGCTATCTCCAGACATATACAAATGTAAAGCGCGACTTCAGAACAGAAAGTCGTTGCATTGCAAAATTTGCATGCCCTCAAAAATATTCAGGTGCAGATCTGTGGATTTGTCTTGATTTCGATCTGAGGAAAACTGAAAATTACCCTCTTTGCGTATTTTAAATGATCACGCCATTGTAACGTGATTTAAAGCCATTGTTGATCCTTTCCGTTTTGCTCATGGGGTGGGAGCAGAGATACCAAGGGCAAGGGGATGTAATGGAAGAGTAAATCACCCCTTTGTTGCTTGCCATTTTGAATTATGCTGAGGATAAAGAAGGAAGAAATGTATAAAGAAAAGGCTCTATTACTACTATAAGCATACGTTAGTACTGTAACCATTGCCATTTAAAGAGTGTTCTTGAAGCACCTCAGCAACATTCACATACAGTACTGTTCTGTGCTGTCACCAGGGTGATGGATGGCTTTGTGATCAGGGGTTGGGGGGGGGTTCTTGTTTAGCTGGGGTTATTTATTCTTTATTTTTTTTAATTTTTTCTTGGAGGTTGGTGACTATTGCCACAGAGCTGTCTCTTGTATAAACACCACTGGAACATAAATGTATAGCCGTTAGCACGGACTCCCTGGGCCGCACTCAGAATATGCAAGAAAGAAACAGTGGGAGGAGGGCTTCAGACAGTATCCTGTTCAGCGGTTAACAGAGGCCATGTTGAATGGGATGTGACAAATGGATTGATATCTTCGCTCCTACACTGGCAGGCTCAAGTCCCAGTGAACATGACACTTCCATCTGTCATCAGACACATAGCCACCCCCACTTCATGAATACTGCTGTCACAGTTCATCGAGACAGTGTCGGTCGGGAAAGTGAGGATTAAGTAAAATGTGTTTATTTTCTGAATCCAGCAGTTCCAACAGTCAATGCATTTGTTTAAATGTTCAGCAATTTTAATACTGAACACAAGCGTTATTGAGTGCTAAAACCCCTCACTTAACCTACATTTAAAATATATTGTATGTGATTTAATTGAATAATTATTACTGAAAATGGAAACCATCCATTAAATCACTGAATTTGTTGATAGGTTATTCGAACATTGACCTGGTGTAATCAACCAACAAGCCAAAACAAACTATCAGGTCTTAATATTAAATAATTAAATTTAATTAAAAAGTAAATTAGAACAATTGGAATCATACACTCATTAATTAATGTAGGCTGACTACTTATAATTTACAAAAAAGAGGACAGTAAACCAGATGTTAAATTTAAATTACAAGTAAAGAGATTGATAAAACAGAACTAGCCAAAGTTACCCTCTTCCAGTTTCATCGCAACAGGAACAAAAGGACACACAACAAGGGAAGCACCACCCAAATAAAAACTAAAAACCCTTCTACTCCAAGGCTCTAAAAACCAAATAAAAACCTTTTCCTTCCATCGGCATAAATACAGTAGCTCTTACCCAGCAGGGACTGAGGATGCATGCCCTGTTTGGGTGATGCCGAGTTAAGATGTGGAAGGGGGGGGGGGGGAGTCAGGCTAATTTATGATAAAGACTGGCTTATCTAAAAGCTGACAATTTACTTATTAATTAAAGTGGCTTTATGTTGTGGAAAGTAGGGCTTAGCACCATGATATTATTATCAAAGAATTCCTGGTTTTAGTCTCTCTTTATCGAGACCAAACATGAATATGTTCGGAGGTAATTCAGCTCAGCTATTGAATACCTCAACAAAAAAAGGGAAATTCACTAATCACCAAATTATTTTAGCTTTTTACAACATAAGGTGGGTTTTGGCAAGTCCAATCAATAGTGCAATCTTCATCTTCAGGAAAAATATCCATGTGACAAGGCCAGTCGTACCAAACTAACATCCGCTTGAAACTGGAGCTGCCTCCAAAAATGGAAATTACAGACAGGCAGGCCATAACAACCATTATCTACATAGACATTTAGACTTTCAATTGATGATTTCGATTGAATGTCACAGATTAGCATTCAACTTAAAATCAAAAAGGAAACCATGAGCCTTATGGTATTCTTAGTCACGCTGGGGCTCTGACACCCCCCAAAAAGAGCTTTGTGTTTTTCAGAGGTAATTAAACCCCAGGAGACAACACAACACCTATTGTATACATAGATAAGGACCTCAGGACATTTTCTTTGATATTGGGGGAGAGAAAGACAGAGAGCATTTTAATGGTCAGGTTAACCAGGGCAGGCTACTTAATAGCAATGTAATATTGTATGGACCATGTACAAGTTCACCATACCAATTATGTTGTCTCTTTCTCTTGATGGCCGTAAACTAAGAACAATATGTCTGACAGCAGGGATTAGGGCATGTGTCCACTAAGCACCATTTTCTGTCAGAAAAGAGCTGGGAGTGAATCCCTCTGTGCCTTAGAGTGTACATGTGTACATGACCTTGTGCCTTTATGCTTGTGACTGCATTGTGTGTTTACAGGTGGTTTGTCTGCATTTCATCTGTGTGTGTGAAATAAATAACAGCAGACTTAACTTTTCCTTGTGTTATTGCAAAAGCAACAATGAGAAAAACACAGATTGCTAGATTGTGCTGTTGACACCAAATGCATTATTAAAGATGAAAGATTTCAGTTAAGAAACATCCATTTCACCAGCCAGAAATAAAATGCTATATTCTTTTTTCAGCCTGCCTGGTTTTGTGCTTTTTACATGGCACTATATTTCCCTCAGTGTTTCACACTTCCCATTGTTCTGATGAATCATCTTTTGGAGACATGTATAAACCTGCATCTTGCCATTGCCATAGAACCCAGCTAATATGTCAAGCCAATTTGTAAAAGCCAAAAAAAGCACTCAGGGCGTATTAAAAAGGGTGTTCTCTGAAGTGTAGTGTTGAACATGTGATCAGGACAGAAGTTGAGGGTGAGGAGGTGAATGTAAAATATTGAGACACGGTGGTGGTGTGTGGTAATTAGGATGGCTGGTCAGAGTCAGGTGTGAAGGGTAGAAGATGCTAGACCAGATCATTAGAGGAGCAGCTTGTGGTTGACAGGATAAGCTTTTCTGATCTTCATAGACCTGTCCTTCTCTCTGATAAATAGGCCAACAGCTAAGTATGAAAGTTCAGCTGGGACAAACTGGACATAATGTTTCTGGTGTTTCATTATGTCCTGTTACATTATGTGTGTGTGTGCGTGTGTGTGTGGTATGTTTGTGTGTACATGCTTACACATGCACATGTGTCTACTCAAAGCAACAATGCAGTGTATGTTTTGAACAGTAAGAATCTTTGGATAATAATGAGAATTATTATATGTACCTATCACCCCTTTTTTGATTCATTATTTTTTATTATGAGATTTTTCCACATAAAGATCCATTCATACATTCATTACATACATTATCACTGCGAAGGGCACTCTTTAAAAAAAATTGTAGTGATGTAGGACACATTCAAATAATTGTAGCAAATTCATGAATAAAATATTTATGTTTTTATAATTTATGCTTGTTTGTTCAAATGGATAAAGCTCTTGCTGAAGAATCACATGTGATGTATTTGGATTAGTTCATGATTAAAAGCCAGGGCAGTAAAGGTAGAGAAATTCTTGTTTTGCTCTTACAAAGGAACGGAGGTCAAACCTTAGACTGATGAATTTTGCCCTCTTCTTATTTTCTCTGCAGCCTGTGAAGCAGGCAGTATGATTGGATATTGATGGAATGGGACATGGCGCGCGCGCACGCACGCACGCACGCACGCACGCACGCACGCACGCACGCACGCACCTAGTGCTGACACACTTTCAAATACCAGGATGAATGAAATCTGAAGTGATGCTCAACAACTGTAAATGATACACTTCTCCTTTAATAATATCTGATGCAGCTAATACGCCTCTCAGCAAGGCAAGTGAACCCACAAGATGAAATGTGCTTTTTAGCATTCAGAGCTTTTTGAATATTGCATGTGGCCAACCCCTGAGCCAGGCCTGAGTGTTCGCTGTCTGATAATGTTACACAATGGCATCCAGATGAGTAGAGACGAGTCTGAGTATCGCTTGGAGGTGGACAGCAGGTGATGTGGAGAGATTGTGCACCCGAGCCTGCTGGGCACCTCCATGAACAGGAGAGCCCGCTGGGCACCTCCATGAACAGGAGAGCCCGCTGGGCCCCTCTGTCTGTTTTATCTTCTAACATTGGTGATACAGGCTCAGAGAGCGTAGAGAAAATACTACTGGTTCTCCAGTCTCCACTATTTCGGGCGGCAGTGTAGTATAAGGGTTAAGGAACTGGCCTTGTAACAGAAAGGTCGATTCCCAGGTAGGACACTGCCGTTGCACCCTTGAGCAAGGTACTTAACCTGAATCGCTTCAGTATACAGCAAGCACCATAATTCATTAGACAGTGACCCATTTTTTGTTGTTTTGGTTCTGTACTCTAGCACTTTGAGTTTGAAATGATACAATGACAATGAGGTTGACGTCCAGACTGTCAGCTTTAATTTGTGTGGAGAAAAATAGGAAATGCCCACGATCCAAAGCATACCACCTCATCCGTGAAACATGGTGGAGGGGGTGTTATGGCTTGGGTCTGTATGGCTGCCAGTGGACCGGGCTCACTTGTCTTCATCGATGATGTGACTGCAGACAGAAGTAGAACAATTAATTCTGAAGTCTACAGAAATATTTTATCTGCTCAGATAAAACCAAATGCCTCCAAACTCATTGGACGGCACTTCATCATCCAACAAGACAAAGACCCAAAACATACTGCTAGAGCAACAAAGGGGTTTTTTACGGCCAAAAAGTGGAAAATCCTTGACTGGCAGAGTCAGTCACCAGATCTGAATCCAATTGAACATACATTTTACATGCTGAAGAGGAGACTGAAAGCAAAAAGTCCCAGAAACAAGCAGGAACTGAAGATAGCTGCAGTACACGCCTGGCAGAGCATCACCAGGGAAGATACCCAGCGTCTGGTGATGTCTATACATCGCAGACTTCAAGCAGTCATTGCATGCAAAGTATATACGACCAAATATTAAAAGTGATTACTTTATTCTACATTATGTTAAACTGTCCAATATTTTTTGATGCCCGGAAATGGGGGGCGACTATGTACAAAAGGTTCTATAATTTCTAAACGGTTCATCCAATATGGATGAAAATACCCTAAAATTTAAGTTGAAACCTTTCAAACTCAAAGTGCTAGAGTACAGAACCAAAATAACAAAAAATGTGTCACTGTCCAATGAATTATGGTGCTCACTGTATATCCAGCTGTATAAATGGATAATATATTTTAAAAAATTCTAAGAGCTAAATGCCTGTAATGCAATGTACGTAATGTAACTCTGCAACCCTGGTCCTGGTACTCAGATACTCAGAAGTTCATTGATCAGTAAAAGCTGTTGATTGCATGGTTAACTGCTGATTGCTCATTTTAATGTGAAAACAAGGGCCAGCAGACCTTGTGGCTCTCTGCAGACCTCTGATTTAGTGCAGGAAGCCAATGTTGTATCAGTTCACCTTTCAACCACTCTCATTATGCAGTTGACTCCAGTCATTGAACCAGTTTATCTCATGGTCCAGAGGTTCTAATTACAGTGTGTAAAATGGAATCTTGACTAGAATACTTTTATTATCCCCATGGAGATTTATTTCCAGGCAGGATGTCACATTCCACATATAAAACATACATTCATATAAAGACGCATGAAACGGTCCTAATTCATGCAACAAAAAACAATGCACCCTATAATTCAACATATACAATGCACAGATGAGTATGGAAATGCCTATGTGGAGACACCCATCTTCTGTGGTTAGGCTCATAATGTTATGGAACTAGGGGATGGACTGACCAGGCAGAAAATGTGATGTTCTAAAAAACTGATAAACAAAATAATTTTTTTTGGTTTTGATTTCTTGAACTCTGAAAACCGAATGAGTGCTGTATGCTGTGTATACTCTGCAAATGGCAATAAATACATACATAATAAACCATTACTGACTGTGGATTAGAGTCTCTTGAATAGTGAGTTTTAGTCTTTGTCTGGATTCTGTAGGTGCCCAGATGGTCATTTGAACAATTTAGGATTTCAGTACTCTGGACATTCCAGAATCCAATCTATTACTCCTGCTTCAGTTGTTATACAGTGCACTGTGTCCATATTCACAATCTGTTCTGTGGCTCAGAAACTCTCATGTCACCATAGGAATAAGACTGGGGCTCAAGGAACCTCATGTTCATAAACAAAAAAATGTGCTAATATTTTGAAAGGATCATTAATTGTGTCCAATGTTGTAATATTACCTCTGAGCACTTCACGTCAATCCATCCATTATCTAACCTGCTTATTCCTGGTCAGGGTCGCAGGGGGGCTGGAGCCTATCCCAGCATGCATTGGGCGAGAGGCAGGCATACACCCTGGACAGGTCGCCAATCCATCGCAGGGCACACACACCATTCGCTCACACACTCATACCTATGGGCAATAGGCAAACACAGGGAGAACATGCAAACTCCAGATGGAAAGGCCCTCGGCCAGGATTCAAACTCGGTACCTTCTTGCTGCTAACCACTGCACCACCGTGCCTCCCCAGCACTTCACATAAAATCATTCAATCATTTTCATTTTAAAAACGAAATCATGTTACATGAAATAATGCTGATTTTAATTAAGAGGTCTGAGATATTTCTTTTTAACCCAACCACATTTGTAGAAATCATTATTATGAAAGTGATCTAATGCTGTCAGTGGTAGAGCTATCACATTAGATGCACTGAAGTAAAAAAAAAGAGTGCTGCTAAACACTGATCCTTATTAGTCTGCTAAATGTACCAAGACAAATGTTATCTGTAGGGAGTACTCATGGTTGTGGTTAGTTTTATAGTTATGGTTTTCTAAATGAGAAATTAAGTTATGACTTCTCTTGAAGCTATGAAGTTGTATTCGGTAGTATCACAGTCTGTTGGGCTTATTTAGCGTGTGTATGCTACATTATGGAAATGTAGATTCAAGGGGAACGTGCAAGCAACATTTTCCATGTTTATACATGATGCTTTGTGCCTTTTAAAGATGGAATAGTGTGCTATCCATGGATTTGTTTCAGCTATGGTTAGCTCAAGTTTATAACCTTTAAAATAGCAGTATAAATAATTCTAATGTGCAGGCACAGTGTTTGTTGAAAAAGTCAGTTAATTGTAGTTGGAATGTTAATTAAGTGCAAGTTATATGTGAATTTGGAATCTTGAATTCTGTAAATGTTTATAAAGGCATTATCTGCCTGCCTTATTTGTGGTTCACCTGTTCTAGACTGTACAGCACTCCAGGGTAATTGTATATTCTGTGCATACGAGACTACACCTCCACTGTGAACTCAGTCTACTTAGTTTGCACAAGTGACATTTTTAAATGATCCCCAGTAGTCTACTGCACTTTTGACCTACACTTCACTACCAAATACTCCAGGTAGTCTTCATCTCTGACATGACTGTTAAACATTGAATTTACTATATGTCCGGATTAATAATGATTCACGTTCATAATGCAACTGAAGTGAAGGGACCTGTGAGTGATTCTGAGATTGGAACAATGCTTTTGTTGGGAGTGTTTGCCTGCTGCAAGGAGTTAACATTAAAGGGTGTTGTTGCTATACAGGGTGCATTATCAGGGTGTCCTGACTGTCCTCGCTGAGGTGCCTTATCATAGTGCTATTTCTGTGCAGGGGGCATTAATGGGGTCTTGATGGAGATTAGTGTTTGAAGGGAAAGCGGCAGCACCAACTCTTTTCCCTGTTCGTAGCTACACCCAAGGCATAGCTTATCTGCAGCTGCAGCACAATAGCAGCACACTGCTGCGGTGAGGCGGGACCAACCTCAGGCTCCATTTTCTCCAGAGAGGAATGCGCTTTTGTCCGTAGCCAGACCACTCTCACGCAAGTCTTGGGTGACAAAATGTGAGATAGTACTATAAATATTAACGCTCTTCCGGTTCTCCTTTAGCACCAACATAAATCTGTAATTTTTCAGGAATTAATTGAAAA
Organism: Synaphobranchus kaupii; assembly: GCA_029718625.1. Lineage (NCBI taxonomy): Eukaryota > Metazoa > Chordata > Actinopteri > Anguilliformes > Synaphobranchidae > Synaphobranchus > Synaphobranchus kaupii. The sequence goes on along the minus strand of CM056385.1, from coordinate 14,536,630 downwards.
ACATCCTGGCTCATCTAGGAAATATGAAGCAACATTAAATATTAACACACAGGAGATAATAATAGTTTCAGTGATAGTGATAGTGGAAACTAGGCACTGAGCACCCAGAACATTGTATGCAATGTACAATCATTTCCCTTATTGCTCCGCATGGGGACCTTTCTTTCATTCAAGTCAACATTTGAAGATTCAACTATTGAATTAACTGTGTGTGTGTGTGTGTGTGTGTGTGTGTCTGTGTTACGTGTGCATGCACATCATGCAGTACATGTATACATAGAATCCTATGACTATGCATGTTATTTTCCTACAAGGTTGACATCGGTCCTTAGACCTGAAGATTTGCCTCAGTAGCTTATAACTGTCAGGAGTGAGATTCCCTACACTTTTTCCTGTATCCTGGACCCAGCGCAGACGATGCATGGACAGGTAAGTAAAAAAAGCCATTTATTTAGTTTTTTTTGCGGTTCATAAAACCACGGGGTTGCACAGGACACCATGCACACCACCCTTCCCCCTGCTGTGCCCCACACTGCGTTGAGAGGGAATCCCGTTCTCTGCATCGATCTCTCCCACACATACACAGTCAAACACCACAAAAACAAAAAAAAAACGGGGATGTGGCATCGGCCGGCGCCACTCTGCCGAAGCTTGGCTACTCCCCCCCCCCCGCCACCTCCCCTGACATGAACCAAGAAGACAGCACACGTCACCCCTGTCCTTGAATCTTTATGGTAACCTGTGAGGTTCACAATTGAATTTGAAACCCTTTTAATGGTTTCTAAAAGTATTGACTGGTGTAGCACCAGGCTACACATCTGACCTTTGGAACCTCTGAAGATTGTCGTCTATGTATTCCATAAGTACATTACTAAAGAAGTGGACAACCTTCTTTTTATTTCTATCCACACTATGGAATACCCTACCCAGACCGATCAGAGAGTCTTATAGTATTTAACTGTAGCACATTTTAAGAGCCATCTGAAAGAATGCTTCTTTAAATGGCTTTTAGATGACTGTACTTTTATCTTTGTTTTTACTTTTCTTTGCTTTTACTTGTTACACAATACATTGTATAGGCTATGTATTGATTTATGTTATCATGTTTTATTCATTTGTGTTTGTATGGTAATTTCACTGCTCCTGTTTGTCTATTCTGTGAAACACTTTGGGCTTATGAATACAGTTATTATTACATTAGATGAACTTGCATACTAGTACACTGGTTTGAATCATAAAGTCCAATTGTAGCAAATAAACATTCAGCATGCTTTCAGAGAGCTACACGATTGCCACAGTAAGAGCTGATTTACATTTTAATTATGATTGTGAATACTAGGCACATTCTAACGCAACCGTGGCTGCTGGGTGGCTCATCCTGTTAAGGCAATTTTTGAGGGCATGGATGAGCCCTATGGGATCACATCACAGCCATTCCTCTGACTCATGCCGCCTGTGCCAGCTTGGCTTGTGGGCCGTGGTGTGAAAAGAAGCAGCCGGTGGGTGACACAATGTGCTTCGGAGGAGAGGGTGTGCTTAATGTCTACCCTCTCCCACATTGGCTGTGGAGATCTCAGCATGAGCACAGTTATATACATCAACTGGGCATCCCGAATTGGAGAATCAGTGTACCTCACGATGTTGATTCAGCGTTGATGTAATAATTCACGTGCTATCTGTTGAGTGAGACAGGAGCAAAGCCGAGGCTGAAACTGCTAAAAAAAAAAAAAAGTTATGAAATTATAATATCCCCATTAAAGTGAAATTGCTAAAGTGGTCGAGGCTGGTCACCAGACCTTGTACTGAGACCTCACACCGAGGTTGTGAGCACAGGCTTGCAGCATCAAGAGAAACTAAATGCTCACACAATTCACCAGAGAGGAGCAATGTTACATTTTGAAGGAAAAATCAACAATAAAAAGAAAAGGACAAAGGGAGCACACTTTGCTCTGAAGGAGTTTGATTTGGATTCGCACTAAGTTGTACGGCAAGAACAACACAATAAAACACATATGCTTGGTGGTTTCATTTTGTCTTAATGCTTTAACTGTGGAGAAACAAAAGCTTTCACTGAGATAGCATAGGGGGGAAAATGAAACCAGCCATCTTGCATTGGTCAGGTATATTTAAATGAGGAGGGTAAGTTAATCTGTACATTTTCTCTGAGATTTTCCAGTATGAAATGAGTAAATAGTTATTCTACACCCTAGGCATGCTATCGTGAGTGCCATTGGATTCCTCTTGGACTGAATGAGATGTTTTACGTGGATAAACAGGGCGCGTTTTGAGCTGATGCTCAAGACATGAATTCTAAAATTCCTTTGCATTCCTGGGATGTATCGACTAAACAGAGATATTGCAAATAAATTCACTGCTATGTTAGTAATCTTAAACGGCTGAAGAATTGTGCATTCACTGGGAGCAGCTTTAGTATACAACAGCACCGGGATGCTTCAGCATTGTGAGTCTCCTTTATCTATGCTCTATTCATGCATGTTTATCCATTTATTGTCTCTGCAGAAAACTAACATGCACTGTCTGATTAAATGCTTGTGCTAAATACAGTTGGTACTCAGGGGCTCACGGCACAGATTTATTCTGACACAGTTTGGTCAGCTTTCAGAAACCTCTACATCCCTCATTCCCATAAAGGGATGCTTCACTTCCCCGCAAACAAAGACTGTCTAGGTCAATCAAAAACATAGTTCTCTGTTTTTTATTTATTTATGCATGACATTCATTTCAAGTAAAAGGAAAAAGATAACGGTCATTTGAAAGTGAGTGCCACAGAAAATGTATGACTGGACATACAGCACAAATATACATCAAATCCATGGGTCTTACAGACAAATTTGCTAAGGACAGATGCTCCGACCGAACTCTTTCCAAAGATACAAACAGACATAGAACGGATCACTTATCTTCCTCCCCTTTTACTCCCCCTTTCTTTCTTTTTGCCTCTCATGCATACATGCACAACCCTTAAGGCGCTGTACAGAAAATAACTCAAGCTTTGCTTCTTTAGTTTTTTTGTGCCTGTCTACATACAGTTGTGGTCAAAAGTTTACATACACTTAGGTTGAAGTCATTAAAACTCATTTTTAACCACTCCACAGATTTCATGTTAGCAAACTATAGTGTTGGCAAGTCAGTTAGGACATCTACTTTGTGCATGACACAAGTAATTTTTCCAACAATTGTTTACAGACAGATTATTTCACTTTTAATTCACTATATCACAATTCCAGTGGGTCAGAAGTTTACATACACTAAGTTGACTGTGCCTTTAATTTTTTTATATTTGGTCGCATATCCTTTGGCTTTGTATGCCATGACTTCCTGATGTCTGTGACCCAACAACATCAAAAGACTCCTGATATCTTATTTTCTGGTACTGTTACAAGCGATACTATAACGTCTCTGCATTTGAATGGATCTCTATGGGAATTGGAGGGTGGAACTAGATTTAGCTGTAAATTACACTGGAACAGTATGGAACACATGGTTGGCTAAATGGCTCTAAGTCATCAAGGGTCTGCCGTATCAAAGAAGCCTTAAATCATCACTCTGCTGCCAGAGAAACAGTAGATATGGATGGATAACTTGAAGGGTTTCTTCTCCGGACAAATTTTTCCATAGAGTTCAATAGGAAAATTTGTCAAGAGAAAAAATCCTTAAAGTGATTTATCCATATCTACTGCATGTCTGGCAGCAGAGTGATGTTTGAGGCTCATTTGATACCTCAGACCCTTGATGACTTACAGCCATTTTACCAATCATGTATTCCATACGGTTCCAGCATAATTTACAGCAAAATCTAGTCCCACCCCCCAATTCCCATAGAGATCCATTCAAATGCAGAGACGTTATAGTATCGCTTGTAAAAGTACCAGCAAATATGATATCAAGAGTCTTTTGATGTTGTTGGGTCACAGACATCAGGAAGTCATGGCATGCAAAGCCAAAGGATATGCGACCAAATATAAAAAATTTTAAGGCACAGTCAACTTAGTGTATGTAAACTTCTGACCCACTGGAATTGTGATATAGTGAATTTAAAGTGAAATAATCTGTCTGTAAACAATTGTTGGAAAAATGACTTGTGTCATGCACAAAGTAGATGTCCTAACTGACTTGCCAACATTATAGTTTGCTAACATAAAATCTGTGGAGTGGTTAAAAATGAGTTTTCATGACTTCAACCTAAGCGTATGTAAACTTTTGACCACAACTGTATGCATGTTCAACAGTTATCCAGACAGATCATCAAGTAAACCATTGTGCTTTCCCAGCTGAAGCTTGTAGGAAAAGTTGGTTGGTGCATTGCACTCAGTTCTCAAATGACAAAAAATATGAGGTTCACACTCCAAGAAAAATACTTGGTTTTGGTATAATTTTCTGTTGTTTTATTGTGCTACAGGGGGAAAAAAATGTCCACAGATGTTTCGGCTGTAAAGTGATGCAGGCAGGGCCAGCAAACCCTGGTCAAGTGTGTTATTGTCATTGTATTATTCACTGCACTGTTTTCTGCATGTATTCTTTTTGTGTGTGTGTGTGTGTGTGTGTGTGTGTTACCTACCCAGGGACAACAGATGAAATTTAGCTTGCTAGTTCTGGGACAGTCAAGTGGCTGTGCACTGTCCCTATCCAATAAATAAATAAATATTGATCTGTGACATAAAATGATTGCACACGGTGCAGCGTGAGCTGGCTAGACCTTGGCCTAGCAGGAAATTAAAGTGGCGAGTCTTCCTGTGTGGTGATTTATCTTGGTCGCAATGAGTGCCGGTCTCTCTACTCAGGTTCAGCACTATGGTCTTATTGTATCAGATATGCTTCAGCACACACAGATAATTCACCTTTAAATAGAGGAGTACATTTTATTCCTCTTTGTTTGTTCTCAGACTGACACAAGTCTGTCTTCCATTCCAATCGACACCATACGCTTGCACCATGGTATGGAGCTGATCCAGAATGTTGACATCCATCAACAAGGTCATAAAACCAAACAGCCTCTTCTGCTCAAGGTTTATATGGCTGTTAGCCAGACAGGGTCCCAGTTGTCTAACTATAACACCAATCCTTAAGCTGACTAATATCACAAAATGAAAAATAACAGGAATTCCTCTTGGACTGAATGAGATGTTTTACGTGGACAAACAGTGCACGTCTTGAGCTGATGCTCAAGACATGAATTTTAAAATTCCTTTGCATTCCTGAGATGTATAGACTAAACAGAGATATTACAAATAATGTTAATTCAGTATTATTAATTACGTTTTGTTAAAGCTATACTAATTCAATTTGTATTATGAATATGTATCACATTATACTTACACTGAAAGATAAAGTAAAAAAAATAGTTGAACAACAGTTTGAACCACCTGGACAGGTGGAATAGATGCAGGCCATTTAATTGCCTCTGTGATTAATCCACTTTCTTTGCAATAGCATACATTTTCTGAGGTATTGCAAATATGATTTCATTTTGAAGATCCCATTTTGAAGATCCTATAAATCCCAGTAAACAAATTCAATTGGACCAATGATGGCCCTATGTAATTTCAGTCAGTGGGCCAAAGTGAGATTTGTTAATTAGCACCCAAAAGGGATAACAATAACAGTTCAAAATTGGCCAGGGTCAAGGCCCTTTGTAGTGTTCTTAATATGTAACTCATTTTTGGACTATGCTGATGTATCAAGTTCTGGCCTATTAGGTCTATCCAACTGTGAACCAATTCTGGTAGGTGATAGGGCTAATTTGACCCTGCTATAGCTGAACCACAGTTGACCCTTGAATGCAAAATCATCTGGTGGAATTGATTGAAACCTTCAGAGTACAAAAGTTGCTTGATTGCGGCACAACCTATAATGAGTCAGAGTTGGTTTGTTATTGTCGCTGTGGTATATCTCCATATTCACCTTTATCCATCATTGGACCAACTGGTTAAAATTTACTGGGAATAAATGCCCCTTTCCTTTCTTTTTTTGCATTTTTTTCGGTGGCTCCACGCTTGCAGGTATTTTCCAGCTACATTTCTGTGGTTAATCATGCACTTTCTGTGAGCTGGCAAGTTAAGGCTTCAGAGACCGCTAGCTCTGCAAGCATAACATTTTAAGTTGATCAAATTTTAAAGATCATTCTCTAAGAATATGGTGTTAGATTTAAGGTAGATTTAGATTTGAGAAATTCCTCCACCATTAAAAGCTCTAATAATCAACAATAGACACTGTGAACACGTACAAAGGAGAGGAGGTTAGATTTTCACAATACTTTTTCCAGATTACAGGTGAGTCAAAGATTAATAGTTCAGAGATATGGGCTCAGAAGACACACTGTAATAGCATTGCTTGAAAAAATAAAGTGCCCTCCACAATTAATGGCACCCTCAATTATTATGAACAAAAAATGTTGGATAAAATGCAATTTATTACTTATCAAATGTTTTCTAGACTCAGCAATATGAAAAAATGAAATAATCTTATTGTGACACCATTGTCCAGAGGAAAAAAATATTTAACATAAAATCACATTCTGAAAAAGAACTGTGCCACAATCATTAGCAGGTAGCATTTAGGGCTTGGTTTACTAAGACCATTAGCACGTGCGAAACCTTTGAGCATGTGCAAAACCAATAGCATGACCAATGATTAATCGGTATTTGTGTTGCACCAATCATTGGTTGTGTTATTAGTTTTGTGTGTGCTAAAAGGTTTTGCACACGCTAAAAGTCTTCGTAAATCAGGCCCTCAGTACTTTGTGCACCCTCCCCTTGCCAAGATAACAGCGATGAGTCTTCTCCATGTTTGATGAGGTGGGAAAACACATAGCAAAGGATCTCAGACCATCCCTCCATCTCTCCAGATCCAGCAGAGAAGATCTGAGCATGACCCAGTTTTGCCTCCTGGCAGAGGCAGCCAGGTTTATGTCTAAAATCGCATGATATTTGACTGAATCAAAACAAGGTTCCCAGGGCCTTTCAAAGCAAAACAGCCTCACAACATCACAGATCTACCACGGATTTTCTTACATGACCATCCCTCTTTATACCCACTTCTGGGGCCAAATGTATAAAATTCTGAGTAAAATAATGTGTAAAAAAGAACGCTCAGGGTGAAAGTCGAAAATATGCTTAAAAAAGTTTTGCTTTTTCTACCTGCCTTTCGGTCACGCTATCGCCACATCACATGGACCATACATTGCGTATGTATGGTGTCCATCATGTGCAGAGGTACACAGATTCTCACAGCACGTTATATTATACATCTGAATTTCTGGGTGGAAACTCGCTTACCCAGATTTCTGAGGGCATTTTTCTGCTCAGCACTGTCTATACATGTGGCCCCTGGCCCTGGTGTTTCTGGCCAAAAGGTTTATGTTTGTCTCATCTGACCAGAGCCTGGTTCTAATCAAAATTCCAATGATTTTTTTGAAAAATCCATGTACTAAAATTTCTGATTTGATGACATTAGAGGCTTTTCTTAAGTGTAGCCTTCCAAATAGCTTGTTGGCATGTGGGTGGCTTGGAGTCTTGTGACCCCAAGATGCAAACCTCTTCTACAATTCCCAAACTATGATACTTAGACAATTGCTTTGACTCTCAAACCATCCGGTTCACTGTTTGTGGGGGGAATACACTTGTGTCCTCTTTCAGGCAGGTTCATAATAACTTAATTATTGACATAATGGTGGAGGTAGGTATTGCCTGATTTATGAGGGTCAACTACCTTTCATCTCAATTTGTGTGTTCTCTGACCTTCCCCATGTTGATGGATGACTAAGGGACTTTGGCACGTGTATCACTTCATATTTATACCCCAGTGAAACAGGAAGTCATAAGCTCATAAAGACGCAGATTCAATTTTAAAAAGTACAATATAAATTGCAATATGTAATAGATTGACTGAGAAAAATATGTAGTTCATGATGAAGAATTTAGTTTTTTTATAAAAACTATTTTACCTCAATTAAAGGTTAGATTTCTCTCATATATTGAGTGCACGATCAAGCTGATAAAAAACAATAGCATTTTTCATAGCCTTTTTTCATCATAATTTCCATGGGTGATAACAATTCTGGAGAGCACTGTAAAAGGAGACCTTACACCCTGTACTCTGAGGACTCATTTCCTCCCAGGGCTGGTGAAAATGTCGGCAATTTCCTAAGCTTGCATAAAACGATTCACGATCATATAACCAAGTAAAATGTGGATATTAGTCTTACCAAAATACACTTGCAACAAAATATGTCTAACTTACAACAAAAGCTTGCACGCACGCTTGCACACACACACACACACAATCTGTGAAATATCTCATGTAATAAAAAAGCACAAATATTAATTTGATACTAGTGATTTTTTGCTTAATGAGCATGCTGAGTGATAAACACCCTAATAACCTTCCACATTGGCAGACAGTTAAAACCCTTTCCCTTAAATTGTATCTCATGTTGAGGGCTTTATTGGAAAATAAAAGTTTGCTTTATATATACAAAGGTGACCATGCAATTTCACATTCCACAAACCTTGAGGGTGAACCATTCACAAATTGTGGACAGTCTACATATCAGTTCCACTGTAAATGTCCCATACTGCAGGTAGAGACAAGGGGCCCTATCTTACACCTGGCGCAATGCGGCGCTAACCCAAACGCAAGTGTCTTTGCTATCTTACACCCGGCGCTAGGTTTATTATAACGCCTAGCGCTTACGTCCTTTAGCTACCATGTATTCTTGCGCCCGTTGCAAGTGAACTGGGCGTGTTGGTCTTAAGATGAGGAGTGGCCAGGATTATTTTTGGCATATTGCTATCTTGAGCCAGCAGAAAGCGCTTGCGCTAGAACCACCACAAACCTGGTCTAAAGTCATGTTGCAGTTGTTTACATGTTATTTAAACGGCGCATATATAAGTGCGTCTACCTAGGCGTGTGCACAACGCGCGTACCCTCCTGTCTGTTACACACAGGGGCACGCACAAGCATGACTAAAATATCTAGATCACAATGTGAAATATTATTATTGTGTAGGCTATATCAAAAATGCATTACATTGCCTAATGAACTACGGATGAAGGTTGAACATGAGTTCATTGCATAATCAAACGAAATTCGTTAAACAAGCAGGCTAATTTGGCGTTTTCTAAGGTGAGACGGAAGCAATTGGTCGCTTATTCTCAGCTGTTGCAGGTGCTTTTAAGGAAATTTAACCGCATATATTTTGTAAACAGCACTGTCAGGAATTACAGGGAACTCATAATGGTTAGCCCGAATAATATTGATCATAGGCTACTATTGATCCATATAGCCTATTCCTTGATCGCACTAAACACGCACGAGCATGTCTGTTTCGCCATCATAAGCAATCCGCCAAGGTGGAAAAGCAGGCTTTTAAAGGGAATGGGATATGACATTTTGATTGGTTTATTGCATGTCACGCCCAAGACACACCTATAATTAATGAAGAGACTAGGTTCAGCCCATTTGGACGTTGCGCCGTGCTTAGCGCCCAAAAAACACACCGTTAAAATAGCAAAAGTGGACTTGGACACGCCCTAAATTGACTTTACGCCATGCACTTAGACCAAGCGCCAAGATTGCCAAGATAGAGCCCAAGGAGAGCGAAAGAAAATATACATCCACATCATCAAATAATGAGTGAATATGTGCACATGAAGCAGAATTTCACAATGTGAAGCAGAAGAACTCCACAATGAGATACAATTAAGAAAGAGGAAATTAGCTGCTGACTGCTGCGGATTCTTTATCAGATCTAATGCAGGACTGTTAATCAAGCTAAACAAATGCAAACGGGTTGAGCACAATGATCAGTCTAAAGTGCCCAACCTATTTTAGGCTCACAAGCTGCCTTAGACCAAGGATTAAATTGCGTGTTTTGAGAAAATGTAGCTTTCTCACCAAGTGAATGAAAACGCTGGTCACATCATTCAAATGAAAATATTAAAATAACGAGCATCCTTGCAGCAACAACAAGCAGCAGTGTATACTAACGTGCCTAGCATATTTACTGTACTATCTTCTACAGTGTAGCATTATGGTTAGGGTACTGGCTCAAAGGTTATGAGTTTAATTCCCAGCTGCTGTTGAAGCCTTGAGCAAAGTGCTTAACCCGACTTGTTTTAATAAAATATCCATTGCATGTGAAAATGTAAGCTGTGCGAGTCGCTCTGGATAAGAGCGTCTGCTAAATGCCGAAACGTAAACGTAACATTTTGAGATTTTTTCTAATTCCAGAGGATTGAAGGCCGCCACATTGTAGTTTCAAAAGCTTGACAAAAATGTGTGTCTCAGAAGAGCGCAAAGGGAAGAAGAACTGACAGGTCAAAGAAATGCAAGGACTCTTTTTAAAAGTATATCTTTATATAAACATTTTATTCAGTGCAATCTTTTGTGTATACAACAAATAATAAAGGACTGGAAGGTCTCAGGCTGAAAGCCTGCTTGTTTTTATCCTGGTATGCATTGGAACACATGAACCAACATGGGTTAATACACATAGTCTACATCATGCAGCTCTATTCCTCAAGTCCCAGCTGTCTCCCATGCAACAGATATGTTCACCTAAAATTAAATATAATCAGGAACCTCCCTGTAGCATGTATGAAGAAGATATCTTGCTCAAGGGAGAAAGCACTTGCACTATACAAGAACTTTAATTGTACATGCCCTGTACAAGAAAGGAAAGGGATCTTTCTCCTTCTCTTCCAGAATTCACTTTACAAATAAGACATAACCTATAAAAAATGTAAAGCCACCTAAAATTCCACAGTATCAACTTTTTTTTCATAGAAAATGATCACCACTATTCATACACAAAACAGTGGCCTGTTTGGGATCCTCATCGTATCGGTATGGCGAACAGAGTCAGCCAATGAACTTCTAACTAAGAGAGCGGGTGGGGCTTGACACAAGCACTCTATTGATAACAGAATACAGGACAGAGACAGAGACAACCTGACAAGATCCAAACAATGGGGGAAACACTGAACAGTCAACTTATACTGCAGAAATCATACCAACAGAAACATTTCCTGTAATACTGAACCATTACGCCCAACAGTTGCCATCTTTTCTCTCATCTCTTTCCTCTTAAAACCTGAAGAGTAACAAAGACAACCAACCAATTACACTGGCTGCTAAACTGCTTTCGGGGACACAGGAACACTCCTGTCTTTGGTGTGCTGGGTCCTCGTTCACTCAGGGACAGCCATATACAGACAAGCGAGAAGGGCAAGACACGGAGGAGGATAATAGCTCTTGGCTAATTCAGTAAATTAGGCAGCAAAATGGAGGCAGGCACAGCTTCAATGTGAGAACCTGACACCCCTCCCCTTTCTTTAGATAAGCCCAATGCCTGCTTATTTAGAGCTCTGTCTCTGTGCATAAACACTGTAATAAAGGATAGCCACCCCCTGGCCTCAGCTCCTGCAGACTGCGACACAAGAAGCATTCTCTCGGCTCGTAAGAAGCGCAGATGACACACAAAACGGGTCACTTCTCAACAGCTGAACCAAGCAGCGATGCTTTCGCTATTTGCCCTGACGTCTGGGAAGATGCAAGGGTATTTTCTACACTACCACCAGGACCCAGTAAAGTGGTCATTTTCAGTAAAAACTAAACGCTGGGGCAGTGAAATGGTTATTTTTTTTTATGAGAGAGGCCTACAGAAGATCAGTGGCTTTGTTATTCCTGTTTGATTTTAACGCTTTTTTAACTTATAGGCGCCATCGCGGTTTTAAAGAGCACTGGTGATCTAATTGTGTCATGTTGCTCTCGTCTTTGTCCTGAACCGCTGATGATGGTTAATGGGGAGGGAGAAGTCGTCTGCTTGAAGTGGCGAGCGGCCGGAGGTAAGCGTAGGAATCTGCCCGGGATGAGCTCCCGTGGCCCGGCTACGTGGACTCGTTCTGGCTCACCATCTTGCCGCCGTTCAGCATGGCGGATGCGCTCCGGCTCTTGGTGGGCGTGCCGCTGCCGGACCGGGAGAACTCCGTCAGGTCATGGAGCGAGGGCTCTCTGTACATGGCCACTGAGGGACAGAGGCAGAAAGGCGGGTCAATCACCAAAAACTACCAACTACCGTCCAGGGCCTTCTGTTAGATCAGTGCTTCCTTTCTGACCCAGGTACTAATTATTGAGAAAAAATGTTTTCTGCAACCAACATCATATGAAAACATGCACAGATATGGAATTTAAGTGTTTTTAACACGAGACAAAATGCATGCTGCAATTTCAGCAATGTGTGTAATAGGTGCATTAACAGACTAGTGCGAGTAACTATAGAAAGTGTATGAGTTAGTGTTATATTTTTTTAATATGCAGTTTGCAACCCACGTGAACCCCTGTTACGACACACTAGTGGGTCCCGACCCACAGATTGGGAACCAGTGTGTTGGATCCATTAGCTCAGAACACAGAGAACAAAAAACCAAAGGATGATTTAAGAACAACGCGGCATCATAACAATAAACAGTGTAAAGGGCTCAGAAAAGCTTCCACATTTTTATTGTTTCACTACTTATCGGCACTGGCTCTTTGGTTTGCGAAGCGTGAAAGCCCTCACAGAACTTTCTCCACCGAATGCTGTGTGCGCTCTAAAGTCCATTTGCTGCTATTAAACTACCCATGCAACATCTCCCCTCAGCGTATCCTCCTGGGCTTAAGGCATTTGCACGAAACGTCTTCACACACCTAAGGCAATCAATATGCGAGGATCGACACCTAAGGCAATCAATACGAGGATCGACGACGGGCTTATTAACGGTGGCTTTATACGACGGGCCGACGGATGTCTGCTTTAAAGGTCAGGGGTTCAGCTGCAGGGCTCCAGAGCTGTGCCCTTCAGTGAAGCAGGCTTCCCGCTTTCCTGTCTTAAAGACGCTCGGAGAAGGGATCTACGCTCAGAGAAGGGATCTACGCTCAGAGAAGGGATCTACGATCAGAGAAGGGATCTACGCTCAGAGAAGGGATCTACGCTCAGAGAAGGGATCTACGCTCAGAGAAGGGATCTACGCTCAGAGAAGGGATCTACGCTCAGAGAAGGGATCTACGCTCAGAGAAGGGATCTACGCTCAGAGAAGGGATCTACGCTCAGGCGCCTCCGGGGTAGCTGTGTTCCGGCCGAGCGCAAGCGCAGTTGAAAGCACACGCTCTGGGCAAGCCCCGCCCTCACTCAAGGTCATCTTTTGAGGTGACACACCTCCATTTCCGGTACTTTCTTCCTCAAAGTGAGGCCTGTTTACGTGAGAGCGCTGTGTGTGAGTGTCACTCGGTGGGGTTTGAGTTTTAAAATCTCAGCAGGGCATGGAGATAGTCAGTATGTGTCTTAGGGGGTGATGCAGTGAATTATGTTTCATGCTTTGCTTCAGAAATGTCCCCAGTAAAATAGTGTGGCGCAGTGCTCAGACACGGCATTAAGCACAACACTAAAGGGGACCGGTGTCTGCTTTCCACATCCCAGCAGGTGAGACTGTTCAGGGCTCCCGTTCCTAATTTCACATTCCTGCTTCGTATCCATCGACTCAGACTCATTGTCCCCCTCGGCCTGAAGTTCAAGCAGAATATTAACGAACCTGCTGCTTCTGAGAAAGATCTCTGTTGTGTTATTCAGTATTGTGTAAATAACATATCTCTCAGAGATAACATTGTCTGTCAGACAATTGATCTCTCTCCCTCCCCACCCCGAAAATCAAAAGAGAAACCTGACTTTGTGTGGCCATGTCAGTAATGTGTGCATGAAAACCCGCCTCCTCCTAATTAGCTGCTGTACTGACACTAATGGGCACCGTGTCCCCGATTTGACAGTCAAACAAGGACTTCCTCTGCTGATTCTTACTCAACAAATATTTTTTTCATCATGATTGGATGCTGTACATATTTTCATGAAATTCACAATGATTTCTAACTAGCACAGAGAAAAATCACATACAATCAATTTTATAAACACTTATTAATTCCTATCAGTGCTGTACGGACCATTCCACTGACAGAAAATCAAGAATCCACAATTGGTGAGCTTATATTAAAGCTTTCTATACCAGTGGCTTATCTCAGGCCCCTCCAGAGAGGATCTCCAATGAAGTTACAGGCCCTGTCCTCATCCACTGTTGTGTGGCACAAGGATTAATGGTGCTCTCAACACCAGGAGACACGTATATCAATGTCCCATGGCAAAACAATGAAGTGAGAGTAGGAGTGGGCGGTAAGTGGGCGTTTCCTTGGCCCCATGTGTAGCAGGGTTTTGCGAACATACGTTTTCTCCCGCCCTGACTGACATGCCCCAGTTCTCTCTCGAGTGCAATGACACTCCTTTTAGCTCTCATTAAATTCAACATTTGCCTTTCTCTGCACCCCCACACCCTGCCCCTTGTCACGTGCATAATTTTGTAATCACAGCTTTTTTTGCTAGTTGTTATTATTGATATTTTGCAATTACAGCGTTTCTTTTCTTCTGCAGCCATTTCAGCAGAAGCAGCTTGTTCTCTGCCTCCTCCATTTGCCAGCGCTGAATTTTAATGTGCACAGCCCTTTTTTGTTGACAGATAAGCCTGTGCTTTACTGTAGATGAAAGAGACGTGGCCTTTTCAAGGTTGAAAGCAGCAGCCTGCTCCTCCTTCCCCTCAGCGCTCCTCTGCTCCTCCTCTGAGAGAAAGAAAGGCTCTTTGCCTGTCTCTCCCGTCTAGCCCCACCTGCCAGGACTGACCACTGTACTCCCTGACATCCGCACTTGAACCTCTGAACCAGACCGCCGGCACAGAACGACGCAGGCACGATATATCTGGTGCCCTTAAACGGAAGCTAGCTCCCACCCTGGAGCACATTTGCTTCAAGCTGAGTAACTGACTGCACGGAGGTCCGTGAAGGCGAAGGTGAGAAGCGTGAACTAGGAAAGCCCGTAGCCGTAGCCCCGCCTGAGAGTCTTACGCTGAGATGCGGCTCACCTTTCAGGGGCTTTGGGAGGAAGTGGGCGGCTGGCTTGTTCTTCTTCACGTGGTTCCCCTTCATGATCTCGCCCTCTTTGTTCAGACCGAGGTACCAGCCCCTGCCCGACTGCTGCTGCCGGTAGATCATGGAGGAGTACGTCACGTAGTAGTTCTCAAACACAGACTCCTTGAACTTGCACTCGGGCGTAAAGTGTTCCTGGAGGAGAGAGGGAGAGACAGGTGGAGAAAGGGAGACAGGGAGAGAACGAGAAAGACAGGGAGATAACGAGAGAGAAGGGGGGGAGAGAGAGGGAGACGGTGAATAAAATGAGGGAGAGAGGGAGCCAGGTAGAGCAGCTGGAGCAACACCAATCACAGGCCCGGGGGAGAAAGAAAGAACAGATTGATTCTGACTGGTGTCTCATCCTTTAAATATTAGCAGCTAGGATTCTGATACCAACACTGATATACAGCCCGTTCACACAAGCAAAAGACAAATGTGCTCTAGAGCACGCACGCACGCACGCACCCACCTCCTGTACCACATTAAACAAAACAGATCATTCACTTTGGCAGTTTACAGTGTCAGCTGTATGACTTATTGTGAGGCCACAGATAAGAAACCAACTTAACACTCCTAAAATTAAACATTGATTTTCCTTTCCCCCAATTGTTTACAGGATATCAGTGCTTCACATAGGCAATGATTGCAAATCTATCTATACACTCTATACGCTGCATAGTCTATACACTCAATAACAATAGTTTCAGTGAATAACCCCTGGGATTTTATATTGTTAGTTGTTAGTGTGTCTGTGAATGCGTGTAGCTAACAATGACAGGTTTCTAGTACATTTCACAGTAACTGACTGAAAGCCTGGAGTAAAAAGCCACTTAAAACAGAGAGCTATGTCAAATGTCTCATTGTCCTTTCATTTAGAAATCTGAAAAACCCTCACTCTCTTCCAGGGACTAATAAACAGGCAGCTACAGTGAGCATGTCGAAGCGTCAAGATTCAGGAGCTGTTGTTATAAGAACTCAGCCTGACTGCCTCTAGCTATGACATCATGCCTGCACCCTCGCCACTCCACTTCACCCTGCCTTTCCACCCTCCATCTCAATTCTCTCTCCTCACCCTGCCTTTCCACCCTACATCTCAATTCTCTCTCCTCACCCTGCCTTTCCACCCTCCATCTCAATTCTCTCTCCTCACCCTGCCTTTCCACCCTCCATCTCAATTCTCTCTCCTCACCCTGCCCTTCCACCCTCCATCTCAATTCTCTCTCCTCACCCTGCCCTTCCACCCTCCATCTCAATTCTCTCTCCTCACCCTGCCCTTCCACCCTCCATCTCAATTATCTCTCCACACCCTGCCCTTCCACCCTCCATCTCAATTCTCTCTCTCCACACCCTGCCCTTCCAGCCTCCATCTCAATTCTCTCTCCTCACCCTGCCCTTCCACCCTCCATCTCAATTCTCTCTCCTCACCCTGCCCTTCCACCCTCCATCTCAATTCTCTCTCCTCACCCTGCCCTTCCACCCTCCATCTCAATTATCTCTCCACACCCTGCCCTTCCACCCTCCATCTCAATTCTCTCTCCTCACCCTGCCTTTCCACCCTCCATCTCAATTCTCTCTCCATCTTTCTTCCCCCTCTCTCTACCCTTCCCATTCTCTTTCCATTCCTCCCTCGTTCCGTTCCTCATTCATTTCAGCTCCGTTTCTCTCCCCCTTTCTTTCTGTCTCCTCCCCTCTATTGTCTAACGTGTGGCACATCCTCCGTTCCATGCGTGTGATGGGACCTCACACAAAAAGCAGCTATGCTGATTGGAACATGTGATTCCCTGTCCGTGACGCTGTTTCCATGCGTGTGACGGGACCTCACACAAAAAAGCAGCTATGCTGATTGGAACACGTGATTCCCTGTCTGTGACGCTGTTTCCACGGGCGGTTTCACTTAAACGCTACCCATATACTTTCACTTACACATGGGGAGATATTTCCGTATGCATCTGTCTCTGCTGCGAAATGAACAGCTCCACCCATTTATAGGTACCTCATGGCCACCATGCTAATTGGTTCTCTCAGGCACTGTGACACATCAACGGAAGAGATTTCATTCTCACAGCTGGATTGAAACAGAGAAAGGTGTGATGCTTTCTTCCGCTGTCAGAAGCCATTGCCACACAAACACACACTGCTCCATTCGGTTAGCAAGTCCCTTCCACTGCTTTGCGTGGTGCACGTATGTGCGGAAAGGCCTATAACGGGAGTTTCAGCCCAAGAGCACAGTGGTGCGCTGTTTTTCAAACTCCCTTCCCATACCAAGGAGTGCTAATTAATTTCAAACTGCCTGGTTTTTGAATGCTGTCTGAGTCATTATTTAACCTGGGAACGATCGATACGTTCAGTCTCCCGGAAAATGGGCGTGTACACAAGCAGGCACGCTTGCACACGCACACGTTTAGCAGGCACTTGTCTCTATCCTAATGGCGAGTTAACGGTGACTGGGATCGCGAGGCCAGTGGCCGAGCTCTGTCTTTGCTGCCTGGCTCAGAGCCAAAGGAAGGCCGCGTATCATATTCAACTCCTCATTACATGGCCGCATTTATGGCTGAGGCACCAGCACCTCCTGGGATTACAACCATACAGAGATGAGTCAGCTCCTTTGTTGGGCTTTGCAAACTACATTAATTAAGATGAACGGTTCTGGACTGCACTGGACCCTCCTCTGTGTATCAAGCTGCGCCCGAACCGAGCCCGCGGAGAGAGATCGGCAATCCGAGCCAGGGGAAAAACGCACGAGGCTCGAGCGCCGAGCCTCGAACCGCAAACCTCGCTGATAACCTGCTTAAAACCCAAAGCGCGAACATCGACCGGCGCAGCGGAGCTCGGCGCGATTAGCGATGCGTGCCGGGGCTGAAGAGAAGCCCTGGGCTTGTGACAGGCAGCTGAGATCGCTCAGCCAGAACGTCTGCACACAGGCAATATTCCCCCTCTAATAAATACACATCTTCACCGGCAGCTGGAATCTCTGCACAGTTTAAAAGGATTATCAAGCAGTTTGGCGAGGCTTACATAACCGCTCCGCTCGCTATCTGTGCCGCTGCAGTTGAAGGTCAGATTAATTAACTACAAATCAAACATTAATCTGCTTTCAGGGAGGATTGGATTAAACTCTCAATTCTATCTTGTAAAAACGATTTAATTAGAGTTATGATAACAACATCGACAAAAACAACAATGCAGTGCAGTGGGGAAAACAAGAGGGAGAAGCGCGCGCGGGGGGTGGGGGGGGGGGGGGGGGGGGGGGCGGGGGCTGCGGGTCTCCCTCACCAACAGTGTGACGCACATAGTCGCGCAGAGCAGCGGTGGAATCATAGGCCCGCGTAATTACATGCAGGATGGATCTCCAAAACAAAGAGAATTGGTGCCTAAGGAAAACGGTAATGGCTGCGTCTTTTCTCTAGCGGTGTACGTTTATACTTTGCAGCGCGTCCCCCATACACCAAGATGCCACGCGCTGCCAAGCCGCTACATTTATCCGCCTCACTGGAAAAAAAAAGCAGTTTGTCAAAAAGGGCAAGCGTCAAACTATTTATCAGGGCTCTGCCAGCAGAAGCGCAGGGTGAGCGGCTCACGCACAATGGCGGGCTTGCATTAATCAGTGCTCTGTGCTTAGCAGCTGAGAGAAAACTGAGAAAACCATGAAGTCTTCTGCTGCTACGAGTCCTGTTTTTCTCCATTGGTGAGTATGGAGGGTTCCAGTTCTCCCCAGTAGCTTTTTTAAAAACCACATTAATTGATTGAATACAAAGAAAACACTGGACAAAAGCTGGAGATGTGCTCTCCTTTTCTGTACCGATTATGTTACAGGTGGAATCTATCCGTCTTCACCAGCCTGGACTAAAAGGGATGCACAACGCAGGGGGTTGATAATACTCCCTCAACAGGGCAATTCAAACTACATAAATCTAGCGTTAGCGCACCCAGGCTCAGGGTGGTAAGAACCATTTCACAGGAAACCATCAAATTAAGTGATCTTTTCTCCTTAGGTATCATGCAGCTGCTCCTGGGCTCACCAGTACGGATTAATGAATGAATTAAAGGAAGATATCCCCTTCCCCCCTCCAATAAAGCTGTCTGCAGCGAGACGGTCTTCATCACATGACTCCCTCTTGTTGTCACGATCCATTTCCTGAGCGAGAGGCGCATTTAGGAAATGTATTTTTTAAATTACTCCATTAAGATACATTAGTTATCATTTGACAGGATAACTGTGATGGTAAAAAAAAAGAAGATACAATGCTGCTTTTAATGCAGCTCAAAACCATTACGCTGAGTACACATGCTTGACCTGAAAAAGCCTTTTTTCCCCCACACAAAAAAGCAAACGGGAGGGAAACAAACAAATACAGGGAGTGTGCATTACAGACAATAGCAGTAGCTGCAGGCTCTGAAGATACGGGGACGTTTGCTTGGAAAGGGGTCACCGAGACGAGTCCGCTTTGTTTTTTGGGAATCCCCGGGGCAGCGCGTTGCTCAGGATCCGAGCCCGTGAGGAGGAGAAGGGCGTGACGCGCTGCTCCGCTCGCTCCCGGGGGAGTTTCTGGATGTGTTTACTCCCTCAGCCCCCTCCCCCCCAAGATCCTGCATCACCATCGGCCTCTGCTCCTGCCAGCTGCAGTCACGCGCTCTGTAGGCTGGAGACACCTCGCATCTTATTGCGACGCTGGAAATTCCGAAAGCCCGCACCCCGCCTCCCCTCCCCTCCCCCACAGGGTATCCCCTGCCTGGGCGGCTGAGGGAGGAGCATGTGCGATTGAGGATCTTACAGACGCGCGGGCGTGCACATGCTTGTGTGTGTGTGTGCTTGTGTGGGCACACAGGCTGCATACCAATGAGGTGCAAGCTCAATCTTTGCAACCCTTTCACTTACTCGTCCTCTATCGTGATCCGTCTGCACAGGCTCCACCCAAAGGGCCAGGGGATGCAGCTGATAGCCCATCTAACTCCAGTCAGGAGCTGCTTCAGCTCCTCCACCACCAGCACATCTCAATTGAAGCCTTTGAGTACTTTAGGTGCCCCCTCTTCCCCCCTCTCGCCCCATTAAAACCTGGCCTCTGCTGTACTCATCCGACGCCTCACTCCACCGTGCTCCCGCTGCACGCGCTCACTCCTCCCCTCTTCCACCAGAGCAACCTGATTGGATCAGACTAAATGGCGTCGTCATCCCTTGTCGGTACTGGAGCAGAAATGTTTTTTTAAACCTTTCTTCAAAATGGAGTCCTTACCATGTTTAGCATATCATCCACCAGCAACTGGCTGATCTCATTTTGTCAGAGGGGGAAATGAACATTAATTCTGTGATTGACACTCACTAATTCTGGGATAAACAGAAATAGAGGAGAATGAGAGTCTGTTCGGCTGTGTGATAAGTCCCCATAAACGGAGACTCCATAGACATGCAGACAACGGAAAAACTCCCGTCGGTTTCTCCTCTAATGAACAGAGTGGGGGAAACTAATCACCCTCCAGGTGTGTGCCATTCCTGTTGTGCTCTTAAGCTTTACTGATCTATGCATTATTTGCATCCTGAAATACTGATAAATAATGAATACACACACAATAAATAATAGATTTCAGCAGCTCTTTAACAACACTGAACCACTCCTACTTTTCAGCCATATGTCTTTTGATAACCTATGCTTTCCTGGCCTCCCCTCCTCAACAACAATTGAGCGCTGTTATGCTCCTTGAGATGCTCGTCCTAACTCACCCAGGAGTCCAATGACACTTACTGTCTTTGCCCAATCCCAGCCGTTGCAAAATTAATAAGTGCACTTCAAAGGCACCTCGGAAGTAAAATGGCAGAATAATTTCACCTCATATTATTCTGCAGAGTCTATCAAAACTGGGGCAGAATGGTGAAGTGCCGAAGACAGAGGACAATGTGAAAATGTTTAATTTATTCATGCTGTCCCACACACTGTGACTTCAGTTTTCACTGGTATATTCTCCGTCACCCACATATGAACATTCTCTCTGCTTCTCCCTCTCTTTTTTACTCACACTCTTTTTTCTCAAATACATGGAGAGCGAGAGAGAGAGACAGAGAGAGAAAGAGAGAGAGAGAGAGAGCCTTTCAGCAGCACCTGCTATAACTAGATGACAAATGCCAATGAAAGGAACCTTCCCAGCAGCCTCTAGTCCATGACTGGATTTCCTGTCCTCCATCGGAGATTTACAATCATTGTCAACCTGCTATGAATTGAATTTACATTGTGGACCTTGTGGTTAGCACAAGTGCGAATCCCAACTGCACCCTTCACAATGCAGTAAAGCTGCTATCAGACGACTCCTTCCAAGCACAGACTGCACACAAACAGTAATTAATTTCAAATGCAAGCAGTGATTTACGATTCGTAAGAACACTGATTACCACAATTAAGATTATAAAACGCAATGCATCATTAACTGAGGAGCAGATCACTACACGGAGCACTCACATGCCACTTTATAATATTAATAAGATATACTGCACAATAATCATCATTTCCTCATCCACAGGCCTCCAAGCAATTATACAAGGCTTATAAAATATTAATGATTTCTAAAATGGAGTAAAACCAAATGTAACATGATTATGCACCTACTTGGAAAAACAAAATAAAGAAAATAGGGGTGTACTTCCACTTGTTTGATGCAGTACCTTTTCACGTGTAAATGTCAGGAGAAATCTACAGGGAAGAGGTTCCTAGCAGCAATTAACAATTGTGCACCTGTGAACAAATGTTCTTTTCTAGCATGACATATAATATTTTACTATCAATTTGCTTTGAGACTCGAGTCTTTTTCACAGTACATTCTGTCTTGCTGTGAGTACTAAAGTACAGTCTATTCTGTTCTGAAAGACCCAATGCACACAGAGAATGGCTATAGTCTACAACAGCACCAATGGACAACTCTAAAAAGCTTTTGGGAGAACTTCATATCATTTGCCATTCACAGCAAACATTTTTTCCTGTAAATATTGCATCCCTTGAGGAGCAATACAACATCTCAGTTCCGTAGTGTAGTGTGGTAGACCTGCTTTTATTACCATGCTGAGGGAATGTGTATTAAATTACCTTTTACAGGATTGTGAGGAGCCAAATTTATGAAATTAGATCTTTGGTGTGGGTGACATAACTCTAAGCCCATTCCAGAGAGATAATTAAAAACAATGAGGAGGATCAGTTATTTTACTGTGAACATTGTTCCTTGGCTGAAGAAGCTTTTCTTTCCCTTTTTTAAAAATTTAAGATTATCACCTTTTTATTTAGCTCCCAACAGACTCTTTCCACCCAGAAATCTCATTTATTAGAATAGAATAGAATGATATAAATTTTTTCAACAGTGTCTGACTTAACTGAAACCATGGACTGGTAACAGCCATAGTTTTTTTACCACACAACTTAATTTGATGATGTGCTGCGCACAATCATGTAAACAAAACACCTGCTTTTCCATACAAGCATTCTTTAGCATCCATGTTGTGCGATTAGAAGAGGCATCCTGAACCGTGCACTCCAGCCACCTTTCTGGGTCTCTTTCATGCTGGAATCACTGTTCCACCAGTGTGAGATGTACTCATTTGAAAACCTGTGGGCTATTTACACCAGTACTGCCAAGAACATTGTGAAATTTGCAAATTGTTTGTGGGGAATAAGAACATTCATTGCCCTGGTGCTGAATTATTCATGACTTGATAACACTTTTAATCAAAAGAGAAGACAGGCCACTAGAGAAGGTCTTGTGCACTGGAGTCAGTTTATAATACCTTTTCCTTTCAGAACAAAATTATGGCTATTACAGTAAGGGTGATGTCACGTAATTTTCAGTGCAACAGATAAAGAGTGGACTGCATTCAAGCAGGAGCATGAACACTTGCCCCTTTGAGCAAGAGAAAAAGGAAAATAACTGCTCTGGCATCGCAACAGGCCCGCAATGGCAGAATCACAGGGAAAAAACAACATGAAACGGTTTGGATATTCAGATATTGGGATATTCAGTAGACCCAGCCCACACTATCCCTTTTTCGTAAAGCTGCATCACCATGGAAACGCACACTTCCGGCAGAAGGTGGAGGTCAGCCTCGCGGTGATCAGGTCAGCTCGCACACAGGCCACACCCCGACTGACCGCCCTATGCAATGGAGCTAAGGAACGCTTAGGGTGTTCCCATCTATAAAGCCTCCACAAGAAGGAATGCTGAAGCCAACCTTTCATTTAATTCGGGTGATAAGTTAACCTGACACCTTGATCGTGATTTAAAACCACGCAGTGGTTGGTGCAATGTGGGACCAAGGAAGGAGGCAAACTCACAAGTTAAAAAATGAGGAGATTGAGTCTCGGTCCGCTAACCACGCTGCTTAGAGCAACCCGTGTCCCCCCATCATACTGAATCTGAGACGCATCCAACCCACATAAATTCCACTTGTTCAGTAGGGTCGCAGACACGAGTTGGCCCATTCACACCAACGGCAATCACAGGTTGGCGTGTGGAAGGGGTATAAGGGCCCTTGAGGTAGTGTTTGTTACGCTGGAGGACAATTCGTTTTATTCAATTTTATATTATTTATATATATATATATATATTTTTTTTAATGTAATTGTTATATACTTTATTTCCCTTCGTACTGTTTAATGTGATCTATGTACAACAAATTCACTGAATGGCCAGTAAATCTGATTCTGATCACATTCAAAGCATTAGTGTGGTTCTTTTCAGATTGTGATAGACAGAGAGGCTTGAGTTTTTTGATACCCACACACCTGCCCGTCCTGCCAGACACTTCCAGGCAATTCCAAAGTAAAAGCAGCCGATATGTCTGGAGATTATCCCAGCCCTGAAGAGCCGGTCCTCCTGTTTGACAGAGTGTGGTTGGCGGGGGCTCAGGTGTCCGTCTGGCTTGCTGTGAGGTGACTTTCGGTCTTACCAATAGGCACAGCTGGCAGTCAGGGAGACTTCCCTCACCCTCATCACCAGACAAAATGGAGGGCAGAACAATGGCTGGGCAAAATAAGGATGTGAATAGTGGAGGCTAAACTAAGCAATTATCCTTATCTATGAGGACAGCCGTTCCTGATGGTATAACTGAAATGGACAAAAGTGATGGACCCCCGCCCCCTGTACTCCTACACCCCCACCCCCCCAATGAGGAAATGAGGTCACTCACTGATGTGTAAAGGTAGCCCTCGTTGTTCATAGCCAGGTAGAGCTTGGTCTGTATACCCTGGATAGCCACCACCCGGAGCCCCACAGGGATGAGGTTGAACATTGCTGTGGGAGAGACACGGAGAGGCCATCAACTACCAAAGCACAAGGAAGAGTCTGTAGAATAACTCATATAAATAAAAATAGGGAACAATATGTGAAGGCTGACAACATAGGGAATAGTATCACATCAGGAATATAATAGAGGCAGGAACATAGGAGTAGCAAATAGGGAATAGCTAACAGGAATAACACAGGACCAGATTTATGAAGGATTTTCTGGAGGTAAAGTACATGCTAAGTGGTCATCACATGCAATGAAACATTCATTAAGAGAGCTTGAAATGTGATAGCGATAGTAGTGGGAGCCATTTAATGTTTTTGGGATAGTCTCAATGCATATGTATTTATTGTGGGTTCTTATGCGAGTAGATTTGATTAGATGTGGTTTCTTTTATAAATAAAACGGCACACAAAGCTGCTCCGTCTGACATAATTTAAGTAGATTTAAGACTGTCGAAAACGAAACAGAGGCTTATTTCCATTATGGTCCTCTCGGGTGGGCAAGACTGAAAACGCAGGGCTGCAGATACAGTGCATATGAACTGCACAGGGGAATTCATCAAGGTGGGGAGGAATTGTGGAACAGATGCCTGCTGTAGTTCTTCCTAGAAGGAGATTGTTGTTGTCATCAGAAATGACAAATTTGAATGGAGCGAGTATTTTCTACTTCAACATCCTTCTCAGAAATATCCAGAGGAAAAAAAAAACATTATCAAAACCTATAGGCTGCCACATTATATAACACTATAGATCCGCGATAAAATATTACCTGTTACAGCAAACACTTGCTGTTCCTAAGGGAGGGATGTGTCTCCATGCTACATCTCTTTACTTCCGTCTTATGGCTCATTCAAGTTTACTGTGAAGCTGGTGTCTCACCATCTGAATTTTCAGTCAGCTGTCCATTGTTCTGAACCAGGCATATGCAAGACCAGCTTTTAATAGCAGCAGCAATGTTTCAGTGTATATTTGGCAACCTTGCTCAAGCATAATTACTTTTAGTAAATACCCTGCTAAATCAACAACTTGCACAGGTGCAATTTTTCCTCAACATTCAATTTCCAGCAGTCTTCATAAATTTCCCCCTTAGGCAAAATGAATATTAAATATGGAATAAAAGGTTAAAAAAAGAAGGTGTAATGAGTGAGGAATAACCAACAAGAATAACAGACAGCAACATCCAAAGAGAAATACATAGGGAATGGCTTACAAGGAATACTACGGTGTAGTGAGAATAACCAATAGAGAATGAGACAGGGAATGTCAGTATAATGAGGGAATAACCAATAGAGAATAACACACAGGGAATGTCACAGTATAGTGAGGGAATAACCAATAGAGAATGACACACAGGGAATGTCACAGTATAGTGAGGGAATAACCAATAGAGAATGACACAGTGAATGTCACAGTATAGTGAGGGAATAACCAACAGGGAATGACACACAGGGAATGTCACATAGGGGAATGCAGACAGGGAATACAGAAACTTGGACAGCATCGGCAGGAGCATGCTCCATTATTTGCATACACAACTGGGTGCATTCTTTAACGTCCATCAAACAGATTAAAACAGAAACCACAGGAAATGCTGCAGCCAACGAGGCCATAATGTGATCAAAGTAAGCCAGTCTGTGGCAGAGTATTGCTCATATTAATCACTTATGTTTCTCCTAAATGGTAAGTTCTGGATAAGAGAGCGCACCTCTCTGTGCCCAGCATGTCCTTTGAGCCCTGTCCTACTGTTATAAAATCAGCTGCCCAACTTCACACCACGACTAAGAGGCACAAATACTAGAAGGTACTGGGTCATTGTAAACAGTCAGGACAGTGTCACCTCTGCAGATATTAAAATAAAAATTAAACCATTTGTTTCAATGATTGAAGAAAGCCTTTTGAACAGCCATGTTCTGATACTTATAAGCAGATGGGGTCCCACCCTTGCCTGTTAGTGCCGTTTCCCACATGTGCAGGGTCTATGTGTGGTGTCACTATCAGTCTGAGCATGGCACACCTGTCCCAGGAAAAGGTCTGCCATGGGGGAACTGACAGGAACAACGAGGAGGTACGAGCATGACGGGAGGGCGGAGAGAGGAGGTGCAGCAGCAATCGTCACCTGCTCTATGTGCCTGTGCGAGAGATGCGTGTCATCGGTGACAAACTGCGTCGCCAAAAATCCACCAGCCACCTCCCGCAACTGTCTGCCAGCTGCTCGAGGGCCCGGGCCAGGCTGAATCTCAGTGGCAGAAAGACATTGGCTGCCGCCAACAGGGTTACGGCTCTCCAAAATCTGGAATGCGGGGCCAGGCCAGGCTTTGCTCTCTGATAGTGCTACAAATGGAGCTCTCTGCCCGCCATATTCCCTCAATGCTCCCGTTCTGATACAAAGGTTTCCCTCCATTTCCGCTGCTGATTCTCGTTAGCATGTGATACCTGCCATTAATATTTCACAGCCTCAAACAGCTATGAGCACTGGGGTGCAGCTAATGCCTGAAAGGCCTGGCGCAGGTACACTCCCGCTGTCTGTGGAACCTCTCTCCCCAGGCCACAGGGAGAAAGCCCCTCTCCCAGCACTCCGCCACCCCACCCCTGCTGGGAACATGGAGCAGAGGCAGGATGTGGCTCAGTGGCGAAGCGAGGTTGGGGGGGAGAGAGAGAGGGGGGGGGGGGGGGGGAGAGAGAGGGGGGGGGGGGGGGAGAGAGAGGGGGGGGGGGGGGGGGGGAGAGAGAGAGAGGGGGGGGGGGGGGGGGAGAGAGAGAGGGGGGGGGGTCTCACGACAGCACCCGTGCCCGCACCTTTATTCCTCCCACCTCTTCAACCAGTTCAGCTCCTCCCCCCAGCGCCCGCCCACCCCCTCAGCGGGCTGCGCATACGTGTGGTCGACGGTTTACGATGGCCTTCCTCGCCGCGAGCATGGATATTCCTGGCCAATCAGCTCCCGTAAGGGCGGCATGTCGTTTGGGCAGAGGGGGGCAAACACGTCAGCGTGACAAACCTCATTTCAAACGGATTAGAAGCCATCGCCCATCAGGGATTTCAAAGGAGAACTCAATTACCTCCACCTCACACTGCACCTGAGTCCGAGTCTGGCTCTCATTAAGAGTGAAGATGCTTCTGGCTTTGTCCAGGCACCACCCTCTGCCTGAGATGGAGCTCGAGCACTCTCAGCCAGGGTTGATAATCCCTCCCTCTAAACAGCTAATGAGACCGATATCATTCTTTTCATGTTCAAATCAAATCTAAAATCATGACCTGGGATAAAGCCAATCTTTCCCTGTGCCTGAAAAAACATCTTTGTCTCTCATACATTCCAGTCATGCCGGTACATTAAGGCCCAGCATCTTCAAAAAGTCAATCGCAGTACTCTAATTGGGAGACGTGTTATGGAAGCACATGCAACAGACCGTAGCAATTTCTGAAGGCGCCCAGCGCAAAATGACAAGCGATAATATGGATGCGCATACTATTGTGCAGCAAATTAATGCAGATTAAAATCGAAAATGACTCGAGCACATAGCCCAGCCAGGAGACATTGATTGTAAATTTGCAGGTGGCCTTTTAAATGCTTGGCAAACAGACATGACCCAACTGAAATGAATCTCGCCGAGATGACATTCATGTCAGCGCATGACTGCACGTTCGTCTGCCTGGTCTCGTGACACTGGAGAGAGGGGATTCCGTTTCCACAGAGCCAATGTAAAATGCACAGGTCCCAAACTGGACAAACTCATGGCACAAAATGGATGAAAATGAAAACTGACAAAGCATCACACTAAAATTTTCTAAGACACAAGAAGGGATTCATTTCCATCACTTTTTGTTCAAGATACAAGAATGCATTTCAGAAATGTTATAACTCTGAAGTGGCTAGATTCTATTGCAGGTGCAGGGGTATCAAACATAAACATTGAGCCACACCTTTGAGAATTGCAGGCAGGTCATCTTCCGGGATTAGAAATAGAGGTGTTCTTTGATGGGGGCATTTTAACAGTTTAATCCTCTCTCAATGGCAACAATCTGAAGAATATTACAAAATCAACATTTTACATCTCCCTTTTCTGGCTTTGATAGTATTTGTTTGTGGTTCCATAAGGCTAACTCCATTACACTATATCGACAACAGCTCGACAAATTCCCATTTCTAATTCACTTTAAAATATAAACACAAAATCAATACAGCCGTGAGAAAAATGACACAGAAGTGAAATTCAGAGTAATCCTCAAAGTGAGGTGTTGATTATTTAGTCAAATGTCAGACTACTGTGGATATCAAGGGCAATCGAAGGAATCATCTATGTCATTTTAAACAATTGTTTTAAAAACATCACCTTTTGAAAACCGTTCTTAATCACAAATTCCAGTGTTGCATAACATTCCCAAGCATTTGATGTGCAAAATCAAAATGATTGGGACATTTTCTTCTGGTATTTTTGCATAAATGGATGCATATTCAAATATTAATCACCAATAAGGTGTGTGTCTCGCATGTAGGCCTGCATGTGAGAGTGCACGTGCTGTATGTTATGTGTGCATGTGCGTGTCTGGCCGTTTGTCCTCACCCACCATCACTGAACACTATGAGCTTGAGGAGGACTGCACGGTAGTCGCCATGGAGACAAGAGTACCCAGTTCCTAATAACATTTTTTTTTTTTTTTTTTGCATCGGTGTGAATGGTCTCGCTTTCTTCCTCCCCGTCTTCACAAGCATTTCAATTTTCTCTTCAAAGTATCAAAAAATTTGCGATAGGGGAGCTTAGTAGTTACACAACACATATTCTCTAACATCACCATGGAAATCTGTAACTACAAGCCGATTACAGAAGTGCAGAGAGACCTGGAGACAGTTGAACCCGCAGTCTGCAGACACACAGATTTATCTCCCTCCATAACCGGAGGAGACCCGTGGGATGCTGGCGGAATAATGTAAGGATCACAGCACCCGTTTCCACTCTACTGAGGAACTCTGGGAGTTACAAAGGCTGACAATTCCCTGGTCGGAAAACCTGGGATTCTCAAAACCAGTGCACCTGGTTGATTGAATTTCCTCTAACTGGTAGCAGCTGGAACAAAGCATCTGCTCAGCATTGGCACACTAATTAAATTAGGCTGGTCTGTGTGCCATCACAACATGCACCAAACTACCAGGTGACGCAAAGCCATTGCTGTTTGGTTACCTGGGTCATCAACCTGCAGCTACAGCGATACTCAAAGCACAGAGCGTCCTGTTTGTTACCCATACCTGATTCAGACAAGCCCCTACCATGGGAAACTAGAGAACAGCATGCGATTTATGGCTACATTCCCTCAAGGCTAGTCCTGAAATGCTAACAAACATCACCAGCCAAATCTGTTTCAATTAATTAACATGAGCAACGCTTGCGCTCAGCAATGACTAACTAGATAGTCAACTGTAATGGTGCCTTTGGCCGATCGATGCCCAGCAGGACCTGGCCTCTCATAGGCGGGTTTCCGCTAAGAGTGCCAGCTGATGCCGCTCCCCATGGTGACTGGAGTCATAGTGCGGTTTTGGCATCACAGTTTCCTCAGGGGATGAGCAGGAAGCTTCTGAAAGTCACTCAGATCTAGACCGCCAGGAGCACGCCAGCGCTCCATTTAACAATGGCCTGGTCCAATCAAGCAGCTCAAGCCCCGTCAGGGCGAATGAAACTCCCGCGATCCCCATCACTGGAAATTCAGAGATAGCTGCACCAAAATAAGTTTGCTACAGTTTTATAGCGGCGATGCAGATGGAAAGGTGGGAAAGTGTTTTGTTAACCAATCAAAGGTTAAGGAGCTTTCTGGCCTTTTCTTCTCTTCCTCTAATATGACTCGAGCAATCGCTATTAGCTCCTTGAACTAATATTATTTCCTTGAACATGTTAAAATATAAATGGATATCCCACTAAACCAGTCTTACAAACTGGAACAAAAAAGGGTAAAGAGATAGGGTGCAGCCACTAGCACACACATGTAAGACTAATACTGAGCTTCAAAGAACATTTTTCTTTGTTTGCTGCAATCTCATGGTGAAAGTGTTCAGATGATGCGAACACAAGCTCCCGCTACTTACTTTAAAAGAAAAAAAAAACCTTCACCCTCCTCCTAAAGTACACATTTTTAAAAGAAACTGACTGGAAATGAATCCAGGCATTTAGAACTGGACATGTGGCAGCACTCAGTCTGATATCATGTGCGACAGCTCTAGTTGGCCTGCTTTGGCTCCATGCTAGCCTGGTTCCAACTCTACATATTTAAAGTGGTGTTACAGTTTGTTTGATATCACAAAATAACTGCTCTATTTCACATTTAGAGAATCATTAGGACTGAGAGTAGACACATGGTGCCCTTCGGCAAAAATGGCTGTTTGGGTCGATTTGGCTGAGAGACGGGAATGACTGTACGAGAGTAGGAAGTACATAATCCTCCCAGGGAATAGCACACACTCTTTGGGCTCCAATAAATTGCCATGGATTGACAGTGGAAGTTAATAATAATAATAATAATAATAATAGCCTAAACATTCATCCATTTAAATGCATTCCTATAAATTCCAGAGCAGGCTCCAGGCAGAGCTTTTTCTTGCCTTTTCTTTCTGTAGTGCTTTTGACTAAGCTGATCCCGGCTCATTTTCCACTCATTCTCTATGGGAAAGGGTGTGCAGACCAGCCTTGCAGGAAGGGGGATGGGAAACTCACTGGTACAGGGCTGAGGTAAGGAGGGGGCCGATTTGGAGCTGAGCTACTGCACTGAGCAATGAGCTCATGTATATGAGAGTGAGAGCGAGAGAGAGGGAATTTGATATGGAAAACTTGCACATAGCCCATGCAATAGTATATTGTTATTAAGAGAGAGAGAGATTACATCCTAATTAATCAACATGTACACCAAAAAAACAAGGGTAACAGTTTTGCATGCTTTATAGATTTTAAAAAGACATTTGATTCTATTTGGCAAAAGAGATTATATTATAAAAATCTCCAAAGTGGTGTAGGGGGTAAAGTTTATGACATAATCAAATCAATTTATGTCAATAATAAGTGTGAAGTAAAAATTGGCAATAAAAGAACAGATTTCTTCACTCAAGGGCAAGGTGTTTTTCAGGGATGCAACTTGTCTCCAACTCTCTTCAATATCTATATTAATGAGTTAGCGGTGCTGTTGGAAATCTGCAACCCCTGTCCACACCCTAAATTTCAAGGAAGATAAATTCTTGCTCTATGCAGATGACCTGGTGCTGCTGTCACCCACAGAACAAGGGCTACAGCAACATCTGGACCTGCTAGAGCAATACTGTCAGAACTGGGCCCTGACAGTAAACTTTAAAAAATATAAAATAATGATCTTTCAAAAGAAACCCAGAAAACCAGATGTGTTCACTCTAGGAAACGCCGCACCAGAGCACACCCTCTTCTATGATCACCTGGGGCTCAAAATAAGTGCCTCAGGGAACTTTGGTCTGGCAGTGAATACACTGAAAGAAAAAGCCTGCAGAACCTTTAATGCAATTAGAAGAAAATTTTTAAAAATAAACATACCGATCAGAATATGGTATAAAATCTTTGACAGTGTAATCCAACCAATTGCCTTATATGGAAGTGAAGTATGAGGTCCGCTCAGTCATCAATAATAAACATTAAAAAAAGAGCACTTAAATTTTGGATGCGAAGTCCGACACACTGAAATTTCAAGCACTGAAAACCCAAGATCTGAACCCAAAAAAAAGTCCCTTCATTCAGCTGGTTATGAGACTCACTAACCAATGAATAACTAACACTGATCAAACTCAGACTAGCTCTGCTTTACAATATTACAAAAATGAACAAAAGCTGCAAATCCTTTTAGGGGAAGGACCAACTGCCTCACTCACAGCTCAATATGTCTCGGCCTGCCATAACCTGAGGGACAGTGAGTAAACCCTTACAATAAAGGATCATTATATGTATAAAAAAAAAATATATATATATATATTTAATAGTTAATGTTATATTATGATGTTATTGTTGCTTTTTAAATTTTTTTAAATTTATTTAAAAATATATATTAGAGAGAGAGAGAGAGAGAGAGAGAGAGAGAGAGGGGTAATCTGAAAGCTATAGCACAGCGAAGTTGAGTTTGTAATAATGTTAGCATGTGATAGCGAGAAACAAAAAAAAACACAGCGAGGAAGACATAATGTGTGCGAAGAACTATAGGTGCCTATATGTCCATGTTTATTTAGAACAAGTGAATGTCATATAAGATGTATATATTTTATTCATATATTCACCTCATTCATTCAGTCATATCCATATTTTACCTTGAAATAAAACCTGCAAATGACTTTCATTTTTGAGATAAAAACCACTTACCGCTGACAAAAGCTGCAAAATGGAGCTGCAGCTGTGTAAACATGCAAGAGAAGGGGCCTCACATTTGGAGAAGTGTATCTTTTGAATGAATAATCTTAATTGTTTTAGTTTAAAAACTTTGCCTCAGCTATCAATTGAATGACTGCGATCTGATGAATAATATGAATTACTGTGGATTAGTATTGTCTTTCCCACCATGGGACTTGTAGTGTTCAGCTTTTTCGAGGGCTAGCAATAGGACGTTGCTTTTTTAAATGTACTTTTGGGGGTAGTAATATTATAGACACAGCTGTGTAGATAGATTAGTTGTATAGTGGTATTTACTTTTGTTTACAATACTAATTCTTGGTTTGTTCAGCTGACTTTATACTTACCGATTATAAATGGGCCTTCTCTGCCTTCTTATGTGATATGGCACTCTGTATTCCTGAGACTAACACTGATGTTAGAGCGTCTGCTAAGTGACTGTAATGCGATTAAATGTTGCTGTAGCTCGACTCAGTGAGGAGGGCAGATGTTAGGATGTTCAGCAGTGCAGGGCGCTTAGTGGGTATGTGTGGATTGTGTCATTGCGTTTTGTGTTTCAAAACATCACAATATATTGTTTCACACAGTGCCTTAAAATAAAGGCATTTCATTTAAAAACATTTTTACAGATTTTAATTACGAGGGTCTGTGTTCCATGATTCAGTCCACATTATCTGCATTGCACAAATGATAGTGCCTGGTTTATAAAAACACAACACATTTTCCTCTTGAATATTTTAATTCCTCCCACAGACTTATACAAGTCCTACAGTTGAGAGGTAACAGTTATTGTACTGGAAATAATAAATAAATAAGAAACCTTGGAGTGCTGTCCTCACAGTTTTGGTGTGGACTCTAGCTATTGTCCTAATAGTATTACAGCTAAGTTATTGTTTCCATTATCCTAACAGTATTGGAGTCGACTTATTTCAACTATTACCAGTGTGGCGATGTCTGACAGTAACTATGGTCTTTACAGCATTTGAAATGACTGACAGTAGCTATTGTCATAGTGTTGGAGCTGACTGACAAGAGCTATTGTCTTAACAGTGTTGCAGCTGACTGAGAGTAGCTATCATCTTAACAGTGTTTTAGATTACTTAAAGTATCTATTGTCTTAACAGTGTTGGAGCTGACTGACAGTAGCCATTGTCTTCCCAGTGTTGGAGATGACTGACAGTAGCTATCATCTTAACAGTGTTGGAGATGACTGACAGTAGCTATCGTCTTAACAGTATTGGAGATAACTGACAGTAGCTATCGTCTTAACAGTATTGGATATGACTGACAGTAGCTATCGTCTTAACAGTGTTGGAGATGACTGACAGTAGCTATCGTCTTAACAGTGTTGGAGATGACTGACAGTATCTATTGTCCTAACAGTGTTTGAGATGACAGAGTAGCCATGGTCTTAACAGTATTGGAGATGAGTGACAGTAGCTATCATCTTAACAGTGTTGGAGATGACAGAGTAGCCATTGTCTTAACAGTATTGGAGATGAGTGACAGTAGCTATCGTCTTAACAGTGTTGGAGATGACTGACAGTAGCTATCGTCTTAACAGTGTTGGAGATTACTGACATTAGCTATCGTCTTAAGTGTTGGAGATGACTGACAGTAGCTATCGTCTTAACAGTATCATTAATAACTGACAGTAGCTATCATCTTAGTATTGGAGCTGACTGACAGTAGCTATTATCTTAACAGTGTTGGAGATGACTGACATTAGCTATCGTTAACAGTATTGGAGATGACTGACAGTAGCTATCGTCTTAACAGTATCATTAATAACTGACAGTAGCTATCGTCTTAACAGTATTGGAGCTGACTGACAGTAGCTATTATCTTAACAGTGTTGGAGATGACTGAGAGTAGCTATCATATTCCAAACTGCTAAAATTAAAAAAGACCAAAGACAAAATTTGCTTTAACAACAATTCATTTTCAGAATCATAAGGGAAAATGAACAAAGTGCTCAGTGCATTTTTTCTTTGAATGTTTTTTTCCGCTCCACGCAGTAGAGTGCAGTACTGCCTAAGCAGTAGCCTATAATTGTCTTTAAAGGATGCTAATTCCTTTGCTCGTTTATCCTTTATTTGTAGGCTAATGTTGTTTTATTTTTCAAGAGGGAAATCATTTTAAGCTATAGCGGCCGGCAATTGTATGGTTTTAGCCTAGCCTATATGCTGTAACTCATGATAACACCAGGTGCAGCCTACAGACATTCCACGTAAGACTTAATTACTTATTTTCTAAAGGAAACCATCTAATTTATCAAAAGAGCCACTCATCAGGGTTTTGTTTCAATAAGCTAGGCTACCTGTTTGTTTAGACCATTGCAGCGGGCAGCAGCGCGACTTTGGAAACATTTTTTCAGGCAATAGATAGCATGCTAGAACATACATTGGAAACTGCTGGAATTGTAAATAGGCTACCAGTAAGATTTTAAGAAGCTGTCTGTCTTGTTTATTGTTTATCTATAGCATTTTCGGTTACCTAAGGTTTATTCGGGGCTGGGCTTTGGCCATTATCACTTTGTGCACTATGTGGGATGGAGGACTGATGGCCCATCAATGAGAACAAAAATATACAAACGCTCTTTGCCGTTGGCTTTGTTGGTTCCCGACCCTGAACAAAGCCTGGCGGTTCTCAAAAAAAAAAAAGCCGAACAGTGCTGGAGCTGACTGACAGTAGTTATTGTCTCAACAGTGTTGGAGCTGACTGACAGTAGTTATTGCCTCAACAGTGTTGGAGCTGACTTACTGTAGTTATTGCCTCAACAGTGTTGGAGCTGACTGACAGTAGTTATTGTCTCAACAGTGTTGGAGCTGACTTACTGTAGCCATTGTCCTCCTCCTTTGTTCCATCGATGGTTCCATCCGCCTGGAGTTGCAGATGGAAGCCCTGCCGACTGTACAGCTTTGTCACAATACCCTTCAGCTGGGGCTCTGTGGAGAAAGGAGAGGCTGAGAGTGAGATCCTGGGGGGTTGTAGGTTGGTACTTAGTGGGGTGTGGCGGCTCAAGGCCCTATTCCAAACTAAATTGCCGAAGACATAGACTCTTTGACGCAATCGGCTTAAGCTCATCCTACCTGTATATTCACAAGGCTGCACAAGGTAAATAGCAAAAACAGCTGTGGATTTAAGTAACCTGTTTCTTTAGGAGCATCCTCATGAAACCCCCAACCCCCTCTGTGTCATCCATGGCTAGTACTATGGGCCTAACACATCCCAGGCAAGCTGCTGATTAAAAATGTGAGGCCGGACACAGGTATCTGTAAGGAGCAAGGACATGCAAAAGGGAGGGCGGAAAAGAGGAGGCCGTTCACAACGCAGCACAGGGTGAGGGGGGCTGATTTACCGAGCCACTAGGTCCCCGTTTGCTGACAGCAGCTGTGGGATCCCCTCCCTGAAAGCTCTGCTGCGTTGCGGGGGTGGTGCCGTCACATGCATGTTACGCAAGTTTCTACCTGGGGAAAGGGGAGCCTGGCTGTGGGGATGTGCAGGACAGCACATGACTTTAAAACTGCTGCATTCACCCCTGAAGAGTTTGTTTGAAATGGAAAGTCTCTTTGGATTTACAGAAATCAATATACGTTACATTGCAAATGTTTTATAATATTGAATACATAGACACACTGTAGTATGCATCTGACCAACTGGATACTTGTACTGGTGGATGTAGTCGCATCAAACATGGTGACTTATTCGTTCCCTGGCATTAGTGGGTGTGGCTCTCTGTAAGCACAATGGCATTGTCACTGGGGATGCAAACACAATACGTTTTTTGGCTAATACAGTCGCTACAACCTAGTTCCCTGCCACTGTGCTACAATGAGCCTTCAAACCGGGTGCCATCATGTAGCATTCAAACAGTCACTGCGCAGTGCCGCTCGAGTCTTCCACATACACGATGTAGGGAACGACAGAGAGAGGGTGACTGTCGTGAGAATAAAAAGACTATAATACGCACAAGCTAATGAGACAGAATTCAGGCTGAATCAAGGTGGAGGTCTTGTTCTCCTCTGTTTTTAGCTGCAGTCAGACTGGTCTTCTTCTCTGCATCCATCTCCTTTAAATGCGCTTTCAATTCCCATCATTCTCATGCACCAGACCGCACTAGTCCGAAGGCACATCAATTAAACCCAGATTGAAAAATATTAATGAACATCAATGGCCTTTTCAATAAATGTATTAGAAGTAGCGGTAGTAGCAGTGGAAGTAATTGCGCTATTGATAGATTTATTATTTAGGATAATTTAACTATTGCTCAAGTTTCTCATCCACATTTGCGGGCAGATTTCCTCCCGGTGGACAGAAAGCTGTGTACCTGGATAGCAGCTCAGACAGAATAAAGGTGAATGCAACACTGGAAAGGGTCATATCTGATGCTGTGTGACCACATGGTCCAGCTGCGAGTGTCAACAGCCTGAATTATCCCACTCTGGGCTCAAAACCAAATAGAGCACAGAATAGGGTATGAAAAACAACTCCACTCTAGTTAGAAAACATCAAGGATGGGAGTGTATTCCAGCTAGTCTTTTTAGTGTGACAAGAAAACAAGTAAACTGGCTTATTCAGCAAGCATGCATGGTTGATGATTAGAGTTTGTCATAACAGACTCCTTACAGATTGACAGATATGGTAATACCACCTGGAGCTTTTCTTCCAAATATTGAGGCAGAGTAACATATATTTTGAACCTTCCCTTTTTATTATGAAAAGCACTAGCATGAATAATTAATTATAGCCCTTTTCTGTCATGACATCCAACACAATATTTATAGATGTTTAATTCCAAACCTAACATTTGTGGTTTACCTGAAACTGTATTGTAGAGCTATTGTTTTTCTACAGATTCGCATTTCAAGCATACAGTGGGGAGAAACGTGCATGGTGATGGATCACCGTGGCATTGTTGTTGTTGTAATTAGTATTTCTATTATTGTTATACTTTCCATTTTGTCAATCACTGCAACAGATGATGTTAATGATGGTGACAATGGCGAGGTGAAAGAAAGAATAACATTAATGATGATCGTTTCATGACACGAGTCAAAAAAGGCACAGATAGCAGACCTGGTCGCCGCCTTCTCCGCTTCTTGGACCCGAAGAGTTTGACCCGTGAGAACACGCTTAGCCTGCTGGGCTTCTCACAGGTCCCTTTGCCTTTATTCGGACTGCTAACGCAGCGGCAGGCATTCGACTTCTCCCGCTCCCTCGCCAGCCTCTTCTGCCGAATGAGGGAGCTGGCGATCGCTGCGGCCATTGCCAGTTTGGCGGCTGGCTAATGGTCCAACTTCCAGAAGAAAATGTTCTACCCTCCCACTGTTCGCGGGGGTTTACAGTGACACTAATTATAAGTTTATTTTAAGATTAAAACAATCCACAATCGTATTTAAATGCGTAATGAAGTCATTTTTGCAGTTAGTACTGCGGTTGTGTTTAATTGTCAAGGGTGATTCTGCATAGACAGTGCATATGTCCCAAGTATTTTCACTTTGCAAAATTACTGAACACAGTATCACCAGTTTTTAAATATTCCGGTTGAGGACCGTCATGTTCGAGCCTCTCCTGGGCGTATCTCGACGACGGTGAATTTTCTCCGGATAAAAACAGTCCTCAACAAAATACGTTTAGACGCTTCCCATTCACATAGTGCAATTAAGGCAAAGGTGCCGACTTCACAACTGAATGCACGTTTAAAATTGTCCTAGCCATGCCAAAAATAAAAACCGTAATTTCCCACCAAACAGCCGAAAGATGCAATGCATAATTCCTCGGAAGCTCCAACAGCACAAATGAGAGCCGCAGATGTTTTAGAGCAGCTTCTGGTGCGCAGCCTGGAAAACACCGGTTAACAGGTGGATATGTAGATATTTGTGATTTCCTCTTGTTAACAGCAGACTGGTTAATGTTTTAGAATTACATGTTTTGTGTGTGTGTGTGTGTGTGTGTGAGTGAGTGAGAGAGAGTGAGGGAGAGAGGGAGAGAGAGAGAGAGAGGGGGGGGGGGGGGGGGGGGGGGGGGGGTAGGCAAAAAGCTGGAGAAGGAAAATCAATGTAGTGAATTTAATACGAATATCGGAAATAGTTGATGCAGAACGTCTTCTCTTTCTCTTTCTTGCTTTTGTTTAAAGTCAAGGCGATTCCCTTTAGGAAAACACACAGCCATGCGGTAACCGGTTCCAGCAGGGAGACTCTTGGTTTGTACAGCCTTCGATATGAACAGCATTCACTGTAGAAGTGACGACGTTCTGTGAGCCCTAAAAAAACAGCATCATTATCCCCAGTAGATCACGATTCGCTAACTTCTCAATTGTAGTAGAAACTGCAGTGAAGACATTGGAAATTAAAAGACGGTAATGTCAAAAGCAGTCAATATAGCTTAAGAAAAAAATTAATACAAGACAGCCCCTTTCGTAGGCTATATGAAATACAATTCAGAGGTATTCTTGCGGAACCACCCGTGAGAAGAAAAGTATGGGGTGGAATCGCAGCTTCTCCAGCCTGATATTTCTTATATCACGAAGAAGAAAAATCCCCAAGCGAGTTAAATTGTGGAATTATTTAACTATTATGGAGACCCCGCTGCGACATCGTAACCACGATCAGGTCCGATTCCTCATTGAACAGCTGCTCACGGTCCCTCGCTCTGCGCTCGGGTAGGCTAGATGGTGACAGACACCCAAACAAACGTGACCGTGGTTATCAAGCAGGCTACCTGAGACACTGTCACGACAGTGTCATTTTACGTTTCAAGTACGCATGTTGTACGAACTAGTACCATATAGCAACTGACAAGGTTACCCTAAACAACGTGTCGGCTATACCGAAACCGGGAAGCAACAGCTGAAAAGCTTATTTGCTGAACACGAAATTACGTGTTAAATATTTCACATGCTCATCCTCTCTGCCAGATACTGATTGCCATGTGCTAACTGAACGTTCACCCACGCTGCTTGCCTAGGGGCTTATTTGCTTACAATTAATATTGTGCATGTTGAAAGAACAAACTCCCATGTACAGTTAGAGATATGAAGCAGTCCATCTGACGACAGTCCACCAGTCCGTTTGTCATCCCTTTGCATCTTTAGATGCCTATGCTATTTTGTACATCTCAATGGAGAGAGACTGCATGCGCGCGCGCGCACGCACACGTATATTTTACATTGCATTGTAGAGCTATCGATAGAGTTCTGGACTGTTGGACAAAGAAACGTTGTCCCAGTTGGAGTCAAATTTTCACACTTAGTAGGGCTATACCAATTTGCAAAGACGAGGTCTGTGTCTGTGATTTCCCATTTGAAAAAGGGTAAATTGGATTTTCATGTGCAATGCATTGAAATAGTCACGTTAATCACCTAGAACTACCAGAACCCTTTATAATGTGGCGGTATTGTATGCAGATTAATTCAGGCTTCATCAGATACAGAAAGAAGACCATCCTTACTGGGTAGAACATATTTTAAATGGGAGCTAGGGCTTAGTGTGCCGATTAGTAGCCTACTGATTATTGGTTTACAAAATCAGCCCACACTGTAGGCTACACGTTTGCCAACAAACAGCAGTAGGCTACAGTCAATCGGTTCAATTAGAGGAACGCACTCAAGAGAATGAATCATTATTTACATTGTTGGCATGGAACTGATGTGAGCTAATGAACACATTCCGTATGACGACAGCACTCTTTCCTTTGGGTGTCAATATGTGCTTTAAAAAAATAATACAGATGTGAAAGCGCACAATTTTCTTCGGCAAAGTAAAATGTCCATGCAGTGGTAAGTCAACTCTAACAGAGTACAACTCTAACATAGCCAAATAGGGACCATACAGAGTTGATTTAACACTGAGTATACTGTGTGTAGGATGCATGTTTTTTTGTTGTTTACTGAGAAAATGTTGCCATGGAGCAATATGTAAATCAATGTCACTCGTTCATTTTAAACTTTTCTGTAGTTCTATTGGTAGCCTATAGGCCTAAAAACACTTTCATATCAGCGCGAAACGTATGTGTAGCCGGCTATAGCTCATTTCACCTGCCTAAAAAGTTAGGATTAAGCTTTTAAAGAAAATGGGTAAATTGAGACAATTTAATTCGACCGACGTTACGGGCTTTCATTATTAAAACATGCTATAAACCTTATAAGGAAATCGTAATTGATACACACGCCAACATAAAGGGAGATAAATGGAAGCTCACATTTAGTACTGTACCATCCGCCCCAAATGTCAGCATGCATTTGTAGTCACTTGTCACCTGTGACAACCGCGTTCCCGAATGCACTCTCGTGTGCACGAAATAAAAATGGTTCAACTAATTGCCAGATCGGAGATGGCGCACAGTATGCAAACTGACTCTTTAAAATGTTAATCAATCTGGTTGTCTGCGCGATGACATTAAACTCTAACCATGGACCAAACTGAACGTTGCATAATAGTTTTAATATTTTCTTTACTCTTTGCTATGTATTGTTCCCAAACTGTAATATTTCGTTGTGTAATATTTGTTGTATGTAGGGATACAATACGGATGACAAAATATTGCAGTCGATACTTCCCCCTTGTAGTCAGTTTTTATATCAATGCGTGACAAGCAACTTAAGCAAATCCTCCCCAACAGTGCCACCTACAGCCCCAAACGAGTCATGCAGCATACAGTCTGTTTCTCTTTACCAATGTGACAGACTAATGCAGCAAATTCAAATGAACATTTTCTGTCTGGTCAATTTGGAGAAATCAAATGTGTTTTAAAGAACGTTCAACAAGAAGTTGACATACCCAAACTATACTACAAATAACAGTTCCCGCA
Organism: Synaphobranchus kaupii; assembly: GCA_029718625.1. Taxonomy (NCBI): domain Eukaryota; kingdom Metazoa; phylum Chordata; class Actinopteri; order Anguilliformes; family Synaphobranchidae; genus Synaphobranchus; species Synaphobranchus kaupii. Next base: position 14,495,182 of record CM056385.1, on the reverse strand, counting down.
TTTGGGGCAATTACTTTAAAAGTTTCACACTCTGTCATGGTCTGATTATAAAACATTACAAGACACAATCCACAATTCCAACAAAACAATAATGTTATCACCATCTATGGTATCTTGTTTTGATTGTAGAGAAAAAACGCGACTAAAATATCCAACAAAAAAATATTTGTAAATAGGATACTGATATTGCCATCGTTATACGCCATTATTCGAATCTGATTACTCGTTTTATCATAAGGAAACTGACATTAAATGTAAAATTCTTATTTAAAAAATAATATTAGGTTCATTTAATTAAAAGAGCCTAAAATATGAAAGCCCCCTTTATGACATCCTTTTGACTACGGCCTTAAAGCCACTACGCATACTCAAACCTACCAGGTTTACTTGCATTTAGTATTTTTCAAGACACATGTTTAATTTATTTGGATTTTAAAACCAGATGTTGAGACTACAACGTATGGCTACGGAAGAAAACCCGCATACAATGCATTCTAATCGTTCAAAACAAAGCATATGTACGACCTTAATCGAAACGTTTATTTCGACTTCAGAACCTCGGACAGCTCTTGGTTGGGGCGTTGTTCTAAAGACGCGGAGGTCACAAGCCAGATTAGACACAATCACAATAAATTAATAAAAATACTTTTGACAAACACAAAAATCTTTAATACAAGTAGGCCTAATTCCAGCACAATTCAAGGCGAACTCTTGCCAGTCTTTTACCAAGCCCATAACAATTACCCCGCTATTTGTATTTTTAACTGATTTCTTTTGATGATAAAAAGGCATAAGGCAGCATACCTGACGTTGATCTCCTCAAAGGAAAAGTCATGCTTCTTTAAATGTGGAACCAAAAAAGTGTGGAGTGTGCTCGCAGTCCTCAGACCCGTGCAGTGAAAGGGAGAAGATGGTACAAAGTTTAAACCGTATTTAAAGAATTCTCAAAGGCATCGACGAGAACCCATCAAAGCCGCGCGAGTGGTGATCCGAGATCATTAACGGACATTAGTGACAGGCCATTATGACTTTTAAAATGTTCATTAATGATTCATTGGGAAGTATTGTTGATCCGGCAAACACTGATGGAGCATTTTATAAACGGTGCTGTGCGCTCGGCAAAACAAGTCATCAGGCATACGCATTGCAACTGTACATGTTGCTCAAGCCGAGAATCCGGATGAGTTTTCTCTCGGATTACAAAAAATGGCTGTAAAATGATCCTCTAATGCACCAGAGTAAACCAGTTATGCCAGGCTCCCCTCTTTCAAGTAGAATGCATCAACGTGCATCAACGGATATGACAATGGCCATTAGATAAAGGTTTAAACAATGCACTGGCAGCCATGAACATTTACACGAGGTTAATTACAGCCATTGTAGTCTGCAGTATTGAAACTGCACGTTGCCCCCTTTGCCGAATAGGCTTTAGTATACACTCTCAAAAATGATATCCAACACACTTTCACTGTTACTATATACTTTTGTGTTACTTTCAACATATTTGTGTCAAAGGTACTACTTTTGTGCTACTTTCAACACATTATGTGTCAAATTACACAATTTATGTGTTAAAAATGAGACTTGAAAAGTAACAGACAATATGCTGTCCTTAAAACCTTAAATAGACACGGAGTGTTAAAATATGACATGTTCTCTCTCACTCTCTCTCTATTTCCACCAGCTTTCACTATGATGGCCATTGACTCTTGTCAATATAACATAGCGGGTATGGAGCTGATAATTATAGGATGCTCCAGCCTTGAAAATGTTCCATTTTAAAAGTGCGACAGATCATATTGTGCAGTCATTTTCTCAACCTTGGAGCACTAAATGTAGATCTATTTAGAAAAGTTTACCATAATCAACTTATAGCCTTCAGTTAGCTAAAGCGGGTGACAAAATTGTACACAGAGGGAAAATGTTATGCAAAACGTAAAACAATACGTGAGATAAGAAGTGTCCAGCGGTGAACGCTAGATGGAGCAATTTCTTCGTATCAGATATTGTTCGTGATTTTAGCCGTCTTTGCTGCCGTGGTTCTAAGGAGTACTTTTCAACAGAATTTTAAGAACAGTCCCTGACATTTAATCTAAAATCGATTTCAATATGGTTATTAGAAAGCTTCCACTTCGTCCTGTACGTCGCCAGTCTACGTCTAAACTAAGCGCAAATAAACACTTGCACAATACTGAACATTTAGTGACTAACAGAATATTAAAACAATAAGGAATCAGTTAGGTAAGCACTATGGTAATTGCATTACCCCCCCCCCCGTCCTAGAACACTTTAGAATAATTTGTTATATATAAACAAACTCATAATTGGCAGAATTATGTTGATGGATAAATCGTGTGTGCAACCATAATAATCTTTCCTAGGCTCAGGTAAAATTTTCCAGAAAAATAATTAACAGTAAACCACTTGAACACAGCTCCACTGGTGTGTGTGTGTGTCTATATATCATACCCTCTTTCTGGACCCTGATTTTGGTTTTCAACCAGTGACTGACTACCTGCCTCCACAGCCAGGCAAGTCCATCTCAGGTGGAAATCTGCAGTGTCCTGCTTTCTCATTCTCTGCCTTCTGTACCATGTTATCACTCAACCTAGAAGTCCAATTCTGCCGTGAGGCTTCTTGTGTCGAAACCAGATTCAGCAGCACTTGTGTTTGCAGGCTGTCTTTTTATCACCTGCACCAATGGTGACTATCAAGGAATGAGACGCCTTATTTCTGGCGTGTTTTGATGCAGGTTTAATTCAGAGGAGTCAAAGCTAGCTGGAGGAATAGATGTGCTTTTCAAAATAAATAAATAAAAAAACTCAGCAAAACATGAAAAAATATGAAACCTTCCATAGAAGAGAAACCATATCTAATACTGTATCACAAGTTACAGTATTGCAAGGTGTTGCTCTGCCTTTTAGGACGAGTGTTACAGTAGTTACACTACACCACCCCGGTCACGTCTGTCATGAACGGACTTAGAAAACTTGATTGCAACAGTTATTGTGCGCTATAATATATCAACAGTTTTTAACTCCCACTCAAGAAGCTTCAACACCTACCGCCGCTTCCCTCCCCTTAAGTCACTCTCCCCACAGCTCAAACCAATTAAGCCCCTCACTAGGCCAGTCAGGTCAAATCCCCAGTGTGGCCAGGTTCCTGGGACTGGCCTGGGCTTGAAACCTTAAGAGCATATGAATGCAATGACTCAGAAAGCTTGAGAAGGACAGAGTCTCTGGGGTTCTATACGCAGTATCCATTCCCAAGGACAGAGGAAAGTATTCTCACCGTCATCTCTCTTAGACAATATCAATCATCTCTACTCAAATGCCAAAAAGCCTTGTTGATTAAGGAAGAGTATAAATTAATCCCAATTATAATATTGCAAGGATAACACTGATATGTGGGTGTGCCTCTTATGACTATTCCAGTGATGTAATGAGGTACTGTACATAAATGCGCAGCGTTCTTTTTTTAAATGGTTGTGGATTTTTTCAGTCAAACTAAGGACATTTGTAGTTTAGGACAGGTGCAACTAAGCGACACCTCAGGGGGCCTTTTCAGACACAGCCGAAGCTCCGTTCCACCATTTTAACAGTGAAAACAAAATGTGTATTAGCAAATACAGAGCCTAGCCTGATTTTTGCTTCAGGAAAAAATGACATCACTGATACAAATGCTAAACACTTGGGTGCATTATCAAACTGACCACAAGATGGAGGTACTGCTAGACGGAGAAAGATGTAGACAAGGCTTTGATCCCTAATAGAATTACCTAAAGAAAATATCACTACCCTAATGATAGTTAATGCCATTTTTGGTCTTAATTCTTTAACTTAAAGCGTAAAACTGAGATTTAAGCGTTTTGCTGCATTATATTTCTCAAATAGCTAGACAATTGCTTGCAGTTGTACCCACTTTTTACTTCTCAGTTGACCTACCTGGTAAAATAAAAGTGAAATAAAATCTAATTTACACCATTACATTTACACTTTTTAATTTCATTTTGTTTCCATAAAGTATAATATTGGTAGGTATAGGACTGGGTCCTCTACACCTTTCTCATATTCCAATAGATAAAAAGATAAAGCATGTTCAGCGATACTGCCAAAGTTCAAAGTTCTCCAATGTGATGGGAATCCAGCAATTAGCTAATTTGTTCACAACCTGATGAATGTATTTGAGGTGGTTGAATTTTATGGGAATGATTACCCTGGAACAATGGAAAGTCATTTTACAAAATGATATAGTGCTTGGGAGGCCTGGGAAGGTCTCCAGTCTCCAGTCTTTTTTCACCTGTTCAGTTCACATAATATCCCCAGCTGAGCAATGCACATCAAGCTGACCAAATTAAGGCTCTGAAATAAAACAGAGATGGCGATTTTTAACCATCAGGTGTTTAAGCACCCCCACAGCTCTTTGTTAGGGATAAAAATGTTTATTATTGTTTTTATACCTCATTTCAAGATTGTGACTAATTTCATCTCAATTTTTTACGAGATAGAACCATTTGAAACCCCTAACGGCCACACATTTTTCTTGAATATGAGGATTTCAACTGTAGATTCAGACAGAAGCAAATGCCACTAAGCTATTAATGTAAGGGCAAAAACATCCCCATCCGATACTCAAGCTACAGACAATGGCGCCAAGTAATCTCAAGCAGACAGCAAGAAAGGCTAATGTAGGCTGAGCCTCACCTGAAGTTGAATCTGAGAGTTTGACCAGAGTTCGCAGGCCATGGCAGCCCCCGCCCCCACCCCCAAATGACATTTCAGCATCCCTCCACCGTGTGTGACAGGGAATCCTTGTCTTAAAAGGTACCGGCCTGCCAGTAATGTCCCAGAACTCATTTCCAACTGACAGACGCCATAAAATACAGGCCCATAAATAGTCTCGCTCATTTCCTTCCTCCGGCTCGGGCACAAGCAAGCCTGTAAGGCGAGGAGCCAGAGAGAGCAAGCGAATGCCACACCCGGCCTCTGGGCCCTGGGACTGCCATAATGATATTGTACACATTCCTGCTCTATTGACAAGGATGTCTAAGAAATTAATCTGAGTGGATTTTGTCTTTTTAATTTACCCCCGGCCCCGCCAGCCCCGTATTAAACTCCTGATCTATATGTTCCAGGAGGGTAAATCAGAATCACACGGAGGTCAAGGTATCATGGGGGGATGTGCAAAACGCACCCTGGTGGGCCATTATAAGGGCCCAATACGTGAGCTAGATACAGATGAAAACTCCTGGAGGGCAAAGCCTTCACATGACTCGTTACAAACATGGGGGTGGGGGGGACAACAACTGGATATCACATCGGCCAGAAGGAATTCAATTAAACTGGGAGCTTGCATTAGGGCTGAGTCCAACACTTCCCCTGACCTGTGGGGTGGGGGATGAAGACGCCAAATTTATCATATATTTCCATATGTATTCCAACGGGAACAGGACTCCTATTGTTCCAATCCAATAGAATACAACTAAAGACTTAAAGGAGTCTTATTCCAGTCTGATTGAATACGATTCAACCACAGGAAACCTGGCCGAGAGGGCCTTCGCAACTATGAAGAGACTCAGGATTGAAGAGGCAAGTGAAAACATTTATGAATATTGAAATAGTTATGTCACAATTGTTCAGCCACGACTTGAGATACATTTTTAATGGGAATGTGTAACAATGATGAACACATTATAAAATCATCACTTTTCACAAGTCTGGCATGTGAACGGCGAGTAATAATTTATCACTTCTCCTCTGGGTTACGGTGAGCATCGCACACTCCAGTGCACGCTCACTTTCCAAAGGCCAGTTATCTGTGTCAGCCATTTCCTTTCGCTGCATCATCTCCCATCCGTTTTGGAGAACACAGACTGGCATGCGTGTCACCATTTCCTTTCCTTCTGGACACCAGCATTTGAGCTGGACAGTCACTCGTGCAGGCAGTACATCACAGATATCACACATATATTCCGGCTTTTAGCATGTGCTTTAATACAGAGCGACTCACACGGATATCGCAAGATATTTACCAGAGTAAATCAGGTTAAATACATTGTTGAAGGATATAATTGCTGGGGCAGTTCGACAGGTGAGGAAGTTGTGTTACAATTGCCACTGTTCAACTGGGAATTGAACCGACAACTTCTGAACTACAAGCCCAGTTCCATAACCATTATGCCAGGATTGAATTCCACCACTGTCCTAAAGACGAGCACATTAGCGGACGTGCCGCTTGTGATGCCGGCGGAAACTCAGTTTGACTGTGATGGCACACATGCTGTATATCACGCACCAGCCACTCCAACATGGGAAGGCGGTAGAGATGATGTCATTGTATGTGCAGCCAATTGAACTGGAGGGAAACGTCCACAGAATGACAGCAGCTGCCTTTTCTGACTCCTCTGAATTAGACTGCACTGCAAAACCAGGCTCCTGTTATGAGCTGAGCAGCCGTCAAGCTGAGAGGTTTAAAAATACCGAAGAGCTGATCCACATCTTGTGCTCTAAATAGTGTGGAATGGTGTGTCTGGCCTGATTAATGCTACTGTAAGTAACCGGCCTTTTCCATGTAGCGCTCTAATAATGTACTTCCCACAGGAAGTATCGGCTGTCCTCTTCCCATGCTGTGTCTCACTGCAAAAGCGGCTGACAAAGGTGATTCTTCCTGTCATGGATTTCTGCCTGCTCTGTCTTGGTTCGGGCGTTGCCTCTCGGGCCTGCGAGAGGGAGTCCGTGTCGTGTTTTCTCCCTCTCCGGTACTCATTACCTTTTACTGTTTGTAGAATCTATTATATTGAACAGTTGTAGCAAAAGCTGGGCACATATTCTGACCCTTCAAGACCATGGTTGAGTGGTCCTGATTTGAGGACTAGTACAAAAGTATAAAAACACTATCTCAAAAACAATACATTGTTTTAACACCAAAATTAGACAATATACGTACAGCTATAATGTCTCCTTGTCAGTAAGCACAGTGAATTCTAAGACAAAAAAGGAAGAGGTTTTTATTTAAGCTTAAATTGTAATACAACAGTCCCAAAAGCAGAGCATATCAAGGAGGAAGTCATATTTCTGAGAGACAAGAGGGGATTGAAAGAAAAGCAAAGGAAGGCTGTCAGGACAAGGATAGAAGAGACTGAACTCTACCAGAGTGGCTGGGGGATTGTGGGTAATGTGGGGAGCTTTGGAAACATCCTCACAGGCCTTGCTTTGGGAGCTCCAGCATTAGAGCAGACCTGGGATCAGTAGAGGACTTGTGAAATAATAATGCTGCTTCCCACCCACCTCAAAAAGTCCTAAGCATCTGCCATTAGCCTCGCTCCCGCTTCTCTGCCAACCTCAGCCTCCTCCCTCCCACCTGATGGGCCGTTTGTACTGCTATTGAATCATCTCCAGGATGTTACAGCAGTGAACCTCAAAGAAGCAGCCCACCTGTTTATGCCATTTCTGGGAGTTCCGGTGCTGAGTGACAAGAGCTGGGAGGGGGGGGGTTTGGTGCAGAGCCTGTATAAATGGTCACTGCCTCTCCCCTACCTTCCGCTCTCCAATTGTTTCAACGTGACGAAAGAGCGTCAGTGGCCGCCGTGCCAGCCTGCAGCTTGTCTGATGCGTTCCTTTGTGAGGTGAGGATTCCCCAAAATTACCCAGCTTTCCTTGCAGAATGCCTGGGCAGGTCCAATCCCCTCAAGCACTTATTATATTTCCTCTCATTGTGCTCTGCTTCTCTGGAAGATCTTGTTATGTTTGCTTTCTGAGAGCCGCCTGGGACGCAGGCCATGAGTCCCTCTTGTTGCAGGAGGCGATGGCGACATAAGATGGCCTGAATGACCTGTTCATCGTTATGTATTCTTACACTAGATTCAGACATTGGGCCCGTCAGACTGCACGGGAGGGTCAGAGGTAAACAGATATAAATTGCTTCAATTCTTCTGATTTAATTTATTCCCCCATCAATAATTCAGCAGCTCATTGACTGTTGGCACCATGACTGAAGGGAATGGTGAAAAGGGTCTTCTTGGAGTCTCTTAGGGTCTTGGGTTTTTACTATAAAGCCAAGCAGAAAAGAAAATGGGCTCTTTCCAACAACCAAGCAATGGAGATGGATGAAAATCTCCTCTGAGCCTCCATTTTGATTTCAGTGACCTTTAAGTACGGGTCTGTGTAGCCCACAGGGGAGGTGGCAAAGAGCCCTTTTGATGCGCTTCCCACTTGCACTTGTCAGGCTGTTCACAGCCCTTTACTGATCTTCCCGCCCCTGAATTAGTCTGCACATGCTCCCTGCAAATCGCCTGTTGTCAAGGCAATGAGGACACCGACCTCCCTGTAGGCAGAACTGTGATGCAAGGAGGATGGAGGTCATGGGTGCGTCTGCATGCTAACTAGCTACAATGGTCACTACTTTCTAGTCTAGCTACAGTCTCTCACAAGCATGTTATGTCATTTTAAACTTAAAATATATATACTTGCTGATCCTAAATTAACCTACGTACTAATACATTAGCTAGGTTTTTTGGGGCCTGCCTAACAGAAGCTGTCATGTCTATTACTAACATGTTATCAATTAGTAAACTCAAAAACCTTCCTGGGGAAAGTTTTATTATTTCACTCTCTTCATTTAATTTCTAGGCAAGGAGTTTGTTGCAAAAATAACTCCTGCTAATTCTGTAATTACAACACGCTTCCGAATGCATCCCACTAGTAAGTCAGGAGTTCTCCATAGTTCTCCTCTAAACAAACAGTGGAAATAAGCCAAGTCTTTCTTGGTATGACCTTAAGTTGTTGTCCAAAGTTCCCATGCTTGAGTTCCTTCATAGCCCCTTGTGTATATCTGGCTATTTACAGCAGCTACAGCTCAGCTGTGTTTGTGTGGCATTCCAGCCACAAAGATCCTTGTTGTGTGGATGTGCCTCACAGTCTGTGCTGTGTTAGTTGTGGCGCCACCCGTACCCGCGCATGGCCTGGCCACCTTGGCACCCACCGTACACTGTGCCCACCATCTACCTTCATCCATCGCTGGCCACCGAATGAGGTCAATTGGAAAAAGATTGCGGACAATATTGCTAGACAATTACAGAGCTCGTGTGCAATGGCGGGAGCAGGAGAGCAGGCACTTATTTTCATTAGACCCCCAACGCTACCAAGTGTTAAAATGAGATTCAGTGTGCAAAAGCCTTTAATCTCAAAGCTGGCAGCAACTGACAGAAGCAGACACTGGTGAGTAAAAAAAAAGCTGGGGTTTTCGGAGCGGAGGAAAGGTGCGATGGGTATTGATTCCTGACTGCTTGTTTTTTATGCAAAAGCTGTGATGCTGGGCCGATGAGTGAGTGGTCTGAAAGCAGACCTGACTGTCTGGAGCACGGGGAGCAGGGAATGACCCTGTCGGCAAGAGAATACGAACTCCAGAGACCATCCCCAGGCCCAGGGGTGTACAGTAGGAGAGAATAATGTGTGCGTGTGTGTGTGTGTGTGTGTGTGTGTGTGTGTGTGTGTGTGATCATGGTCAGAATTCACAGGGCCAGACAAATAACTAAGGATGAAAATAAGTACTTAGTGGTTTGAGCCATGGGAGATGAGAGAACAGTTCCAAGACAAAGAGCATAGATTAAAAAGGCCGGGAAACAGGTACATGGCCTTGACTAAAATCAGCAGGTGTTTTTGTCCTCAGCTGCCGCAGAGCTGGTGAATGCCCACATGGCAGATTGTGTAATTGTTTGAATGTGCTTCACCAATGGATTGCGGCATCGGGAGAGAGCGCGCTGGTCCAGTGCCAGCCAATTTTACCACACCGTGAGCGGGTAGAACACAGAGCAACAGCCAGCCTGCACATTAAACCTGGTTTGCACATTTAATAAGCTCAGTGACGTGAGCTTTCCTTCTCACACGCTCATGGGAATATTGATGAGCTGCTCACGTGAATCCCCACGCACAGCCAGCGGTGAAAGATCAGGGAGGGGGAGGCTTGCTTTCTGGCATCCACAGGTTACACGTGCTGATGACTAATGCCTGTTATGTTTTTATGTGGGATTGTTGGAGATGGTGTTACCATTTTTTGGGTTACCTGCACCTGTAGAATAAAACGTAAATGGAGTCTGTGTGCAAACACTGTATGCAGCACTGATGAAAGCCTGATCGGCTGAAACATCAGTTTTTTTGTGTCTTTTTCCTCTAGTTTTTAACCCCATTTTACATTCAGTCGTCCTATGCGTATGTGGGCCTTTATGTTTTGGACTGAGCGCGATCAGAGCCGCAGGCCTGATGGGACCAGTGCGGGCGGGACAAAAGCACACATGCAAACACACAGTGCCGGGTCATCACACAGACTGCCTTCCCTTCATTCATTTTATTATACATTAACAAGGGCAATTATGGCTTCATGGGCACACATTTTATGCTGAATTGAAAGACAAAACCTCTTTAAAGCAAATGGGACCAGTTGACATTTGCACAAAATGTACCTTGCATATTGTTGGCATTTAAAAAAAAAAAATTGTCCTTGAATTATCCATGTGTGGCTCACTGAAGTCAAGTGGTGTCAAATAAAACCTGTTGCCCTACAGTGCAGAGTGACCCGCCCAATTAAGGTTCTGACCACTCATTGTTTTCCAGCCAGGCTTCTTGACTCTGTACAGAGTCTGTCCAATGACTCACCAGTCAAAAAGCCTGGCTGGAAAACAGAGACAGCAATACAGAAGACACAATCCCTTCCCTGGGGCTGAAAAACAAGAGTGAAAGAGCTCATCTGTATGTCATTCAATTGCACATATACTAATATGCGCGCGCGCGCACGCGCACGCACAGACAGAGTTGAGATAAGCACGCGCTGTGAGGGGTTTTAGGCGAAATAGCGATGAGCCAAATGCGACAACACAAAAAGGGAATAATCCCTGGCAGTGCCAAACAATAAACACCCTAGTAAAAACAGGGATAGCCACGAGAAAACCGGGCAGAGAAAATACGCAGAAGCACTACAGCAAAAGGCTATAGCGAGAGCAGAAAAAATAAGGCACCTTCGGAACTTGACTATGGAGCCCGATAACTGGTGAAAATAATGAAACAAATATAAAACACGCACTCTCGAAATGGGGAGAGTGGGAGCGGAAATAGGAAAAAGAGAGAGAAAGGAGAAATAATCTCCAAGCTTTGAAAGAACAGGAGAAAACTGTCTAAAGAAAAGAAAAAAAAAAAAGAAAAAAAAAGACGGTCTTTCTTAAAGTCTTAGAGGCAGTAAAGCACAACCCTGTCCTTCGTGAAGGCACGAATAAATAATGAAGCACCTGGAAGAGGAATTCCAGGGCTTAAATACCTGGCGGCAGGTAAGCCAGGTGAAAACACTAATAGACAGGTGAAAACACTAATAGGCGGGGCGAAACCCCGCAATGGAGTACAGAAAATCCGATAGATCGGAAAACGAAGTAGAAAGCGAGGAAACGGGCAGCGTCCATGACACGCGCAAATGGGACTTACTCCATTTGTGATTCAGACATTTGACTTATCCGATTTTTTAAGCGTCTCTGCAGTATATATGCGGCATTATGCGTGCGGGGTGGAGATTTGATGAAAACGAGGCGTCTGCAAGTCGTGCAAGATACGCGTATTCAGAGTTTTCACTTAATCATTTTTTTTTCGCACAACTTTGTTCGGAAGAAAAGCTGGTTCATGTCTAGTGCCGCCAATAGATTATTATGAAAAAACAGCATCTTTCGCAAAAATGGATATTAGAATGAGTGCATGTTCTTTGAAAATAATATTGGTCTTATTTTCCTTTGCCTAGCCTACTTGCAATTATCAAAGAGCTGTCATAAAAATAAAAAAAAGTAAAAGTAGGCTATGATTGACCATCTGGTATATCATACCAGACCAATATTAGATGGTTTAATTGATATACAGTCTGGATCATATTTGCTTTGACAGAGAGATGATTTGTGTCAGCACAGCTTCTCCAAAATTAAGTTGAAGACGTCGCATATAGGCTATTGTGTTCAACCACCTTAGGCTACATGACTTTATTAGGTAAATCGTTAAAAAAAGATTTAAAAATAATTAGATTTTTTAATCTTTTTTTTTTTTTTTTTCAGTAAATCCAACGATTTATTTGTTTACTTAATAATATTGTGTGCAACCACTGACCAGCGATTATTATTTTGATTGTGTGATGGGTATATCCAAGTTGTCAAGAGGAGCTATGTGTTATGGTTTCTGGCAGCCTGCTGTTGTTTCTGCGGTCGTTCTTTTGATGGACGACATCGGGGCGATCTATCGGATTTTTCTGCATCCGTTTCGGTGTTTGAATCTCGCCCGGCAATTATTCCTTTCACCTGTTTTGGATTTCCTGCCGGTTATAAATAGCACAGGTGGTCTGCTTTACCGACGCTTCGAGATTGTCTTTGCTTTTGACTATCGGAGTCGGTAAGGAAAAGGATAGCGGTCTCTATGTTTCTGGTTGTTACTCGTCAGAAACATAGGTAGTCCGGTTAAGGAGTTAGGGTAAAGATTTATTTAGTCTTTTTGTTTCCTTCTCTCGTTATCCTTTTATTTTCCTCTACCTGTTACCTTTTTGTCAGCTCGTTCACACCTAGGGCTGTAGGTAACAGGTTATTTTTCTATTACGTTTCTTTCGCCCTTGTTACACAGGCTTTCTTTTGTTTTTCTCTGACCTCTAGTTATATGCCTCTTGTGTGAGTGCGTGAGGTTCCTTTGTTGTTTACTACTCGCTATCGCCGAGTTGCCCTCTTTTGGGGTTGTTTTGCGTTAGCTTACGCCAGGAGGGTTTTATCCCATTATTTTGTTTTATTTCCCCTGTTACTGCGGAGCTGTCCGCTTAGTGGCGTATTTCTAACAAATTACGCTTTCAGATTCCTTGGTTGTGGCGTTTGGTTCTCCGAATCTTTCACTCCACATTACAGAATCTCAAAGCCACATGGAAGGGCCAGCTAAACCACAGGTTTCTGTTAAAAGTCCGCCCAGTCAGGGCACTACAGGGGTTACCCCCGAGGAGGCTATTCTCTCGTTACAAAAACAACAACACCAGTTGATGGAGCAACTCCAACATCAGGGAGAATACCTTAGAGAATTTACGGAGAGTCTCCACAGATTCTCTGTTGCTGTCCATCCACCCCCAGTTGCACAAGCACCTACACCTCCCATACCAGCTCCACGCACCCTTAAAGAGCCTAAGCTACAATTACCGAATCGCTATGGTGGCCATTTCTAACGCAGTGCCTGATATTTTTTCAGGCACAGCCCTCTCGTTTCTCTACACCAGAATCCCGGGTAGCTTTCATCTTGTCATTATTAAATGACCAGGCTCTTGCGTGGGCGGACCCTCTTATTCGTGCCAATGCCCCTGTCGTTCGTGATCCAGTTCACCTTATGAACGAGATGCAACTAGTTTTCGATCACGAGGTTTCAGGGGAGGAGGCGGCTAGGAGACTCACTAGCTTGCGTCAAGGCACTAGGACAGTAGCGGGGTTTTCTATCACATTTCGAGCGCTAGCCGGGGAGACGGGATGGTCGGACGGCCCTTTAAAATCATTATTTCTCCAAGCATTATCTAATCCCATCAAGGATGTTTTAGCTATGCTAGAACCACCCGCTACCTTAAATAAACTGATAACTACTGCAATTCGTCTTGATAACCGGATGAGAGAACGTGAACGTGCGATTAAAGATCAGTCGCCCCGTTTAAAATCCGTGTTATCAAGAGACACTCCGCCTCCTGTGACCACGTACTTCTCCGTGGATCAGGAGGAGCCCATGCAGGTGGATGGGCTGTCCCTCCACAAATCTAAGCGGGTGAAACCGCGGAAGCACTGGTGCCGTTACTGTAGGTGAAAGGGTCAGTGTCCCAAGTTGGGGAGGAAACGAGGGTCCTCACTGAGGAGACCGAGATCTCCAGTGAGACTAAATAGTACTCGTTCTCTGACCCTTTTACCTGTCCGGCTGCTTTGGAATGGGCGCTCGGTTGGCGTAGACGCCTTTATTGATTCCGGAGCAGTCGAGTGTTTCATTGACGCTAAATGGGCTAGGGAATTAAAGATTCCTACTCACCGACTCACTAGTTCCCGTCAAGTTACGGCTCTCGATGGTCGCCCCTTAGGCTCTGGGATCATTGAGGAGATAACTGGTCCATTAATTATGCGCATTTCTCTCCAGGGGCACTCGGAGAAAATAACATTTTTTTTAGTTCAATCTCCGTCGTATCCACTCGTTCTGGGACATTCATGGCTGAGCTTGCATGACCATCATGTTAGTTGGGGCAGAGATAGGGATCCTATTCGCCAGTGGGGTTCCCAGTGTCAAACCCACTGTCGAACTTTCATTTAACCTTCGTCGGGCTGCATACCTGACAGTTCCGATTGCAGCTCTGATAGTGAGTGGGAGGAGATGGAGTCTCGCTCCGATCAAGATACTCCCTCCGTCCTCACTGGGAGTGGAGTGGAGAGTCTGTCCTGGGATCACTTTGCTGAGGGGGGTTCTTTAGAGGAAGATAGCCTTTCTTTTTCTGAGTTCGAGTGGGAGACGTCTTTTGACGTTCTTTCCGAGACCCCGGAAGTGGTAGGTTCGCTCGAATTTCGCCTGCCCGTTAATGTACCAGGGGAATATTCTGACCTTGCTGAGGTTTTTAGTAAACAAAGCGCTACTACGTTACCTCTTCATAGGCCGTATGAGTTGTACCCTGGCACGGTTCCTCCCAGGGGCTCACTGTATTCCCTGTCGGGTCCTGAAAGCACTGCTGAGGGAGTACATTGAGGAGTCGTTAGCTAACGGTTTCATCAGACCTTCCACTTCACCGGCCGGTGCTGGATTTTTTTTTGTTAAAAAAAAAAGACTGAGGTCTGAGGCCCTGTATAGATTATAGGGGTCTCAATGACATTACCGTTAAGAACAGATATCCTCTTCCACTCATGAACTCCGCATTTGAGCGCTTACAGGGGGCGTCGGTCTTTTCCAAGCTCAACCTTCGCAATGCCTACAATCTTGTGCGCATGTGTGAGGGCGATGAGAGGAAGACGGCATTTAACACACACCACGAACACTACGAGTACCGGGTGATGCCTTTCAGCCTCACTAGCGCCCCCTCTGTCTTTCAGGCGCTAGTGAATGATGTTCTCAGAGAGATGCTGGAGAGGTTTGTCTGTCTACCTCGACGATATTTTAATTTTCTCCCCGAATCTCTCCTCTCACGTCGGCCATGTTAGGCAGGTGTTGGAAGCGCTCCTTAAGGCGCGGCTATTCGTTAAAGCCGAGAAGTGCTCGTTCCACGCTGATTCTGTTTCTTTCTTAGGTTTCATTGTGACGGACGGAAAAGTCCTTATGGATCCAGAGAAAATTTCGGCAGTCAAGAACTGGCCAACTCCAGGATCAGTTAAAGAGGTGCAGCGCTTTCTGGGCTTTGCTAATTTTTATCTGCGGTTCATCCACAATTTTAGCACGGTAGTTGCACCCATTACAGCCCTTACAAAAAAAACATCATCCTCGCAGTTCCAGTGGAAATCTAGGGCTGAGGCAGCGTTCACAGAGCTAAAAAACAGGTTTAGCTCTGAACCCATTTTAATAACCCCTAATCCCTCCCTCCCCTTTGTGGTAGAGGTGGATGCTTCAGAGCTGGGTGTGGGAGCCATTCTGTCCCAGTACTCCCCGCTGGACCGTAAAACGCACCCATGCGCGTATTTCTCTCGTGCCTTAACACCTGCCGAGAGAAATTACGACGTAGGGGACCGGGAGCTGTTGGCGGTCAAATTGGCGTTGGAAGAGTGGCGTCATTGGTTGGAAGGAGCCAAACACCCTTTTACGGTCTGGACTGACCACAAAAATTGAATATGTCCAGCAGGCTAAGACGCGTAACTCCCGTCAAGCCCGATGGGCATTATTCTTCGCCCGGTTTAGGTTTATACTGACCTACCGACCCGGGTCGAAGAATATTAAGCCGGATGCGCTATCACGCATCTACGACCGCACCGATAAGGAACCACACCCGGAGCCCATTGTGCCGACCGCTCAGATTGTTGCTCCGGTTATGTGGGAGATTGAGGCGGTTGTTCAAAAGGCGTTACGCTCAGACCCGGGCCCAGGTGGGGGTCCGTCTCATTGTCTGTTCGTTCCGCCCCGTATCAGATCGCGAGTTCTCCAGTGGGGCCACTCTTCACAGCTGGCGGCCCATCCTGGCGTCCACCGGACTAGGGAATTTTTGTCGCGGCGCTTTTGGTGGCCTAATATGGAGAGCGACGTGCGGGAATTTGTCGCCGCTTGTTCGGTCTGTGCCCGCAGCAAGGGATCTCGGCTCCCACCCTCTGGCCTCTTACGCCCCTTACCCATTCCCAGCCGTCCTTGGAGCCATGTTGCCCTCGACTTTGTTACCGGGCTGCCTGCGTCCCAGGGCAACACGGTGATCTTGGTGGTGGTCGACAGGTTTTCCAAGGCGGCACACTTCATCGCCCTACCCAAGCTGCCATCAGCACCAGAGACCGCCCAACTGATGGTGGACAATGTTTTTAGGGTGCACGGCCTTCCTCTGGACGTGGTGTCCGACCGCGGCCCTCAGTTCACCGCTAGGTTCTGGCGCTCTTTTTGCGCCTTACTTGGGGCGTCGGTCAGTCTGTCTTCCGGTTTCCACCCGGAGACTAATGGTCAGACAGAGCACACTAATCAGTCCCTGGAGAACACCCTCCGGTGCTTGGCCGCCTCCAAACCTACATCATGGAGTCGCCATCTCGCCTGGGCGGAGTACGCCCACAACACGCTGCGCAACACTTCCACAGGTCTCTCTCCCTTTGAAGCTCAGCTGGGGTATCAGCCTCCCTTATTTCCTGAGTTGGAGAGAAATGTGGAGGTACCATCAGCAGGGTCATTTGTTCGGAGGTGTCGAGCAGTCTGGAAGCGTGTGCTTTAAATCAGATGGTATGATGACAGTCAATCATACTTTCACATCTTTTTTCTACTTATGACAGCAAGTAAGCTAGGCCAGGGAGAGTAAGGCCAAATAACATGCTTTCTTTCTTACATCCATTTATGTGAAAGATGCTGTGTTTTTCATAATCTATCGGTGGCGCTAGACATCAACCACCTTTGCCCCAAAGTTGAGCGGGAAAAAGTGACTTGGTTTGGTCCTACATGAAATCCTGTACTTGTATCAGGAGTCAGAGGAGCTAATGGGGCTTTGACAATCGGGTGTCGCTTTGAATAACGTACTCGCCTGTTATTCATAGAGCGTGGGGGGTTACGTAAATCCTGCCTGTCCCATTTATTTCTCACTGCTTCTTAAACCATCACTGCCACCATGCAGTTTGAGTCCTCTGAGCCAAGTGGCACTCCAAACAGCATTGAAACAACAGGTTTTTAAGCCATGAGAGGCGTAACATGCAGAAAAGCTTGTCTATTCAGATAATAGAAAAAATAAACAGTGGGCTGTATTGCATTTATGTGTCTATTGTCAAAGACACAAGTTAAAACGGCTAAATCAAAATATTTTATTATATAGCCTGTAGGCAAACACTATGTTACACTCACAAATATTTCCATTAGCCATTCGGGAAACATTGTACGCTATACTCACAAAGGCTGCCTTTGGCCTATAGGCAAAACACTTCTAATTACACACTCAAATTCTTCCCTTATGCATTCCAGCCTGTAGACGCACTCCCCCTCACTCACACTGTCCTTGGAATGTCAGTTTTGTTCAAATTAAGGTGGTTGGAGTTAATTAGAGGCTGTTTCTGGATAATTCTCCACTGACCTTGGTGACAAAGAATATAATGGTGAGCGGATTAGTCTGGGCCCCATATTTCAATGAGCTAGGTGTCTGACATGGAGCATAGGCAAAGGGCATTTTGACTCTTCTCAATGGACAACTTTCTGCCGATGATGTAACTGCCCTGCCGCATCTGCCCTTATGGAAATGTAATATACTGCAGTATATTTTAAATATATTGTGAATATAATTTTGATATATTTACAATATACTGCAGCATATTCCTTTTCCATAGGGGTGACCTTACCCCTTCCCCATGCTCACATGAAACGCTGAGAGGAGGGAGAACGTTTTTTAACATTCCCGGTGAGCATGTTCTTTGTCCATTCATCATGGACAGCAGCACAAGGCCACCAGTGTTCATGCCATCTGCTTCAATCAATGCAGAAAATGTCTGCCTTAAGTGTTTAAAAGTCTGTCAAAGCCTTTTTTCTTCTCCAAAAATAAGTTATTAATGTTTTAAGTTACTTTTTGCTTGACAAGTGAAATTCTCTTACCCCACTGGCAAATCTTGAAATGAGTTAAACTCTCACACCCCACTGGCAATGTTTTGGTCTTATTTAGCAAAAAAGTAACAGATTCTAAAGTCTACATATAAGATTCAAATGCTTGTTAAGATTAGATTTTTGCAGTGTTAAAAAGGGCTGACTTCACATGCAAACAAATCAAAAGATCCCTGAACAGTTAATCTCACTAAAGAGTTGTAAACTGCACCTAGCCCAAGTCAGAGTTATTTACGTGCCAGTTCAGTAAAAATAAATCTTGTTCTTGGAAAGAAGGGCCAAGACAAATACAATGGACTGAAAACCTAATGATTTTGAGACATGGTCACAACACACAACACACAGTGACACCAACTCAGTTGCTCCCTGCAACTCCCAGCTACATGTTCACAAACTGGGTTGGTGTGTCTGAGATCATGCATGCACGCACACACGCATACGTGAGCACAAACCTCTGTGGGCTGAGGACATGGCACGCAAGAGACTAATTGGCATAAAGGCTGCAGCTACCTGAGGGTATTCTGGGAATCTACATGGGCATAACCCTGTGATCCTACACCCATTGCTAAATGGCATTATCAAAGATCTCCCAAAGCACAGCCTACAAGGCATGGCAAGACATCAAAGTGGCACAGTGGTCACAGGGCAGCAGCCTCAAGAGCACAGATGATATTCAGTTAAAAAGTGAGTTATTGCGGCTTTGGCACCAGCTGTATACCATATCTCTCTCCTGCAACAGCCTCTAGCTTGTCAATAAATGGCCTGACTGCAGTGGTAATGGTTGTACCTGGTGATGAACAAAAAAACATGTCAACAGGAGTGCAGACTGCATTGAGTGTGTCAGTTGTGACCCCCAGGGTGTTTGAGATACACTGATCTTCTGATTGACATGCTATGGTTCCTTCCCTCTTCTCTAAAGCAAGGCCAGCACCCATTTACCGCATTTCACTTACTTGAACTGCATTGACCTAACATTCAGCCAGTGTTATGACCAACCCCCACTGACGCTGAATTCTCCTGGCTTGAAGCAGTCCATCATAATGATATTTATGCACTGTCAATTCATGATTTATTCACCCACCCCAGGCAACTGTTGAGGACACGCAGAGGTAGAGAGGGAAAAGCTGGAGTACCTAATGTAAATTTAGACTAAAAAACACAGGCCGCAGTCAAATCCCAACTGCAAGGGATGTGAATATTTGACTTGAAATGAGCTTATATATTGGTCTACGTGAAGCCACTGTACTGAGCTATGGGACGGGAAGAATACCTCAAATGCAAATGTACAGCCTCTGCAGACCGGCAATGGGTAAGTCTATTGTGGCTGGAGGAGACGCACAGTCCACTGGCACTCACCACCCACTGTGGTATTAAACAGTTAAAGCCATTTTACCTGGCTCAAGGAAGAGCTGGTGGAATCTCTAATGTATATACCAGGGGTGTCAAATCATGTGAACACCATTATGTGGGTGCAGGTTTTTGCATTAGCCCTGCACTACCATATGAAGGATTATTCAGCCCAAAATGAAAATAAAAATGAAAATGGAGGATTATTCAGCACAAAATTTTAATTAAAATTGAAAATTAAAAACTTTTAAATTCATGATTAGACATAGCTTTAAAAGTCCTCCCCAATAATTTGTTCCAATCACCTGGATTTGCTAATTATCACAAATTCTTCAGCCAAGAGCTAGGCTTGCTAACTAGGCTAATTAGTGAAATTGTGAGTTAATGGGTGGAAGAAACACAGAAGGACTTTTCTTTTCTGACCCCTGGACTTTCCACCTCTGCAAACCGTGTAGTACGATAGACTATGTTGTGCCACGTTAAACGTTGGATTGGATCAGTTGTTGGACTGCTGGAAATAAATTAAATCCTCTCGTAAAACAAATGAAAAGACCGCAAATGAGTCACTGGATCGTTTAAACTTTTAACCTGGCTCCGGTACTTTAAGCGAACAGTAGTAAGGCATAGCTTCAAAAAGTCTTGACAGCCAGATTCTATTCTATATTTTATAAAAAATGAGAAATGTTAATGTAGGCTATTTGAAAGTGAGTCTGCTTCGTGATACAAAAAATCCACAGTTAAATCTTAAATTAGCTTGCTATAACCCCTTAATCTCGCTTCGTACACCCCTCTGCTTTGTGAATTCCCCCCAGGCTTCCATTTATTTTGTTTTTTGGAAAGCGAAATGACTAAGGTTGAGATTAAGCCTGTACTACAAGGGTTTCTTCTCCTGACTTATTTTTCCATAGAGTTCAATAGGAAAATTTGTCAGGAGAAACAACCCTTAGTGATCCTATCAGGATCCTGTACTTTGTCTGTCTGTTTATTCTGTGTAATTATTTTTCCTGATTTATTTTGCTTATTTCCCCGCATTACCCTCGCGATTGCCTGTTTATTTTCCTCCGTTTATTCTCTGTTTATTATTTTCCTGACTTCGTGTATTGTGTTTAGTATTGTTCCATCACTCTAGTTTCCTTGTCAGTCCGCGTTCCATGTTTCCCGAGATTCCACTCCCTGTCTTTGTCATTGCACTATTCGGGTGATTTTGGGAACATTAGGGTTTCCTCTGTATTTCATATCTTGTTTTCTTCCTTCTGGCTTTCTTAATATGTTTATATAATACTAATGTACTAATCATACTAACTGTTAGATTAGATTTAATACTAACCTGCTAACAAACTAATGTGTATATAATACTAACCAGCTAACCTACTAAGATTAGGGTTTTAGAGTTCACTACTAACATTACTAATTACTAATTCATCTTGAATTTCTACCTGCAGCTCCTCTCCTCTTTATCCTATCCCTGCATCTATCTGTGATTTCTCATTCTCTGCACGTGTGTCCACTTCCGCGTTCCTCCCCTCCGAGCTGTGCATGTGTCTACCTGCTAACCCCAGGCCATTTGTTATCATTGTGTCTATGTGCATTCCAGTCCATGTCTTACGTTTCCCCGTTATTGTATCATTGGTCATTGTTAACCCTCATTGTTCTCACCTGTGAGCAATCTCCCCTCCCCGCCTCTGCACACCTGATTCCCATTATATCTGTTTCTGAGTTTTTGTTATCCCTCGTCCTTCTCCTGTTGTTATTGTATTTTTGTATTCTGTCTTCATTTTGTTTTCATTTTGTTCCCCTTAACACCTCCCTGGTCTTGAGTCCTGTCTGTGTTCTCGCGACCCTGATTTTGGATTCTGTTTTTGTGCCTCTGCTATGCCTTCCCGGTTCCGACCCCTGCCTGTTCTGTGACTACTCTTTGGACTCTGTTTTTGTACCATTGCCCTGTCTCCCCGGTTTTCGACCCTGCCTGTTGCACTATGGATTGCTGCCTTGTCCCTTTATTAAACTTCGTTTTTTTGTACTTCCTGCCTGCTACTGGGTCCTGTTTCCACCTACCCTTACAGATTCATCCATATTTATGTTTCTCCTGATACATTTTCCTATTGAACTCTATGGAAAAATAAGTCAGAAGAAACCCTTCAAGTTATCCATCCATATCTACTGCATATCTGGCAGCAGGGTGATGCTTTGAGGCTCGTTTGATACCTTAGACCCTTGATGACTTACAGCCATTTTACCAACCATGTATTCCATACTGTTCCAGCATAATTTACAGCTAAATCTAGTCCCACCCCCCAATTCCCATCGAGATCCATTCAAATGCAGAGACGTTATAGTATAGCTTGTAAGAGTACCAGAAAATAAGCTATCAAGTGTCTTTTGATGTTGTTGGGTCACAGACATCAGGAAGTCATGGCATGCAAAGGATATGTGACCAAATATTAAACATGACTACTTTATTCTACATTATGTTAAACTGTCCAATATTTTTTGATGCCCAAAAATGGGGGGGGGGAAACTATCTACAAAAGGTTCTATAATTTCTAAATGGTTCATCCGATATGGATGAAAATACACTAATTAAAGCTGACAGTCTACAATTCAACCTCATTGTCATTGTATCCTTTCAAACTCAGTGCTAGAGTACAGAACCAAAATAACGACAATGTTATTCACTTCACCTGTCAGTGGTTTTAATGTTGTGGCTGATCGGTGTATACGGCATGTCGTGGTTTATATCTTACGTATGTCAAGTAAAATGAACTCTTATAAATAAATTCTAAGTTCAGTTGTTTAAAAATAAATTAAAGTAATCAAGGTGTTTATTAGCCACATAGCGATGGCTAATTTTAACATTTAGCTTTTTAATGGCTATGGCCAGGAATGTATTGATTTTAAGCTTTTAAAATTACACAAGTTAGAAGTACAACATTTATTTTTCACGTAAATAAATTGAACTTCTTTTGCACCCAGTATCTTCTTGTCAGGAGCAAATTACTGTGATGACCTCCTGGCCTGACCTGTGACCCTTTTACGGTAAATGGCTGAGATGACATACACAAGCAGCAAATCCATTACATCAAGGTGAAACTGGGCGTCCCTGCTTATCACATCACTGAGTGTAGATTTACAGCATGGCGACAACGCAGAATTACTTAATCCGCTCACTCCTTCTGCCTTGCCAAATTGCACTGAGCACCTATCAGCTCTACCTGTCAGCTTCAAATGAATCTTAAGGCTTCTTGTAAACATCAATAATTGCTTGAAAATTAACTCTAGGGAATGAATATCAAACACAAGCTAATTGCCCTTAGGGCAGATTTAGGACTGCCCATTATGCCAAGCAAATAGTTTGTCTGGGTTTCTGGTATCTCACAGACCCATCCTGGACGCATTTACTAAACGATGTAAATCCATGGAAATGTGTGTGGCATAAGAGTGAAGCACAGGAAGAGCTGCTGAAGGTGGACGCTGGAACCGTGCCATATGGACGGACCTGCATTCACAGGGCTGGATGGCTTAATTACATATCATTCGGAGGAATTTACGGTGATATCCGCGGATGCTCGTGAAAGAATTTCATAAAAAGAATAAGAGGTGGTAACACTGATGGCAGTTGGGAAATATTGTTGCCACTTTAATAAGGCAAGGGGCAACAGCAGGGCCATTTATTGACGTGTGTGTGTGTGTGTGTGTGTGTGTGTATGCAGTATACATATAAGTACATATTTATAAGACCTTCAGTTCATGTCTGTTGCATTTTTGACCTTGAGGAGTCTATGTGAAGCATTTCACTCCATCCCAAGTAAATTGTGGATTTGACACATTCACAGATGAGCCCCATGAGGTGTGACACGTCAGTGCCTCCCACAATAGCACATGAGATCGCCATCAGCCACTGGTCAAGCTATGAAGTAAGAGGGAAAGAGAGAAGGGGAAGATGCAATTCCTAAACTGCTTGCTCCTGGGCCTTGATTAGCAGAATCTGCTTCTCCATGCCAACTGTGGAACACAGACTGACGCTTTCAGTGCAGCGACTAACTGATGTTGGACATGGGTTTAAGATCTCGTCCTGTCACTCAGAATACGGCAGCATCAAGTGAATATTTCTGAACTGGATTACGGGCAGCAGAGGGGGGTGGTGGATTAGACTGGGGTGATTTCATGTGGGAGAAGGTCCCATGACTCCTAGGTGCCACTCATCTGACATGAACACAGTGTTCTAGAGAGATGTAACAGGGAAGATAGTGTCCAGAAGCGGTTATATGTGCTGTCGAGCCACTGGTGATAAATGCTTACAGATATTCTGTATAACAAATTCACCCCATAATTTTGAAATTTAGTTGTGAAAGTGGAGTAGCAGTGAAATGGAATAATAGATCTATAGTTCCCACCCTCTCCTTCACAAGCTCTAAGCCACACTCTCTCCCACGCACTCGCTATCTCCTGCCTGCTTGCTCTCTAACTCCTTCCTCACTTAGGAACTAGGCAGAGGGCTTGATCCTTTTAGAAAAGTCCTAAAATGTGATCCTCGAATGAGAATAGGCCAAGGCCGAAGTTGGATGGACTGAAGGAAGATGATGGACTGAAATATATTATTAAACCATCACTGCCATATATGCAGTTGATGTGGATGGATCACTTTAAGGGTTTTTCTCCTGACTTATTTTTTCCATAGAGTTCAAAGGAAAATGAGTCAGTAGAAACAACCCTTAAAGTGATCCATCCAGATCTACTGCATATCTGACAGCAGAGTGATGACTCGTTTGATACCTCAGACCCTTGATGACTTACAGCCATTTAGCCAACCATATGTTCCACACTATTCCCATGTAATTTACAGCTTAATCTAGTCCCACCCCCACATTCCCAAAAAGATCCATTCAAATGAAGAGAGGTTATAGTATCCCTTGTAAGAGTATACCTGAAAATAAGATCAAGAGTTTTTTCATGTTGTTGGGTCACAGACATCAGAAAGTCATGGCATACCAAAGGATATGCAACCATATGATGACGATGTTAATTTGTCCAATTACTTTTGGTCCACTAAAATGGGAGGGGGGGGACTATGTATAAAAATGGCTACAATAATTGCTACACGGTTCACCCGATATGGATGTAAAAACCCTGAAATTGAAGCTGAAAGTCTGCACCTTAACCTCATAGTCAATGTGCCATTTAAAATCCAATGTGCTGGACCAGGGGCCTCATGTATAAAAGGTGTTTAACAACGTAGGCTAAACTCTTTTCCATTCCTCTCTGAATTTCTCTTTCTGTCTATCTTTCTTGTAGTCATCTATATTTCTGTCAATTTCTCTTCGCGTGTTGCATTGGGAAGCTGCTGAAGAACGTTGACAGTACCACGTATGACATCAGCGTTTTGACAAAAGACGTTCTTTTATGAAATAAGAAAAATGTTGGAGGCAGGGCGAAAGCGGTAGGCTACTGGAAACACTTCTTAAACATCGATATCCAACATTTACATAACATTCATATACTTTATGATTATGTAATTTTATACCAGAGTCATTTCTTTCACATTTTTTTAATTTCCAGCATTTTAAATTATCTGGTGCTTACACTTTAACCGTGCGATCATTCGCGGAGTAATTTGATCAGCGAGTGCATGCAAGAAGATCTGACAAGAGCTAGAGGCAGCAGGGAAAACACTTACTATCTTCCATCTGGAAATGAGATGCCTTTTCACATGTTTATTTCTCTGCTGGATGAAGAGCGTTCAGTTTTTGTAAATACAATAGGATGATGTGGTGAGCCCTGTCATCTTCAGCAATGGCACGAGAACAAACCTGAAGGCTTTTGCAAGAGGTCCCTCAGAACAGGACGTGGAGTGACACTTTCGGAGGTGGTATAAAATGTAACGTGCAGTTTGTAAGATGGGTAACGCAACCTTATCTTGGTGCTTTTGCATGTTTCAAAGAATTTGAATGTCTGCGGCAACAAATCTGATCATCTTTCAAATGATGTTGAATTTGCAGGTGATTTAGTTTAGGCTGTACTTGGACTAACACGCCTACAGTGACACTAATCTACTGCTCAGGGGATGGCACTCTGAAAATGTTTTATGACCTTGGGGTGAAGGTGGATGAGAAATTGGTAGCGTAGTGCACAATCATTCATTTTACCAACCTGTCGAGTAGTCTGAAAGGGGAAAAATAGCTTCAGAATCTTTTAGAAAATTTCAGAATCTTAATGCTCTATGAGTGTCCAAAACATGAAGGAAATGTATTAAACAAGACATTGCCCCTCAACTGGGCATGCGGCTGTGCTCCCTGGACCGGGGGCATGCGGCTGTGCTCCCTGGACCGGGGGCATGCGGCTGTGCTCCCTGGACCGGGGGCATGCCCCGCCGTCTGCTCCATATGTGGTTGCTGCTGATCACAGATCCTTTTCTGGCCTGTCCTGACTCTGTACTCCTGAACTGCTCCCAGATATACGTTCTTCTCTACCAGCTTGACTTGCCTGCATTTAACTGCTCCTGGATGCCCTTCTGGCACTGTTGCTATCTCCTGAGGGCTACTGCTACCCCTGACCCCCCACCTTGCATTGCTGCCTGCCCCACTGTCTCAGCCTGTCTATCTACTACATAATTTTGAAACATACTTTGTGGGGTGAGCGAGAGGGGTGTCCATTGTCATTTGCATAAAGTAATGCACATTGTACAAATGATTTTGTATAACTCAGAGAAAACTGTCAAACTAGACATTGCACATCAAATATGAATCAAGATTCAGCAACTGCATGGCCTATTTCTCACCTCAAATATTTTCAGAAACATATTTTAGTGGACTATTTAGGTGGAATAAGAGAATTGAACAGGACGCCACGTTGTTCCAGTTTAATGACGTGGTAGCGAAATTAAAGTAACGTAGCCGGTCTAACCAATCAGGTGCCGGCTGTTTCCATTGTGGGCGACAACAATTATCCATATGACGTAGAGGTACCGCCAAAGAGGTACTCTGACATCACGATTGGGGCGGGGCCAGTGTGGGGGGCAGAAAGGACATTTCAACCATTAGGGGCAGCACAAAGACGCTTTTCTACCAGTTCCTTATGATATACAATATTATTTCAGAATTGTTGAAATAACAGAATGCATGAATAAGTTTCATTATAAGGTAGGCATACAAACACGTTTACAGTGAAATAAAAGTGATCTAGAGTGTCGTTACCCTTTAATGTTCACCTGCCTGCTGCTGACCCTCATCTGGCTATCCTCCAGCTCTCTCGGCCCTGCTTGGTGAGTGCGTCTCCGCTCGCTCATTGAGCTGTTGGCGGTCAACAATCTGTTAGCGAGAAAGTTTCCACTTTCTTGCTTTGCTGACTTGTTGATTGAGTTGTTTGGACGGCTTGGTTGTGGGCTGTAGTATCGCTTGTGTTGAAGAGAATGGGGCACTGTTGCATGGGACTGGGGAAAATCTCTACAGCGCCCTGGCTTTCTTCTATTCCGAACTGTGCATAGCCACTGGGCTACTAAGCCGCTATTCTTAATAACCTGGTTGTGTGTACAATTATTTTTAAATTTTTTAAATTTTATTTATTTTTTTGTATTTTATCATTAACAGTGTCATGTGGACTACAAAATGACTCTGGACTCTCCTCTGCTCCTCTATCATTAGTACAAATCCGGCACTCAAATAATGTTTCTGAGCTGTTACGCCTCTGCCCATTCAACTACCGGACTCCACCAGCTCTACTCCCCTGCACTGATATTTACAGTCCCCATCGACTGAGATATTCATAAAGGTTTGATACTTTAATTACAGTAAATCTGGCATTATCTCCAGTAGTATCCCGTCTTTTTGGTCTCATCGTTCCTCACATTCCGCTAATAATATAATTTCTCGCACTTCTGACAATACTGTTTTATGTCCAGTTGCCCTAGCTACGGAGCACGCCACTTCTGCACTCAGATTAGCTCTCTTCAATGTTCGTTCATTCAGTAAAAAAGGTCAGATCATCTCTGAATTTATAACAATAAATAATAAACAATAAACTTGATATCCTCTGCCTAACTGAGACCTGGCAACAGCCACAGGATTATTTTCATCTTAACCAAACCACTCCTAGCTTCTCATATACTGACCAACCCCGCCCGAGTGGCTGTGGAGGGGGGATTGCTGTTTTCTACCGCTCCTCTCTTCGAGCCACCATTGTTCACTCACCCCAGTACTCATCTTTTGAACATCTTATAATTAAATTGTCCGGTCCCCGCCCACTGATCCTTGTAACCATCTATCGGCCACCTAAACAATCAGCTGTATTCCTCTCTGAACTCTCATCCCTACTCACCACTATCTGCACCATGTCATCAAATGTACATATCAACTCCCCAAATTGCACCTTTGCTACTGATTTTCTTTCACTTGTGGACTGCCTAGATATCTTTCATCATGTCATCATGTCATCTTCCCCACCCATAACAAAAGACACACACTTGACTTAGTTTGCTCCATTGGTCTGACCCCTTTCAATCTCACTGATCTGCCACTCCCTATTTCTGATCACAAAGTCATCATATTTGAGGTCCCTCCACAATCAGCTAATGAAAAAGCCCAACGCAAACATAAAAAAAAAACATTTTTATGTTCCTTCCGAAACATAAAAAACATAAACACCACTGATCTCATAAATATGATTCATGCCCCTCCCCTGACACATACGCATCTACTGAGGATCTAGATAACCACTACACCTGTCTCTCTTCCTGCCTTGAAACCCTAGCCCCACTCAAATCACACACCGTCTCATTCATACACCCCTGAACTCCGCCTATTAGAAACCACTGGACGTCGTTTGGGCCATAAAAACTAACCTTACAATTCACTCCCAAGCATACTCCGAACACCTCACCATCTATAAAACTGCCCTCTCAGCAGCCAGAGCCTCCTATTATTCAAACATAATCAATTATGACAGAGGCAACTCAAAGACCCTGTTCTCTACCATTAAACATCTGCTTCAACCACTGGACAACTCCCTGAACAACACTTCCATTGACCTCTACAATAGGTTTTTGAATTTCTTTCAAACCAAAATTGATAATATTCATCAAGATCTGTTACAATCTCATTCCTCCAATGCTGGGCCCCCCTGGATGACTATCACCACTGACCACCAGTACATTAACAGTTTCCCTGCCTTCACACCAGTGACCGAGGATTATATACAGTTGTGTTCAAATAAATAGCAGTGCGTTAAAAAAAGTGAATAAAGTGCAAATATTTTTTAATAGCTTTTAGTTCCATATTTCAAATGTCGTGGAAACATTACACATTCAATTCCAAATCAAAGCACTAACAAATTTTATCAAGTCTGCGTTATTCTTTTACAGGAAGCAAAGAAAAGGACTGTTCAAAAAAAATAGCAGTCGACATTTTTCTCTTCAAACTCAAACACTTACTATATAAACTGAAGAAATATTTCAAGATTTAACTTCACTTTAAATTACTGAACTAATATTTTGTTGCATAACCATTGTTTTTGATAACTGCTGCGCATCTGCGTTGCATCGAGTCAACCAACTTCTGGCATCTAGAAACAGATATTTCAGCCCAGGATGAACGAACTACATTCCACAGTTCCTGTGAATTTTTGGGTTTTGCTTCAAAAACTGCATTTTTAATGTCACCCCACAAGTGACTGTCTTCAATGGGGTTGAGGTCGGGGGATTGAGCTGGACACTCCATTACCTCAATCCTTTTTGTCTGGAACCAAGATGTTACTCGCTTATTCGTGTGTTTGGGGTCGTTGTCTTGTTGAAACACCCATTTCAGGGGCATTTCCTCTTCGGCATACGGCAACATAATCTCTTTTTTGATGTATTCAAACTGATCCATGATCCCTGGTATACGATAAATAGGCCCAACACCGTAGTATGAAAAACATCCCCATGCCATGATTTTTGCGCCACCATGCTTCACTGTCTTCACAGTGTACTGTGGCTTGAATTCAGTACCCGGGGGTTGTCTGAAGTACTGTCGACGACCACTAGACCCGAAAAGAACAATTTTACTCATCAGTCCACAGAATGTTACGCCATTTCTCTTTGGGCCAATCGATGTGTTCCTTGGCAAATTTTAACCGATTCTGCACATGCCGTTTTTTTCCAACAATGGTGCTTTACGGGGGCGTCTTGCTGATAGCTTAGCTTCGATCAAACGTCTTCTGACTGTAACAGCACTTACAGGTAATTTTAGATCATCTTTGATCTTTCTGGAGGTGATGATTGGCTGAATCTTTGCCATTCTGACTATTCTTCAATCCGTTTTAACAGTAGTTGCTCGTTTTCTTCCACGTATTTTGGGTTTTTGTTGCCATTTTAAAGCATTTGAGATCATTTTAGCTGAGCATCCTATAATTTGCTGCACTTCTTTTACGTTTTCCCCCTCTCCAATCAACTTTTTAATCAAATTAGGTTGTTCCTCCGAACAATGTTTGGAACGGCCCATTTTACTTAGCAATTCAGAAGTAAATATATTTTATAACAATGTGTGAAATATTTGCTTCCCTTCTTCCTTAAAAAAGGAAAATTAATGACACCTGTTTTTTCACAGAATGAATGAATTCTCTAATTAAACTCCACACTGCTATTATTTTGAACACACCCCTTTCAATGAATGAGTAGGGATGGGAATCATTAGATTTTATTGATTCTTTATCGATTCCTTTGTCGATTCCTTAAATATTATTTGCTCCCAGGCTATTAAAAGACCAACTATTACTATTGGGTGGTCATCTAAAATGGATTCAATGACAGAATATTTATAAAGTATAAACCATTCGTTTTTCATTCATATTTCTTAGTCATATCATGGAAAATATTTATCTGCTATATTTATGCCTGCACAAGTGGCAGAGCATCCAATAAAACAGTCATAATTGTATAATTCTGTAAATTGAAATGGCATTATAAATGTAATTTGGCTTGATCAATACAAGTGCTTAAAAATATCAGACGTCAAAGAAAATAAGAGACACCGGAAAATAATGAAAAAGGACGTGAGAAGGGGGGATAAATTATCAGTTTAACTGATAAAAAAAGATGGCTAAAATATTGTTGTTTAACCGCTGCTCTGTGATTGGGATATTTAGTAGTTTCATTCTCTAACGCAGATCGCAAACTTTACTTATGAGTTAGTTACGCTCCTAGGCGTGTTTCATAAGCTGCACCGTAACATTTGTGTTGGTTTCTGAATTATCAGAACAGTTTCAACTATCACCATTCTCCCCTATCTCATTTAGCCGATACATTTACATGGAAGAAAGATGAGATCTTTAACGTTACCTGAGGCAAGCTGGCTTCTGTTATTAGCTGAAGATGACGAAGATTGAAGATTATCATTTAGCTAATTTAGGTTAGTTGTTCGCTTTCCAAATCTAGGCTACTCCTGTGCGTCGCCAAGCAGGCAATCGTTGTCAGATTAGTCTACCGCCAATCAAAACACTGTAGTTTTACACGTGTAGTTGGTTATAGACTCCGGAGGGAAGTCCACACACTCCACAAATCTGTTATAGTTCTGAATAGTTGATCATTTCCGAAGACGGATCACAAAATAGAGCTTACGCGAACACATTTTCTATTGATTTTTAAATGACAGTAGCAGTAGTATTAGTTTTTTAAAAATGACGTTTACATTTAATTTTTTTAGACAGGGCACCAAACTCTGCCTGCCATCATGCGCTGACTGAATGAAAAACGACGGCGTGCATGACGTCACGTTGTTTTGCTATGCGTAGCTGTTGGGAATACATGCTGGAATCGATAAGAGAATCGATAAGCTCAAAGGCGTACGATTCCGAGGAATTGGACAACTTGGAACCGGTTCCTAACGGGAACCGGTTCTCGATTCCCACCCCTATGAATGAGTCAATTGCTCAGAACAAGCAGCGTGCATGTCATGACAGTTGGGTCTGTTGTTTTTCTAATACACTACTACATCTACAAGTAAATTATTTGCCATGCAGAAATATCACTACTACTAATAACAGTGGTTCATCAGGTTACTGATGTTGTACTGCTATTTTTTTGAACACCACTGTAGTTAAAATCACCACCATCAAGTCCTCCACCTGCAAACTCGACCCTCGTCCTACTTCCCTAGTTAAAATTGCACTCCCTGTCCTCTCTCCACTGTTAACACAGATAATCAATGCATCACTGGTCTCTAGTTCTGTTCTCCTTTCACTCAAAACAGCTGCTATCTCACCCATACTCAAAAAGCCTGGTGCCGATCCAAACACTCAACAACTTCCGCCTCATCTCTAACCTCCCATTTCTCTCCAAAATTCTCAAACGTGTAGTAGCAGCCCAACTCCAATCCCACCTTCACAGTAACAACCTCTTAGAACCATTTCAGTCTGGATTCTGATCAAAACACAGTACAGAGACTACACTCATTAAGATCACCAACAACCTCCTCCTCGCTGCTGACTCTGTACTTTTAACCATCCTCATCCTCCTTGACCTCAGCGCTGCATTAGACACAGTTTCCCACCCCCTACTGTTGAACCGCCTGACTTCCCTGGGGGTCTCTGGTTCTGCACTCATCCTACCTTACAGGTAGACAACAGTTTGTCCAGCTAAAACATCATCAGCCTGGGCTGGCTGCATTCATTAATTAGCAATTCAATAACTTCATTATTTATCTCCTTCCCCTTGGCCGAATCATGCGGCATCATAACATTAATTTCCACTGTTACGTTGATGATACACAACTCTACATATCATCCAAACCCAATGCCCCTCTGCCCCCTCCTCCCTCACCAGCTGCCTCCATGACATCAAGGCCTGGATGGCTATCAATTTCCTCACACTCAACGCCAAAACTGAAGTTATGCTCATAGGTACAAAATCCACCCTGTCAAAAGCACCCATCTTTAAAACTTTTATTGATAACCTCCTTATCCCCCTCTGTCAGACCAAGTCAAAAGTCTTGGGGTTATTCTGGATAATACCCTCTCCTTCGCACCCCATATCAAGAATATTTCACGTACTGCATTCTTTCACCTCCGCAACATCTCCCATCTCCGTCCATCACATTCTCACTCCAGTGCTGAAACTTTGATCCACGCATTCGTCACTTCCCGACTAGACTATTGCAATGGTATACTCTCAGAACTCCCCTTCAAACTTGTAAATAAACTGCAAATTATCCAAATAATTATGCTGCACGAATCCTCACATATACTAAACCCTCTGACCACATTACACCCACCATCATTCAGCTACACTGGCTACCAGTCCCTACCGCATTCAATTCAAAATCCTGCTGTTGACTTACAAAGTCTTACACAGCCTCACACCCCCCTAACTTTCTGACCTCCTTCAGGACTACACCCCAACCCGCACTTTACACTCCTCCTCTGCTGGTCTACTCGCCATACCTCCCACTCGACTACTGTTGGTGGACAAGCCTTCAGCGCTGCTGCTCCCGTTCTCTGGAACTCCCTCCCCACTCGCATCAAACATGCATGCAGATACACTACCCTCCTTCAAAAAACTATGTTTAAGTGTTAAGTTTGACTTGGTCAAAAGCCACAAAAGACAGGAAATTCAAATGAGCACCACCAAGCCAAACTTCAGCTCTCTACACTATCAGGGATTCCCAGTACTCCGTTTTTGTATATCTGACTGCTATACAGTTCTGTAGCTATGTTGGTCTACTGTATTTCAAACAACATGTACTCATCACTGGGCAGATTGGTTCAAACCTTCTGCTCACACGCTAGCTGTATTATTTATAGCTTTGTCACTCGATAACGGTAGCTAGCCTGCTTTTGCTGTTTGTTCAGAGTTATGTGGAACTGCTGTGATAATGTGTGATCACTGACCTGGCAAAATATTAAGCAAAATTAACGTTATCCAACTTGCTCTCTCGAGTTGATTTGCCCACACGTCTTGTGAATCAGAAAAATGTTAAACCATACGGAAAATTCAAAACTCGCTTTGGACTTTTAGTTTCAAAATAGATAACAGTTAATGTTAGTAGCCTACGGCTGGTTCATATCTATGGGCTGGTTTCTGTACACTGTGGAAGCTTTAGAGAGAGGAAATCTCGCATTGCATGAGACTGCGTGGTAACGGTAGTTCGAACTTTCAATTCAATTTCAATCTTTTCCGTTATCGTAGAATTATAAAGGTTTATTCAAAAACTGTACAATAAACAGAAATATCACCCATCAAAAGCACTAGTCCATGTCACGCCCAACATATCGTTACGTCAACTTTATCGATTAGAGTTTTAGAATTTGAGCTAGGTCGTTTGAAAAAAAAGTCTTAATCTAAATGCTATTTTTTTATGTACTTAATTGTATGAAAACGGCTGAACGAATCTTTCCCATATTTGTTTTATGTCGAGATATTGATGAGATGAGTTGATCTGCCAAGTGGCTTGGTAATTGGTGCTAAAATGGCTGAGATATTGACTGTCGAAATTTTGATTTTAACATCAGAAAAATTAAAACAATTGGATGAGACAGACACAATATAGCAGTGGCGTAACGTCGGCTGTAAAATAGGCCTTCGGTAACCTTACCTTTATACGGATATTACTCTCAACCTGTTTCTACTTATAGTTCTTAATTAGCAATTCAATAACTGAATAACAAACATCAATGCATATATCAAGTTTTTCTGTGCTAGTATTTTTCTTTGCGTCGTAAAATGGGTAGCACTTAAATATATGTAGCAACGGCCTGTGCGTTGGAAAAAGTGGGGATTACTTGTTTCCGTTTATTTAGATTCAGTAGCCTAACAATCAATCCATTCATTCTCTGAAAAATCAAGACCAATTTGTTGCCTATAATGATTTAGAAATGATAACGACAAAGAGACAACTTAAGATTGTTTAACAAGGATCAGGCAATAATCTGAATGCGTTAAAGAATGTAATTAATTTTAAGATGACACTAAAATTAGTCAAAGCGATTTAAACATGAGAAAGCATAAATTTAAGTGTCTCGAATCGTTGAGAGCAGCGCATAATACAGGCTAGAAATACTCATTTACGAAAATCTACGTTGAACATTTAAACATGGAGCATTTAAAAGTCAGAATCTTCGCATGATAACACATCATAAATGTCGATATACAAAAATGCAACACAAGTTTATGTTGCACAGAACAATAATGCAATCTCAAAATAACTTGGTAGCCTAATAATTTACTTCTTGTTCTTGGTTATTGAGTGAATCAATTATTTGATTGACAATCAGGAAAAGTAAACGGAAACAGATTGAGTGATCATCCGTTAAAGGTAAGTTTACAGAAGGCCTAGTTCTACTCCCACGGTACGCCACTGCAATATAGACATAGACATCAAAAGGAACAACATAAGAGCATAGACATACAATAATAATCACAATCATAATAAAGGTGAGACATTATAGGGACAACATGGGGGAATCAGAGTGTACCGCGTCCCCCTAAGTTCGGTTTTGGATGTTAAAATTGAAATTTCGCCAGTCAATATCTCAGCCGTTTTAGCACCAATTAGAAAGCCACTTGGCAGATCAACTCATCTCATCAATATCTTGACATAAAACAAATATGGTAAAAATTTGTTAAGCCGTTTAAGTCCCTGAGTGTCCAGAAATGAAATAAAATGTTTTTTTTTTATTATAGAGCTGCTGGGGAAAGGGCATGCAAGAACAGGCCAATCAGTTTCATCAATGTAACATACCCTACATCAACTAAGGACTAACGTGTGGAATGTTCAGTGAGGGAACCATCTTTATCCATACTCTCTAAGCCAGGTGGGGGTTTTACCATCGCCATCATCATTGTGATCATCATCATTATCATCATTATCATCATCATCATCATCAACCCCATAGCTACAAAGCAAAGGAAATGGGGCAGGATGAAATGCAGAGTGACTGTAGTAGGATGCGCAGGCTTTTTGGCTTTGGCCAACAGGCCAGTGTAATAAATTCAGGGACTTAAAATTAGATTTTTGTTTTGTTCTATTGTTTTTTTTATTATGCTGATATAACAGCAGCAACATCGTCAGGACACAGTGTAATGGTCACGATGCAGTCTCCATGGAGACCATACTGTACAGTGCAAGTGCTAGGATGAAGCATCCACAGGACAGAGCAAGGGACATTTCCCCTAGGCATTCTCCAAGCAGACATGTAAACGCCTTCCAAATCAGAACAGAATGAAAAGCCAAATGGAAGCAAACATGGATTCATTCAGTAAACCAACAAACAAAGAAATGTAAAAGCACTGGATGGAAGAAAGGCATAAATCTGTTTGCGGACAAACCTTCGGGTTCTGCGTTCTCCTTGAGGGCAGCTTGCTTCAGGGGGCAGCAGAAGATTTCGTGACACTTAGCGCGAAAAGGGGACTCTTTTTTCCTTATATCCGCAGAATGGATGGAATCCTGCCGCAGCATAATGTACTCCTGGGTACCTGGGGCATCGTCATCCTGGACTGTGATCACACCATAACAAAATGAACTGAGGTTAGACAGCGCTCTACAACTAACAGACAGGTACAGAAAAACAACTGCAAAAAATTAAGAAAAAAGAAAAAAGAAAAGAAAAAAACATTATCAGCAACATCAATTTAGCAAGAACGCTAATGTAAGAATAAACCAGAATGCACCTTCCATTAATGCAACAAACATGCATGTTCAGAATGGTGCCATGTCTGTTTTTACGGCAGTACGGCAGTACTGTGAAATTATGGTCACATACAGAAAAACAAACAGCTGTGATGTGAGGTAGAGGAGGAACAGAGGTGCTAATGTACAGATAACAAACCCACCAATCACCAGACCTTTCTAATGTGCTTGTCATGAGCACACAGTCCTACCAATGGTACCTTTGCTTTTTAATTAGCAGGTGGGGTCTTCTGGTCTACAGAGGTAGCCAGTACATTCCCACTTATACAATATGATATTTATAAATACCGAGCTGTCATTTCTTTCTTTAAAAATATCCTATTTTGTACAGGCTTTGAGGCTTTTACTGTCAGACAGCTCTGTCCCTTCTTTTTGGAAGACACAAGATAAAAAGGAAGAGGAAAACAGTAGTAAAAAATGTATCTGTCAACCGAAGCCTTGTTCAACAGCCAATTATAACTCAGTGTCTTCACAACAATAACCCCACCATGCTTCAACATTTCAGTCACATACACATCCTGCTTCAATATTGCATTCACATGCGCATCCTGCTCCAACATTGCATTTGCATGCACTTCCTGCTTTATTGTTGCATTCACATGCACTTCCTGCTTCAACACTGCATTCGCATGCACTTACTGCTTCATCATTGCATTCACATGCACTTCCTGCTTCAACACTGCATTCACATACACTTCCCGCTTCAATATTGCACTTGCAATTGACAATTGCTGCACAAATAATAGCTGCCCCTCTTATCCTTATATTCAATTTAACACTAATAACTAATACAATCCCTAAAATATGGAAGTGAGCCTATGTTCTACGCCATTTAAAGCAGGTCCCCTGCATGTTTATATAATTAAATGGCCCATCTCAAAATTGCTCGCTTTAGCTAAGATATTGGAGAACTGTATTACCTCTCAACTAAAAGTTTTTCTTAACAACATCTTATCTAGGTCTCAGTCAGGTTTCTGAGCTCAACATAATACCACTACAGCTGTGCTTAAGGTCATAAATTACATTCAATATGCATTAGACAAGAAATAACATTGTGCCTCCCTGTTCATAGACTTATCAAAAGCCTTTGATACAGTATACCAGTCTCCTTATTAGAAGATTAGAAAGAGTATTGGTTTGGGTTACAAAACTATTGGGTGGTTTTAAAACTAACTCACAGAGGATATCAGTGAAGTGCATCATTGGAAGGCTGGAATCATTGGAAGGATTTTTTCTCGCTAAAAGATTTTATTCTTTTGCCGGGATCAGGATACCAACTTTACCGTTATTAGTGTCGTCTGTGGATTTCCGTGGAACACATAAAACAGACGCAAATTGTATGAGTCGTTGCTTTGATTGAGCCTGTTTTGTGTCATGTTACAAAATAAGGAACCTTTGTCACTATATACATTGGGATCATACAATAATTCATATATATATATATATATATATATATATATATATATATATATATATATATATATATATATATATATATATATATATATATATATATATAAATAAATTAGGTCAGCTAGCGATGTTCTCATGGCTTTGGCAGGTGAACCCCCTGAGCTCTTTCCTGAGCTCTATATATAGGAAATGGTAAACGGTAAACATAAATAATTCTGCGGTGTCATCACCCTAGCTGTTTACTACCAAGATATACCATGAATCCGGTTACTGCCACATACCTAGTTCTTGCTTCTTTGCAATCTTAATTTTGGAATACAACTAAATTAAATATTATGTAACATAAGTTAATAAGCCCACACAAACGTGTTCTTGGAAGTTGTAAGGACACATGACAAAAACGTTCTACAGAAGAACTGTAACACAAGTCCGGACTTCACGTTGTTGGTATTGAGAAACGCCCCCTGCTTCAATACTGCACTTGCACACACTTCCTGCTTCAACACTGCATTTGTATTCACTTCCTGCTTCAGCACTTTGCACCCATGTCTGTGCATGACGAATATAATTGGACAAGAGTAGCGACTTGAAATTGGCTACTTGGTACATATAATATTCTAACATATTTAAATAGAAAGGGTTCTAGCAGAACAGTTTCCAGGTAACTTGAGTGTAATTGGACAAAGGATTACCTCTTTGTTATTAAATCTGCTCTAAACATTTTCAATTCCAGAAAGCCAACTGTGCTCAGTGCTACAAATGTTATATATCCAAGAAAAGATAAAGAAATATTTTCACTTGTGATCCCTGAAACCCTTGCCAATCCAGTGTCCCCAAATGACTACTTATCTCAAATCCCCAAAGCCCTTTGTGACAGTGGTTAAGTGATGACAACCATGTCCTCAAACACAGGGTAATTACCTAAGGTTTTCTGCAAGGAGATGACTACTCCTCTTTCCTGTGCGCTGAAGAGTACTAATTTTATAGGGTGTGACCAAGGAGATGAGGCGGAGGGGATGGACAGAAACGATGAGCCAGCCAGCACTGCTGTGGACTTGGTCTAAGAGCCAGCCCTCTGAGAGCCATATTTCACCACAAGCGTCAATCAGTCCCTCTGCACATCGACTGCTGCGTCTCACCCCTCTCCCAAGAGGCACCAAGAAAATCTCCTGTTTTCCGAGATCCGTGCCTTTTGACCTGACTAAGCACATTGGGCTAGCGGGAGGAAGCCACAGAGATGAATCTTTAATGGGGTCAGAACGCTTGAGAAATGTTCCACTTCCTCCTTGCAATTAGATCTTCTTACACCCTATGCCCATTACACACCAGCTTGATGAGCTAAGCATGCTGAGAAATCTGACTCAAAGATCGTTTTTCTCATTCCCACTCCAGCTTTGCCTTTCCTGGTTACCAAATCATTTTGATGATTCATCACATGAGACATATACATACCGAGTATAAATGCTAAGACTTAGAATACCTTATTAAAAGACTATTCTAGTCAAGGCGGAGGCATGTTGACAAAGGCGCAAATGTCCCTCAAACACAAACCGTATAACTTCCAATAATCACCAGGGTGTGTATTTGCTTTAACGACCAAATGCACCAGGTGCTTATTAGAGACTGGCAGTTATTGGAGGCCCGGCATTTATTTACAACCGCATTATGCAAGTTTTGAGAAACCCCTGATGGTCCATCCAGCACCATGTTGCACGCTCAATAGTTATTTATTTTTCAAATAGGTTGGTGCATATGCATCATGCATATAAGACCGTGGCCAGGCACCTGCACCAGTAAGACATACTTTTAGGCTACTCATAGACAGTAAACTGATATTGTGTGACATGTTTTTTTCATTGCTGCCTATTTTTTTATTTATTTATCCAGGGGAAGACACCCCACTGATATTAGCACCTCCTTTGTAAGGGGGACCTTGCCATGTGTAGTATGTGCTGCTTTCTGGGCCCTTCTTATTATATTTATTATATACTGAAGCAACTCAGGTGAAATACTTTGCTCAAGGATCAAAGGCAGTTCCACAGTCTGGGATTTCAAGCCCAGTTCCCAAAATGATACTCTAAACTACCGCCCAAACCTGCAGCAACTTTTCTACCAAATTGCAGTAATTCTTCCATAACTGCAGGACCAGTAGCTCCAGATCCTCTGCTTCCCTGCTCCGCTCCTTAACTCCTCTGAGAGGACTACCTGTGCCAGCAGGAGGTTGTGTGAAGCTGCCTTTTTAAGTACTCACGCGCACCTCACACGGCTATGCAGTTCAAAGTGCTTTCCAGGAGGCTCCTTCACCTGATCCATTCAGAGTGGCTGCTGCTCACCCAGCCAAGAGACACTCTTTGCCATGGGGGACTCAGAAGAGTCCTCAGGGCCTAATGTCGTCCTCGGTTATTAAGGAGAGGGTATTAGTTAGTGCTGAGCAAGCATGCAGCAGTAAAGATGATGAACAAGAGGCTGTGAGACTGTGGAAAGGCTGTGCTTTACAGCCTGTCCCCTCTCAGCTCCTCTTCCCCAGTAGAGATGTAGAGTCTAAACCCAAATAGAGAGAGGCTCTGCCTCATGCTTTCTGTCGGCACTCACAGATAAGAGGTCAGAGAGAAAGGCAGGCTGTGTACTACAGACTAATGATCTTCCAGTCTATCCTTTAAGATTTTTTTGATTGATTGAATTCCTATATTTAACCAGGGATATGCCAATTGAGAGCAAAGCTCTCTTTTACAATGGCGCCCTGAGAATACAACAATGCAATGATAAAACACAACAATGAAATAAAATATTACAAGAGTAATGTGAACAATATGAAAATATGGTCTGTAAGTCTGTCCGACAGACCAAAGATCTTCCAGTCTATCCTTTAAGATCAACGATATCAGTCAGTCTGTCCAACAGACCAATGACCTGCCAGTCTATCCTATATATCAATGATCTCTCAGTCTGTCCTACAGACTAATGATATTCCGGTCCATCCTCTATAGACCAATGATCGGTCAGTCAGTCCTACAGACCAATGATCTGCCAGTCTATCCTATAGACCAGGGGTGTCAAACTCCAGTCCCGGAGGGCCGCAGTGTCGACAGGTATTTGCGGTTTCCTTTCAATCCGCACCCAGTTAAAGCATTGAGAACAAGGTGTGTGGACGTCTTAGCCAATCAGTGACTTAAATTAATCACTTGTGCTGAAACGCACCAAAAACCAGCAGACACTGCGGCCCTCCAGGACTGGAGTTTGACACCCCTGCTATAGACCAATGATCTGTCGGTCAGTCCAACAGAGCAATGATCTACCAGTATATCCTGTAGACCAAGGATTTTCAACCTTCTCTGAACCAGGGATCCCACCCAATCTCAAAAGAATCCAAGGGACCCCCATCATTGGTTAAAAATTATTTAAAAAAGGTTTTATATTTTGAAATGTTTTCCCAAATCTATATAGTCATTGCAAGTCTGGCCGGGGAACCCCTACAGTACCTTCAAGGACCCCTAGAGGTCCACGGATCCCCAGTTGAAAACACAGGCTATAGACCAGTGTTTCTCAACCCTGGTCCGCAGGGTATGCTGATTTTTGTTGTTACTCTGTTCTTAATTGATCAATTAAAGCAGCCGATAACAGTTAATTCACCACACCTGGTTTCTTGGGTCTGAATTGGTTGCCGATATTAAGGCAAAAACAAAAACCAGCATACCCCGTGGCCCTCCAGGACCAGGGTTGAGAAACACTGCTATAGACCAATGATCTGTCAGTCTGTCCCACTGACCAATGATCTGTATTCCACATACTTTCCAGTCTGACATGCGTACGTGAGCTACACATCTGACCTGGAGGCACAGCAGCCATTCAGCACATAATACCACTGGGCCAAGAGATGTACCAGAGATGAGGGGCGTTTACTGCAAAACACAATTTCCCCTCTCATCCTCCTTCAGATCAGAAATATGAGAGGCAATAGACTGGATGAGAACAAGGACCCAGTTCCATTACAATTAAAGTAGAGTAAAGACCAGCCCCTGCCTTGACCCAGTAATTATGCAGAGCAGCAGTCTTTCAGATGCTGTACTACAATGTACAATATTCAAAAAACATATGCATACCGGGCAAATAATACCTTCCTTTCCACTTTTATTGATTGACTGTTTTAGAATAGAATAGAATAACTTTTATTTTCCCTTGAGGGAACTTCAGTTTTAGCCACCAGCAACAACAAAAAAAGACAGTGGGGCACACCAACAACACACAAACAAACATATCAAATAAAGACATTAAATAGAATAATTGAATGAATCAAACAAATTAAGTCAATTAAAGTGAAGGTATGAGTCGAGTGGAATACAGCCAAACATCATGATTAAAAATGTTGCATCAAAAGCAAGAACAGCTCCCCATCTGCCCCTGCTGTCCTGAGATGTCCACTGTCATCCAGCAGTCCAACAGCTGTAGAAACAAAGCTGTCGACATATACTCAAACCGCACCTCCACGACTTTCCTTCATACATGCAGTCTCTGTCCAGTCAAAAAAACAAAACTGCCTCTGCCTCCCCAGTCGATGCAATATATCTCAATACATCAAATTCACCATCAGGAAAACATAAAAAAATGTCAGAATACCTATTTCCATTGTGGTCCTTACTCCTTAGTCTTTAGTAGGCCTGAGTCGGAGTTAGATCTGTATCTGGAAGCCAAACCTAGTAGTCATAGTTGAAGAAGAAAAAGAAACAAAAAAAAACGGAGCGCAGGCTGGTCTTTTTGGCTGACGATTGTTTTTGGTGTCATTTTGTTGTAAAATGTCACATGAACATTGTTATAAAGATACAAGACTGAGGAAGAAAATAAACAATGAATTCAC
The DNA here is from genome assembly GCA_029718625.1 of Synaphobranchus kaupii. NCBI lineage: Eukaryota > Metazoa > Chordata > Actinopteri > Anguilliformes > Synaphobranchidae > Synaphobranchus > Synaphobranchus kaupii. Next base: position 14,452,670 of record CM056385.1, on the reverse strand, counting down.
CTTTATGTAAGTGCTAAGTTAGCAGCACCAGAGGGAGGGAGATAAACACAAAGCAGAAAGACGACAGATACTCCATCGCATCAATATGTTGTAAGTACCATATCCGCTTCTGCTCATGCCTTTTGTATTTTACTTAATTCATCTTTATTCTTAATTAATTAGCTAGCTAGATCATTCTTAAAGGCAGCCAGCCAGTCATAATGGCTCACGCACACATGGATCTATGATCAATAGGCTATGATCAATGTATCATCCCGTCTTACTTCGTGGACAGCTGGCAGCTCCAAGATAAACTTGCACTAAAGTAGGTCTAGATGATCAATCAACAGTTTTACTTGTATCTTTTTGTTGTTTTTTTCATCTTTAAGTTTAATGTGTAAATGTTGGATTGCCTTTCATGTTTATGTTTGATGATGTGCTTCCCATTTTACGGTTTGTACACATTTACAATACAAAAACTGGCTTCATTTGTTCTGTCTGATCTCTCAACCTACACATCCATCACATATAGCTAATGACTTAATGCTGACTTAGTTACAGTTTTTCTGAATTGCTAAAACACGCTTAATACAACTGGGGTCCACCTAATCTTCATCATCACCTTCTCAGCACAACAGAAGTCTTTTTTCAAATGCATTAACATTTCACATTGCTTTTGCACATTTCACACACCTTTTCAAAACAGTGAACAGATCTCACAGACAGACACGAAACTCAATCAAAACATTTAGTGACAGTATAAATCTTGTCTGCACCGGTGTGAAACTTCTTTGCACAATTATTCAATCATAAATCAGTTCTCATCCATCTATAAGACATCACCTCTGAGTTCTTACGTACATTTATGTGGGTGAAGCCGGCTTCAATCTCTCAAAAGTGAGGAGACGCGGGAGGAACATCGGGCAGATAGCTACTGTTACAGTGCCTGGTGGGGTGCCAATATCACCACATACTTTGCCATTTCCAATGCTGGTGTCCTTTGCCATACACCTTCCATACAGCACAGAGCACCTCATCACATTTCTTGATGCACTTTTAGAAAGATTGGTTCCACCAGAAGAAAGAGGGCTGTTGAGGCCTGGAACGTCCATTTGTCATCATGTGGTACAATGTTGCCTTCCACTACTCGTGAATGCCTTGTGAATGAACGTATGCCGATGCAGTTCCTCCCTGCCTATTCTCCCTTTTTGAGGAATTCTTCTCTGCCTGGAGTTGGAAGGTGCATGATCACCGGCCCCATGACTAGATGTCCCTCCTGGAAGCAATGAATGTCGGTTGCCTGTTAATTAGTGCAGCGGACTCCCAGTAGTGTGTATGCCATGCAAGGAAGTTTTCCCTCGGTACATTGCAGGGGAAAACCTCCAATGTAATGTTGATGAGAACATGTGGCCTGGAAAGAATGGACTAAATGTCAGTATCTGAGTATTTGTGTATTTATTAAGTATTTATTTTGGCTTTTTGGACCTTTCTCCCCCTGATTGTCCTTTTGTTGCTTTTTCAGCATGTGAGTTTGTACAGTATGAAAAAATCTAAAATGTTTGTTTCTGAGTATTTCTGATTTTCGGTGAAATTCCTCCTTGTTATTTGGTGAGGTATTCACACCTGAACAGGAGATGGCAATAGTCCACATGGTAAGGGCGAACAATGTCAATAGACTGAGAGATTCGGAGTGCTGTTATACAAGATGTTGGTGTCTTTCAGAACATCGCCTCTGTGAGTCTCTCCACCATAGATAGGTGCTATGAAACAACTGCACAGGGTCCATTTGAAAGGAATAGTGAGAGGTTGAAGGAGCTACGATACCTATATGTACAGGTAAGGCCAGACAGTAATGTGTGTCTTTTCAATATGTTGAGTATACTTATTCTTATATTTGGGTTTGATGTGAACTACTTCAGGGTGGTGGAGCTGGATGCAAGTGACACCCCACAGATATTTCTGTATGTGGACAAGGCAAGATTCAACCTAAACAAAGTTAGATGATGTGGCAGGACACACGTCGTCTAACGTAGTCTCAATAGGTCATTGAGCCACAGTGGATGTGCCAAGCCAGCATGGGGGTAACATAATGTGTGCTGCAATCTCAGAAAATGGTGTAATCCACCATGTTCTGACCACTGGACCCTACAACACAGCTCATCTTGTTGAATTATTGGGGGCCTTTACAATGCACTCATCCCTAAGAATGATGGGAGTGGAGCGGTCAGGCCTGACTTACCAAATTACGTGGTCATTTGAGACTATGTCAGTTTTCACCATTCCAGGCTTGTCAGGGAATGGTTTGCTGCCCACTAACAAATGTTGATTGAGTTCCTACCACCCTATTCACCCTTCCTCAGTCCAATAGAAGAATCCTTCTCAGCATGTAGGTGGAAGATGTACGATCACCAGCCCCATAACCAGTTGTCTTTACTGGAGGCAATGGTTGCTGGTTGTGAGGACATCACAGCTGAGGATTGCTGAGGGCGGCTGCAACATGCAATAAGGTTTTTTCCTCTGACGTCAGGTGTGATGTTGAAGTGTTGTGGCCTAACAGGGAGGAGACTGAATGCCCAATGACACTGATGAATACTGTAATAAACATGTTTTTCATATGTGTGTCCGGGAAATATTTTGTATTGACAGTAACACTGTGTACACAGTCTGTCCAGTTTTGATGCAAATACTTTGAATTTTTTGTGTCATGGTTTACGCAATGATCAGAAGGGGCTATACACTTGGTGACAGTGCTGTAGAGATTGACTGGACTTCTGTAGATTTTTTAATAAATGTTGACTGTTATAGGTTATTTAGAACAGGTGGTATAGTGCTTTAAGTAATTATATTACTCTTTTGGGAATTGCACTTAGAGTTTTGAGAATGAGGTTAGGATATTGGGAAATGCATCTAAGCGATAGGAAAAAACTAACACAGCTTGAAGAAACTGACATTTAGGAAGCAGACCTCCAAGTGTGGCAAAGTTGGAGAAGTCTGCCGTCATCACAAGGGGGCTGTGAGGAGTGATGGTTCACCAGCAGTACGTATATGATGGTAAAGCACTGTCTGCAGTTCAGAGAGCTTAACTTGCAGGTAAGCAGCTTGAACTCTCAAAACAGAAGTGTTAAAAACAACACATAATGTGTCATTTTTAACACACCTCTGTGTCTAGTCATGGTTTTAAGGACAACACATTTAGTGTTGCTTTTCAAGTCTGTTGAAAAGTCTCCTTTTTTTAAAACATTGTTTAATTTTACAAAAATGTATTGAAAGTAACATAAAACTAGTAACTTTGACAGAAAATGTATAGAAAGTAACACAAAGTAGTAACACAAAAAGTGTGTTGGATATAATTTTGTGAGTGTGTGCATAAAGATGCCGAGTCTGCATCTGCCAGCAAACTGAAAGTTGTTAATTGACAATAGCTGAAATGTGCATCACAACAGTCAGGAATTGTGTCCTGCACTTGGCTACTTATTTTTCCATAGAGTTCAATTAGAAAATGAGTCAGGAATAACAACCCTTAAAAAGATCCATCCATATCTACTGCATATCTGGCATCAGAGTGATGATTTAAGGCTCATTTGAATGGATCTCTATGGGAATTGGGGGGTGGAACTAGATTAAGCTGTAAATTACATGGGAATAGTATGGAACCCGTGGTTGGCTAAATGGCTGTAAATCATCAAGGATCTGCGGTATCAAATGAGCCTCAAACCATCACTCTGCTGCCGGATATGCAGTAGATATGGATGGATCACTTGGAGGGTTGTTTCTCTGACTAATTTTAAAAAGATCCATCCATATCTACTGCATGAGAGGCCAGTTCCAGAGTACACAGGACAGCTCTCAGTCTCACCAGGGCTGTTTGGATGAGAAATGCGTAGCCTGATGCCTCTTTCATATCTGATCTCAGTGCTGATCACAAACAGCATTTGATCCTTAGCTTTTATGAGGTCTGTAACAGAGAAGGCTGAATTACCACTGACAAAATACAGCGACTGTACTTGTATTGTTTATTGCACTGTCAATAGTCCTTCTCTTTGACTAGGGGATTCAAGAGATCCATTCAAATGCAGAGAGGTTATAGTATCGCTTCTAAGAGTACCTGGAAATAAGATATCAAGAGTCTTTTGATATCCTTTTATACAGTCATTATAGCATCACCTGTTTACCTGTGGAATATCTGTTTACCACAGAAGTTGGTTGAGAGAATAGAATATAATAGAACAGAATAACTTTTATTTTCCTGTAAAAGAACTTCTGTTGTAGCCACCAGCAACAACAAAAAAGGCAGACCCACAACAAACAAACACAAACAATCAATCAAACTAATTAAGTGAGAACATCAAAAGCAGCAACAGCTCCTCATCTGCCTCTGCTGTCTTGAGCTGTCCAGTGTCACCAAAGCAGTCCAACAACCACAGGGACAAAGGTTCCCCCGAGTCGACCAGAACAATGCGGATCTCCCGGATCACAGCTGCTCCAATCCAAGCCCCGCCGACACACACAAACTCCGCCTCCGCGACTCTCCTCCATGCACGCACACTCGCACAGTCTCCGTCCAGTCGACTCCACTCAGCCTTCCCAGTTGTCGCTTCACTCCTTCCTCGTCCTCCTCTCCCTCTTTTCGCGGATGGCCTTTTGAGGATTGCCCGCAGTCCCCGATCAGTCCCGATACTCAAACTCCGGTTAAAAAATAAAAACCCTGTCCCTGCAGATCTAACGGACATTTCGGAGTAGGCTACATGTTTTGAATGCGTCTACACAGTGACGACCATAAAGAAAACCAGCCCGACTGGACAATTTGATATAAGTATAAAAAAAGCAGCAGTAGTGCCCTGAAAAATTATCTGCTGGCTTCCCTGTCTTATAACACATAGCAGTGCATAAAAAAAAAAAAAAAAGACAATCAAATTAACAAACACGAAAACGAGAGACAGCTGGACTACATGTCTCCATTACAGCACCAATATAAAATATAAGACTTTTTTGGTCTTTGCATAATTTCATTCGTGTTCTCATAGTTTGGATGTCTTTACTATTCTAATATGTGGAAAACAGTAACAATAACAAATAAAACCCTTCTATGAGTAGGTGTGTCCAAACTTTTGACTGGTACTATATATATATATACAGTATATATATATATATATATATATATATATATATACATATATATAGATATAGAGGGAGAAAATGACGCGCACACACACACACACACACACACACACACACACACACACACACACACACACACACACACACACACACACACACACACACACACACACACACACACACACACACACACACACACACAGCTTTAAGCTTTATATTTTGAACAACAGATGGAAAGCAAGCCAGCAATCCGTTTACTCTTGAATCCCCTAGTCAAAGAGAAGGACTATTGACAGTGCAATAAACAGTACAAGTAGTCGCTGTATTTTGTCAGTGGTAATGCAGCCTTCTCTGTTACAGACCTCATAAAAGCTAAGGATCAAATGCTGTTTGTGATCAGCACTGAGATCAGATATGAAAGAGGCATCAGGCTACGCATTTCTCATCCAAACAGCCCTGGTGAGACTGAGAGCTGTCCTGTGTACTCTGGAACTGGCCTCTCATTTAGACTCAAGCAGCTCGGAGGGAAACCCGGGGGGTCAAATGCACACAGAGGGTTGCCAAGCGATGAGATTATAAGAGACCATGGAGCAATTTTTTTTTTTTTTTTGTGCTAGACCTGAAAATTAGCAATGCATCAACATGAACTGAATTGTACAGCTATGAATGAAAATTAAACAAACCAATCGCAGGCTGTAGGCCATGCAGGGAAGGCAAACATTGATAAAAAAATAAATAAATAAATAAATAAAATCCCAAGGGCAGAGGGAATGAGGAGGGCCCAGTGTTCATAAGCTCAAGGTACAAAGTCAATCTTTTTATTTTCAAGCTCTCAAGTGGATTTATGGATGTGTTGCTGGGAACGCAGTAAAAAAAAGAAGATAATTCCCCTTTACACTCTGCCCCATAAGATGCATTTTGATGACCACTCATGTGGAAAAGGCAATTACTCTGTAGGCCTGAACACACTGTGGTCCTGATGGAAGAACAATGTTCAACTCCATCCTCCACCCTGTACAGATGCCCCAAGGCAACAGCGGCGTAAGTGTAGGAAACAGGCAGAGTGAGCGGGGAGATATGACATTTCTCAACCAATCCCTCATACAAGTGTGGAGCTGTCCCCAGCCAGCTCCAAAAAGAGGCAGTTCCATACCCGAAAAAGGGTACTGCCATCACTTAGATAATTTAAGGCAACAATAAACACGTACTTTTGCACATTTTCTGCACTTCAGTATTTTTTTAGCATCACGTTTTAATTAACAGCTTATTTTGATATTAAGGGTTAATTATTGGGGTTTTTTCGCCATATTTTTTTCTACATGATTATGTAACAAAACCTTTTTGGCACATCATGATCATCCTGGCACAGTCCTCGTGAATGATTTTAATGATTTTAATTTCTATTTGATGACAACATAATTATTCTCTGTGTGGATGGAGGTGGGACAGTGGGGTGTGTGGTTTAGAGGATGCCTCCACAGAGAGGGCCACCTCTCCCACCGGACCCCAGGGTATCGGACACAGACTGACACTCTCATACCTGCGCCTCAGCTTTCGTTCCTGTCATCATCCGCTGTCACCTGTTTCCACGGTGATGGAGACCAGGAACAAGGTCACACAGGGTTCAGGATTCAGATAAATAATCATCTCCTCTCAGTTCATCACTCTGCCTTAAATCATCACTCTGCTGCCAGACATACAGTAGATATGGATGGATGACGAAGGGTTTCTTCTCCTGACTTATTTTTCCATAGAGTTCAAAAGGAAAATTTGTCAGGAGAAACAACCCTTAAAGTGATCCATCTATATCTACTGCATATCTGGCATCAGAGTGATGGTTTGAGGCTTGTTTGATACCTAAGACCCTTGATGACTTACAGCCATTTTACCAATCATGTATTCCATACTGTTCCAGCATAATTTAGAGCTAAATCTAGTCCCACCCCCCAATTCCCATAGAGATCCATTCAAATGCAGAGACGCTATAGTATCGCGTGTAAGAGTACCAGAAAATAAGATATCAAGAGTCTTTTGATGTTGTTGGGTCACAGACATCAGGAAGTCATGGCATGCAAAGCCAAAGTATATCTGACCAAATATTAAAAATTTAAAGGCACAGTCAACTTAGTGTATATAAACTTCTGACCAACTGGAATTGTGATATAGTGAATTAAAAGTGAAATAATCTGTCAACAATTGTTGGAAAAATTACTTGTGTCATGCACAAAGTAGATATCCTAACTGACTTGCCAACACTATAGCTTGCTAACATGAAATCTGTGAAGTGGTTAAAAATTAGTTTTAATGACTTCAACCTAAGTGTATGTAAACTTCCGACTTCAACTGTATGTTCACACATTCCGATTCATCGTAAATGACAGGCACGTTCACCCTATTTGCGATTACCATAAATCCACGCCCATGAATTTCCATATATGGAAGCTGCAAATTCCATTTACAGGTGCATAAGAATTCTAAATGGCCCAGAAAAATCATAAGAAACAAATATTCCGACACTGAAATCTAAGTTTTTATTAGCAGATGTTCAGTAATGGAAAAATATTAATGTAATGCCAGTATCATTGTCATAGGATCTGGTAAAGTAAAAAGGCCTGGGGGGTAAATAGAAAAAAGGGATCAACATTAAATTGGAGGTAAAGAAATGCATAGCTGTGCACAAAAGCACCACAGCTACAGGAGGTGGCCGAGGACAAGCAATTTGATGAATATATTCTTACCAATAAGCCAGCCGTCTCTCACAGTACTGTTCTCCAAATGAGCGCCAACTGAAGCGCCTCTCAGAATGAAGCTTTCATGGGTCCCACCAGGCCACGACGTTGAACAACACACGTTTTGTATGACATAGATGGAGTGATAGCCCTTTCTATTCATACAACACAACCGCATCGTCGGATGGAGCCTTGATGTGTGTGCAGTCTATGGCACCGATAACATTGGGCAGGTTGGCAATTTTATTAATCACTCTCAGCCAACAAATCTGTGCAATCCCTAAAGATGCTGTGCACCAAGCTCCAACAGCACAAGATCAGCCATTGCAACGCTGGCTACAGACCTGTAAGCAACCTTAAAGCACATTTCGCTCATTGGTTAAACGTGTGTTTTAATTTGCATATTTAACATCATATAGAATTTCAGTTTTTATCAATTTAAAAAAATAATTCTGGGAGCATTAATTACATAATTACATTATAATTACATTACATTATCAAACAGGTTCATAGCCTACAATTAATAAGCATAATCTAAAGTGTTTGCTTTTCATCATCGTACTTTATTAAATTCACATTGTGCATTTCAAAGGCTACATTTAGTCTTCTGAAATTAACGGAACATTTGACGTTCAGAAGCTACATTTAGAAAAGTTTTTAATTTACAAATGCGGTACATACACATGGTCCTGAGCAGGTGTAAAGTTTGTTCGAACATACAAACAAATTTCATGAAGACTTTGAGGAATGCCAAAATACAAACAAAATTGCTAATACAAACAATTTCCGTTCTGCTCACGTTTCATGAATGAGGCCCATATAGTCTACTGTAAATACTGCATTAACCCAGACTGTGTTAGGGAATCAAAGTCAGCGCTTAAATTCTATATAGCAAACAATTTGCTAACAATTACTGCCTTGCAAAGCCATATGGACATTCAGACATATTTGGTACCAGGAGGGCATCAGTGAGTTTAATTGCAGACACCGACAGCTTGCTCTGCACATGCTCACTCTTTCTCCCTTCTAGCAGAGGGGAAATGCTGAGCACAATCAGCACAGGCTAATTGATCCTAATGCATCAGCCACACTGGTGCTCTAATCACCCACAGCTGGCAAACACGACATGTTTACAACCATCTCCTCACCTGCACTATGGAATAAACAAAACAGAACTGAGATTGCACAAGCAGACAGGACCTCAGATCAGACTCATAAAGCTGCTCTTACCAGCCTGGGGTCCTTTGGTTTTGAGGCAAGTATACTTGATACTTAAATCATCAAAGAAAATACTCCTCTCTTAGACAGAATAATTCTACAATAAATACAAACTGCATTGTAGAGGAGAAAGTCATTAGATTCTCCCTGCAAAATATGATTAATCTGTGTGCAAACACATATAATTAACCCTTAGAATATTCTGAAAATATCTTCCATATTTTGTATAGAGAGAACTTCTACTACAAACACTTATTCTATCAGGAATGCTGCACTCCAAAGACAGGAATCCCTAGCTAGTTCAGCTAGCTAGCTACCCAAACTGAGCAACTTGAATGGCTTGTTATGTACTAGCACAGTTGTGGAGGGGAGGACCACTCAATAGCAGGCACTACTGCCACACATGGTTTCTTCTCAAGCACAAATTCTACAGACATGAACATAAGAAATAAGGGAGGATAAAGGACTGGACTGATGTGGCCCAAGAAATACCAAAAAAGAACATCTTTCGGTCTTCCCTGGAGGGCACCAGACGGTCGACGCAGACTGAAGATCCACCTCTTCAGGGTCAGACTACGTCTTGGTTCCCCTCCCTGGAATGCCAAAGCCAAACTCTTAGCGCTGTACATGTATGAAGTATGACCCCCCTAACCCAGAACTTGCTGAAGGCATTGCTGCCATCCCAACAGATTACATCTGCAAGACGTACTGTAGACCGTAGTCACATGTAACGCTTCGATTCCTCCTTGGCCTTCGCATGCAGGGAGGGTATGACACATAGGCATAGCATAGGCAACAAGAGTATACTCGCCCATGGCAATGCAGTGTGACTGTGTGGACCAGTGTTCACAAACCATTAATTCCTCTTTTCAGTCATGTGCTACTCGTCCAAATTGCTCTGACAAGTTAAGCAAGTCAAAATAAATTTGATGAGCCACTCATTGTTTCCTGTACACCGAATTTGATCAGGCCCCAGGGAGACTGCGGCGAGCAGAGAGACAAATAATAATTAGGGCAGAGTACTCACACGTTGGCCCCATTCCCAGGGTAAAAAACTCAATCATTCTTTTACATTATTGACTGATAACATCCAGACTAATTAAGTTGTGCTTTATTACTCATCTACAAGAAACTCAGGAGCATGGTGCACAGGGAAATCTACAGGCAATATCCTGCCAAACCATAATATTAAAAGCACCTGCTATTCAAAAAGAGACAGGGAGCAAACAGATCAACATGTTAAGTACTGTAGGATTACATTGTAATAACAGCACTTATTGCAATTGCTGGCTAATCAGACCAAGCAGGATTTGCCTAAAACCACAGAATTCCGCATCATTTAAATCAGCTCACACTGGTTCAGAGTTTGACAAATAGAAGTCTTGGAAACAACATCAATTGATGTCTGCTTTGACAAATACACAGAGATCAAGGCTACATTATTGTGATCAATAGTTCTTGTTAATTTCAAATAGTTTGATTATTAAACAATTGAAATTGGTCATTACAAAAGTTTTGTGCCTTCCTTCCTTCCAGATTGTCTTGTTTTCATACCATTGCAGAGTGAGAGTGTAGAGCTTATTTACCTCAATGTGGAAATTGAACTAGATTTGGTCATGTGTTTTTATACTTCAGGACCCAGCAAGTGCATATTTCAGCTTTGCTCTAGATATGGACTTTCCAGTTTCTCAAACTCTTGTATGTCAATGCATCTGTGCTTCGCAAGACTGCAACACAGACCTTCCGTGAAGTCTACAGATAACAGTGCTCGGATCAGCCAGTATCCAGTTAGCCACTGACAGTCAACTCATCCATCTCTGTCCTCTACTCTCTCCCCCACCCACATTAATTCAATAATGCCTGCAAATTATCTCTTCAGGCCTGTCCTCTTTATCATATCTTACATTGACCAAGTTAATTTGCTCCTGAGACCTTTGGCCTTCAGCATTAGGGCAAACTGCCACTTCCAGCAACAGTGGGCCTTTTAATCAAAGCCTCCAATTTCCTATTTTAATAAGACCCTGAGGATGACTTTTCCCAGTCAAGTCAATTGCCTGTGGAAATCGAAAGGCTATAACTGCACTATTCCTTGTTAAAGACAGGAACAATCATCTCTCCTGAGAACATGACATCACCACGTTGCAGTAAATTACTTATTTGCTTAGCTGTTGCCTTGATCCAGGGCAATTTTGACTTCTTACTGTCTATATTAAGTATCATCAATACTGTCATGCAGCTGGGGTTTTACTGCAGAGATCGGGGTAAAGTACCATGAACACGAGCACAGTTGCCATGCCCCAGATTTAGTCTAAACCTTCTCTCAAGAGCAGCAGCCCTGGCCAGCGATAAAGCAGCCAAACTGATGCTCACCCAGCAGTCATCATCTCACAGGCAGTCTGTGCAAAAGCTATCCCAAATACAACTGTGCAAACTAAGTTTCACATAAGCAATGAAACAATAAACCTAAAATAACCCCCCCCCCCCCCATTAGCAGTGAATGACGCACCAGTGAGCTGCCGCACGAGGTAAACACATTATCAACAAACAATTAAATAAACACACAAAGAATTAGTGAGTGAAAGACAAGAAGAAACTGAGGCTTTGACTTCCACTTCCTCAGCAGAAGAACAACAATAAGTTGCGTCATCAGTGACTTGGAAATGGTTTGATTTAAGAAAACACAATGCACAACAGAGCACCATCTGAGAACAAGCTACTGCAAAGGGAAGTACAACTGCAGAGGCATGCGTCTTTTAATCACTAAGCACATTAAAGCATTTAAGTTACAAGTCTTACAAGACTTATTATTTAAAGCTGTACTCCAGGGTTTAATTAAAGTTTTAGAAGCAGACATATTTAAGTTGAGGTAATAGAATAATACGTTTTAGATAAGTTATATTTTACAATTGTATAATCGTTTTATTCTTCACATAAATAACACAATGTCAGACATTCTCTTATAACAGAACATACTGAAATTTAAAAAAAGGATTTTGCGAAAGTCATTCCTCCGGTTTCCTCCCACAGAAACTAATGCAGGAAGAGGGCATACTAAGCTAGGTATGACTAGCGGTTTTTTAATTTTTCACTACAGTTGCAAAAACCCATCAGAGTGCACCTCAGCACAGAGAGAAATGCATAATATTGATACAGCAGCAAAGATTCTAACAACGCGTCAATATCGCATGATTAATTTATGATTCATTGTGCAGTCCTAACAGGACTATTGTCCTATTGATTGGAGAGTCATAATATAATGCAAAGGACAATGTCTTCCACCATATACAATATGATTTATTTTCATATAAAATATGATTTATTTTCATATACAATATGATTTGTTTTCATATACAATGTGATTCATTTTCATATACAATATGATTTATTTTGTAATGACTGGTGAATGACACCTAATCCCTGATTTTAGAAACAGCAATAACCATGCATGAGTGTGATCAGTAGGAGTAAGCTGTGCTCATCCTCTGCATCAGGAAAGAGCCAGTATTGCAGCCACTGCCACACACAACTCATAGGCGCCCTGATATACCATGCATTTTAATGTCACTCTCCAAATCACTGCAGTTTGACATGCCGGTTGTCAGAATGTGTGCATTATACTTTACATTACATTACATTATAGGCATTTAGCAGACACTCTTATCCAGAGCGACTTACACAACTTCTTATTACATTTATCCATTCATACAGCTGGATATATACTGAAGCAATTCAGGTTAAGTACCTTGCTCAAGGGTACAACGGCAGTGTCCTACCTGGGAATCGAACCTGCAACCTTTCAGTTACAAGTCCAGTTCCTTAACCGTTATACTACACTGCCGCCTAACTAACTTTATTATTGTGAACATCACTGTACAGTAATTACTATGGCCGTCACAATTGCCACTGTGATTTCTCTCAAAGTGACTGCCTGCCATGTGCTGTCCAATGACTAACTGGAACTAGCAAAGATCCTGGCACATGGCCATCTCCACTCCCTCTTCATTTAATGGACTCACTATCTTTATATAATGGACTCAATATCTTTATTTAATGGACTCACTATATTTATTTAATAGACTCACTATCTTCATATAATGGACTCACTATATTTATTTAATGGACTCACTATCTTTATATGATGGACTATTCTGTTAGCATCTCCTTAATGCACTTTTCATACATCTTTGTTCGGGAGCCAGTGAGGACATGTGAACACTGCCAAAGCATTCATTCCCAGATGAACACCCAAGTGTTGAACTCTGCCTTTGTAATACAGTTTCCAGCTCAATACCTCATTAGGATTGGTGTCACATCGTCCAAAGACAGGAAGTGTGTGTGACGGAAGGGTAATAGTTCTGCAAGACAAGGAGGAATTTGCACCCATGAGAAGCTGGCAGAATGAGTGACCTTGAAAGTCCATCACCATTAGGCACACAGCCCCTTGGAACCTTCAGTGTACAAATAATAAAACTGAACCTTCAAGAGTCTTTCTGAGACCTACAATCTGCTTACGGATGACCGTGAAGTTCGGCAGCCTACCCTCCCAGAACAAGCTACATTGGGGAGCCACAGAGATTACCGAAGTGAGGAAATGTTTTCAAAATAGTATAAAGAATAAACAGAGAGTAATTAAGCCTGCTTGTGTTAACATGGCAAGAAGAAACCTAAATCACACCTTTTTATGTCTGACAGTATTAAAAAACACATTAAACCTTTGTTTAACTGTCAGATTAAATTTTGTGTGGTTGCTGAAAAAATTAAACCTGTTGTGAAATTATTGTTGCCATACAACATGCTTTCTGAGGAGATTGTCATCAACTTAATGTGTGGGGATGACCTATGCAGTTATGTAGTTCATTAACAGCATGCACTAAACAAAAACTACATGCTGCTTAGTGGCAGGGAACTGCCATGATTAGTTTCCAGGGGAAAAGCTAAATGTTGCTTGAAAGTGCTTCTCCTTTACCATGTAGCCAATCGTAAAAAAAAGATTGCCGATCCTCAAATCGGCACTTAAAGATAAATTCCACCAACATTATACTAGTTCTGTAGCAAGCAACCTAGGAAGCAATCCAAGTCAGGGCCATCCTCAAAGATACCAACAAGTATGTGTACTTACTGAAACAAGTGGAGAAAACACTACCCATGGATCTTTGTGTTTCATAAGACTGCAACATAAAAGATTTTTGCGAAGTCTGGTGTCTGGTTCAATGGTGGGAAGACAGACAACATACTGGTGGGGAACCTCGTATAATACTTCTTAAAGTCAGAGAACAAAAACAATAGTTCTAGTTTCTACCAAAAACAAAATGAGTTTGCGACACAGAAGCTGTCATGAAGCTGTAACCATCGGACTACAATATGTTTACAATGTCACATCAGGTCCTGCTGAACTAACTGGTTCCACATCTTCAGCCTCTCCACCAGCTTCTCAAAAACTGTACCCACACCATGAAGGAAAAAGGAAGCAACCGATGAGTCGCACAGTTCAATTTATTTGTGACAAATGGAAAATAAATAAACAAATAAATAAGTCAAACTTGAGGGCTGACGAATGTATTGTGGGACCTACTCTGAACAAAATTGATTTCTGTCACCACAGACACACACAGTCAACTACTTGCAAAGTCACAGCGACACTTCTCCCCTTTCAGCAGGACCTGCCAACATGCACACATTCAGTATGCCCACAATTACTGTGATTTCACCCTAGGCCAAGTTACCCCAGATAAATAAACAAGTGTGTAAAAGAAACATTTGGTGGCAAGCACATTTGGAATCAACTGCAATACCTGGCAAATACATTTGGAATCGACTACAATATCCTTTGTCGTCCGCCCTCCGCCCCACCAACTACTTTTCCAGGGTAGAATCTATAGAGAAAGAATGTCCTTTCCTAACGTATACCGTGGCCTAAAAAGCCGTAAAACCACAGACCGACAACCACACACACGTGCATAAGAACACAAATCAGTTCCTATAAAAACCCCCACACAGCTGCTGGTTTCCTCAGTTGTAGCCCCAGTTGTGCCTGTCCGTCAGTCTCAGCACCCCCCACCCCTGTCCGCCATGTGTCCACACTAGGCCAGCTGTACCACTCATGCCATGAGTGCGCTGTCTGTGCGCAAGGTCCATGTCCCTCCCGTCCTCCACCGTGTCTGCTTTCCAGGCTTAACGCTGTATATCATAATGAGGGCTGAAAACACCTCACAGAGCTGCCTGTGACAGGGCCAGTGTGTGAGCACAGTCTCATACACATGCACAGTACCAGAGTGAAGAACTGGGCTTGGCTGCCCAAGGCTAACAAGAAGTTCAGTAAGGGTAGTTACTTTTTAATGTGATATTTAGCATGCGTTAGGTAGTGATTTATTTATTTTTTATTATTTTCTTTATTATTGAACTTTCGCTGTAATTGTAAAGGTTTACAGGTGAGTTCAGCATGCAGTTTACAGTAACATCTCCCCCCATCCACTCATACCTTACTTTTTTTTCTCAGCCTATTGAACACCTCAAGGCAGCTTTATCAGAATAAGTGACTCCATATGTGTGGTACGTTTCCATGGCAACAAATGGAGTAGTGTGAAATAGTCACATATTTGTAACTACCAGGCTGCAGCTACTGTAATTTGTAACAACCAGGTTCAAATCTCAGGTGCGATACTTGCAGATGCATCCATGAGCGAGGTAATTAACCTGAGCTGCTTTGAACCGCTTTTTAGCAAATAGATTACCCAAAGAAAAACAGAGATAATCTCCGAAAATGGCCTCCCCTGACGGTATACATTTGCTACAGGTGAAGCACTTGTAAAACACTGAGTACCAGCTGCATATTTTCCACCCAGAGCCTGAATGGAATCTACCATGATTTGCTATTTTTTCTCCCTTAGGAGATGTGTGCTGGGTGGATCTGACCTGGTTCTGGTGCGCCACACGCTATTCTTTGAGTGAAAAAGTATTGTCTTTTCAAGTGACATTGACAAGAGGAAATGGATTAGTTCATGGAGAATGCAGTCCTTGGAGAGCAGGGTCCCAGCTGATATCAGGCTGCCTTCCCTCTCATAAAGGAGCTGGAAAGGGAAACCAAGGCTTCCTTCTCCCTCTTTCTGATATTCTCTCGATTTCTGTGGGAAAAGCAAGTAGCGGCATCAGGACTGTACGATGGTCGGGGGATGGTGTCGGTTGAGATAGCCCCACCTAGGAGAACTGGCACCATGCGCCACTGGAAAGAGCGTGCCGACACAGGCTGTGTCTAATGTGCTAACATAACGGTGCATGCGCGGGGCTGCCGGTAGGCTGCAGAGCATCAGAAGGTCTATGCACACAAGCCCTCGCAGCTTGGTGAGCTCGCCGTCAATAGACCCAGGCTAATGCTAATGTCTTCTCTGTCTGCTGAAAAGGGCTCAGCGGAGTTTTGGTGCCTGGGGAGGGGTGGTAGTGTTCATGTCTATTCAAGGCTGCTCTTTTACATGGACTATGATCCGATGCAACATACAGCGATCCTGGGTTTATGTAATGCTTTTAGGCAGTACTCTCCCATCATGCATTTCTGAGGAGAAAACCAAGCGCACTCATTTCAAGTAAATGCAGCACTTAGAGATGCATACCGTATACCTATAAAATCACATCAACCTAGTGCGCTACATTGTTTTTGCTCTTTCGTATCACTGGACAAAAGGCTGCTTTTTTATTTGGTTATTCACTATCTTTAAGATGTGTGTTGTTATAAAGAGTGGAAATAAAAATAACAATGTTAAATGTCTCTGCTTGTTGTTCCGACACATTGATTTGCCATTTTTTCTATGCCGTTAATAGCCTACAGCACACCGATGCCGTAAATAGGCAGTGTAGGCCAGCAAATCGCAGCCTGAGCATGTAGCTATTATTTATATTTTAAATGCTCATAATGACGGTTTTGTATTTCTCTGTAATATAGTAAACTTACTATAGATCAGATGGAAGTCAAACCATTTTCTGATGCTCAAAAATACATATTTATATAATTAAATTAATAGCATAAATGTGTGACGGTTAGTCGACTATGGGTTTGAACTGACGACTACAGGTCGACTAAGCAAATTTTTGGTCGGGGGAAACCCTACACCAAACACCATTGTGGTGACACAGCTCAAGGCATTATTGAGGGATATTTATTGAGGGGCATTACTGAAGGTTTGGAGACACAGCTCTTGTTAATCGCTGAAAATGGCAAGAGTCTCGTTGACATGAACCGGTGGAATATTGTGATATCACAATGCATGAAACCTATAATAAAATTCAACAAAATTCAATTCATACATAGCCTATCGGATGACCAGCTTAGAAATTACAGCACTTTTCGTACATAGTCCCTTCATTTTAGGTCACCTAAAATCCTTGGACAGTTTAGCATTATGTACAATAAAGTAAATTAATATTTGGCCACACATCCTTTGCATACCATGACTTCTTGAAGTCTGGTCACCCTTGCCTCTTCTTCGTGCAAAATAAAAGATAATGGGCTTCATTGCTAAAAATGCATGGATGTTTTTAATAGATAATCGATAATGTTTTTTTGTGGTCTCTCTCCACTTCTCTCACTGACACTGACTGTCATCACACAAAACTTTGTGCTGTCATTTGCCACCTCAGAATCTGAAACTTATAGTTTTTAAATGATTAGCAGCCGGGAACAAAACAGCAATTGCAGCAGTAGTTTTACAAAGAACTACAAATCAGATTATAATCTTTACTCGCACACTGATCGTAAATACATTTTCCGGTTCGAACATGTCTATTTTTATGAGCAAATGTGAGCGGAGCGCTCACACTGTAGAGCCCTGTTGATCCGAGCTGGGCAATTACAAATACTTGAAAAAAACAGCACTGCAATGACACTGGGCAAATTCCGGGATACAGCTGAAAAAAGAGGCAAAACAATACAAACTCAGTCAATGCAGATAAAAAAAATGCATGTCTTCCTATGGATACATTTTCACCAAGCATTGTGGCTCTTTTATTGTTTTATTGCATATAATGTAGACTATGGCATATTAGTATATCTCTGGGCTATACTTGTTACTTGGGGCATGTAAATTACTCCTTAAAATTTACGGTCCGCTGATATGTAGTAGATTCATGTACAATTTTCCTTGGGGTATTTAAATAGCAACATTTATGAAACACACTACATCCCAGGGCATGCCGCAAAAAATTCCATACTGTAGAGTACAGAAAATTATGTTCAACTGAAGTACAAGAGAGAATAATTAGACCACAAATTTTGGTGTGTGTACCAGTGTGATAATGTTTAGTCTTAAATCATAAGGGACAAATTTATATGCTTTATAATTATTCATTTTTGACAAGTTGGTTATTGGACCCATAATATCTATCCCCCTATACTGATGGATAATAGTAATAGTAAAGGATAGTAATTCCCACATGAAAATGATGCAAAAGTGAGTGTCAAAACAGTTCATTTGTAGTTAAATATATGATTATTTTATGAATCCCAGGTTTCTGTGATGCTCACACCTGGGGCTCCATCTTGACGATCTTAGCGCATGGTCTAAAACGCATGGCACAAGTGCCGGTAATTCCTGCCCAACTATTTCCTATTAAATATATGCAGTTTAATGTTGTTAAAAGAACCTGCAACATCTGAGAATAAGCTACCCGAACTTGGCTTCTGTCTCACCTTAGAAAACGCCAAATTAGTCCGCTTGTTTTATTAATTCAGTTTTATTATACTGTACAATGAAGCATTGTCAAACATCAATTCCATGAGGCTGTTCTCACATATTGCGTGCATTCTAATATTGATTAATAGCACAAATAGCATTCTTCCATAGGTTTACGCAGATTTTCCCCTTGTTTTATATTGTCCTTCTTATGGAAATATGACCGCAATGTAGTCTTGATAGTTTTGCATGTTTGTGCATGCCTCTGTGTGTAACAGAAGGAAGGGTGTATGCCCGTTGTGTACACGCCTATGTGGACACATATTACTATCTTAATATTGTGCAGTTAAAATAACATTGAAACAACTGCGCGACATGTCTTAAAACCAGATTTGTGGAGGTTTTAGCGCAAATGCTTTTTGCTGCCTCAAGATAGCAATACGCCAAAAATGATCCTGGCCACACCTCATTTTAAAACCAATCCGCCCAGTTCACATGCTATGGGTGCACATTCAGTTGGTATTTAAACAATGTGAGCACAGGACACTAAAATGACCACTGTGTCGGTCTGAAACTAGCAAGGACATTTGCGTTTGGGTTACTGCCGCTTAGCGCCGAGTGTAAGATGGAGCCCCTGGAGTTATGAAGCCTTAAATAGAACAGTACCTAAATAGGTGAGGATTAAGCAAATTTGGAATCTGCGCAAAGGGGTTAAGATATTCAAGAATCTTGACAAGATTCAAATTAAGGCTCTTGGCAAGATTCTAAGTATGGGCAGTGTTGTAAAACAAATCAAATATTTTAGTGTTAGCGTAACACTCTTTTATATACTTGCACTGAAATGTAAGCTTACTGCATTGCATTCTCCCACTAAATTTAAGTTACAAATTTGAGTCCATTTGTTAAGACTTTTAAGCATTTTTAAATTTCTAAATCTGACAAGCTTATGGTATGTTGAATGAGGCTGTAACATTTTAAATCATTGCCCAAAAGCACACAGGACAAAGCGCACAAGTTAAGTTTAAATCTTAGTCCAAATAAAAAATAAAGTAAAAATAACAGCCGAAACCAAAAATGATACCTACTTTTCAAAATAACCCCATAATGTCTCATAATTGGTTGGTTTCAGTCATCAACTGAAGCATGCACATTGGACCTGACTGTAAAATTCTACGGCATTGCTACAGGCTGGGTGGAATAAACAAGGGCAATCTGAAAACACTCATCTAAATCACACTTTAAAATGAGCCTTTACTTTTCTGCATATCTGTATATTTTCAAACTCCACGCAGTCCCCCTATTAAAAACTATACTGAAAGCTTATGCCCAGGTGAGAAATATTTTTTTACATCCCCACAGGTAGTGGAACATGTGCATTCTGTCATTGCCCACTCGATTTGTCTGTGATTCCTGAAATGATCAAGTATGGAACAAAGTAGGAAGCATGTGAGTTCAAAGATGCTACATATTGTAGTGAGCCATGAGATGACAGTGGTATGCAATTATTTTGAGAGCCACTCTACATGTGCGTGGACAGGACACAACAAATGTCAACCAACAAACTCTCCTGAAAACAAAGAGGCCAAATACATAAATAATGCATTACAAACTACTGTGACAATTTGTGTTTACAATGTCTGTTCTTGTAGGTTGAAATGCACATGGGTGCTTGGGAACACACCTTCACATCTCCTGCAAACATGCTTATTTTTGGAGTGCATGAATTTGAGTGTGCACTTTCAAGGTAGCTAGTTTCAGATGGCAGAAATTTGATTTGTGAAAGTTATTATCCATATACAGTGCTAACAATAAGGAAACAATAAGGGCGAAAGAACATAAACACTGAAGTGGACTCACAGACACAATGGTCCACATGCTTGTGTCTGTGAGTGTATACGAGTGCACGTTTTGTGCCAGGATGCTAGCTAGATCTTTCCTCCCTCACTCTGTGTTCTCCGTCTCTCAGCCGACCCCACCTGGGCCCCAGGTGGATATGCTGATGGCCTTAATAGAACGGAAGAGTGAGTGGATTTGGGGGGATCTGAGCCTGGCTAAAACAAAGCTGGATTGAGTGCTCATCCAATCCATGAATTATTCAGCGCCCACCATCTAGACATGTAGCTGTGTATCTTTTATGGATGCAGTACAGGAGCTATTAGAGAAAAATGCAGTATATAAATGTCAAAGTGCAAGAATCTCAACAGTCTATGCACGTAAAACAAAGATAAATCGAGGCTGAACACAGCCATGACAAGTATTTATTTGAAATGCTGGGGAGACAAACTTTCATTTTTACTGTTCTTTTGTCCCTTCATTAGTCCCTTATTTTGGACCTGCAAGTGACCATGGCCTTGTGCTCTTATTCCACAAAAAGCAAGAGAAACGTTGTAAGCAATGAAATCAAGAGGGAAAGAAGTCACCATCTGTTTTCATTTGAAAAAGAATGGGTCTTATCGCCCAGGACCAGATTGAGGATTTAGAGCATAAAATCAGCCCGCCGCATGCCTAATCTGGGAGGGGCACAGAGACGGGCGGCAGGGCATGTGTTGTGTGCTCATCTCTCAGCAATAGCCCAACACAGTTGCGATTATCAAAGTTTCTGGTGTGACAGCTACGCCCATGTAAGGAGAAGTGCATCTTAAAGCTCCACACCAGTGCTCTCGCCTGTTGTACAGCTGAGATCAGGAAAACATGGCCCACAGACCAATTCACCAATAAATGTAACCCAGTTGTAAAAATGTATTACTTACACGTTTACAGTGCCACCACTTTAAATATAAGGGCTGAATAAAGATGATCATACATCAATTAAATGATTACAATATAAAATGTGAAATCATAACAACACCAGGAATACTCACATCTGGGCATTGGGCCAGTAGTACTGCTGGCTTTCATGCTTCCCCTCTAATCTGGGACAGACTACTGGAATCTCTGGCCATTCAGTGGCATTATTCAATCAATTAATTATCAGGTAGAAGAAAAAGCCAGCAGTAAGACTGGCCTTCATGACCAGATTTGAGTTTCTTGGGTTTAGGCCTACTCTATTTCATGCCTTTTAAGCATTCCTCTCCTATTGTCTAGACAGCGTAAAGTTCCGCCCTGCCAGGACCACACCAGGATAATTATGTGCTGAGCAGCACAAGGTCGGCTGTGTCACCAGCCACCCAAATATTGCTTAGCTTTTCCTCCAACTTGTCCCAAAGAGTACTTTAAAACATAATAATCTGCAACCATTTCAAGTCAAACCATCAAACAATTCTGCGACACACTACAAGGGTCACGTTGACTCCAAAAATAAAGGCAATCACAAAGAACTCAAGAAATAGTCTGCATTCAAAACGGTTTACATGGCACGGCTGAATACAGATGTTTTGGGGTGCACACTTCTCTTTATTTTTGATATTATGAATAGTCAATCCACCAAAACATTTAACACTTCAAAAAACTCAACTCCATACAGTATACAAAAAACAAAGATACACTCCACTGAGGTTTGGAACATTTTATTTTTTTCCTCATAAAAAAAATATTTTAATAGTTTACGTCGACCACCATTAATGAGTACAAATACTGATACGCAATGCTTTAAAGCTTTCCTCTGGAGACAGACAGGGGCTACAGGGGCCTCCATTTGAGAGGGGGGAAGCAGTGCTATCCGATTTTACGCCATGACACAAGCTTGCATTAACAGCAGACATATTGGGTTTCAGCTAAAAAAGCAAGGCCTGCCAAAAGGTACGCAGGCGTTTTCCTTGTCCCCGAGTCGTCCATATCGAAGGGAGCAGCCCGGTCTGACTTGCCGGGCTAAAAGTGCAACCGGCTTGGTTGCCACATATCTGATCCCCATGTGAATGTGGTAACCAGGGGAGTGCATGCGGACCTGCCCGCGACATGGGGAGTCTCTGAAAGCAGAGAGGGGTAGACTTCCTGTGCGGAGCCCTCTCGCTCACCCAGCCCCCTGGCCCCCCTGCTACTGCTCTCGTTCTAGGGACAGATGGGACTGGCTCACAGTTCCATACCAGCAGATCCGCTGCTGCATGACAACACAGGACGTGTAACAGGCCAGTTTGCGCAGCTGCCCATTGATTCAGATAATCTCCATGACAACAGCTGCAGAGGATAGGGGGTGGGGCGAGTGTAATGTCACCATCAACCCAACGTAAGATGTCCTCATCTCTTGCAAGGAAGACCTGAACGCAGCAGGTCCCGTGAGGTCTGCCAGCTGAAACGGTTCAATACCAATTCAATTGGGAACGATTATGAATATGAACTGCTTCACTTATCATACTGCTTCATTTATCAGCCCTAGCATCCCAACACTGTCAATTAGACAATGGTTTCAGATTGTGTTTAAGATCCTTACAGTAGTCCTTGATGCCTGGCCCACTTCACTATAGTCACCAACAACAGTACACCTGGGAGCCAGAATGGCTGATTACTCATAATACACATTTTAACAAACTATTATTTGCTCAGACCATGTGATTGAAAGCTAACAATTAATATGTTACATATGCAAAGTGCATATAATATATTGCTAATACATTTACCAGGACAAATTGACCTAAATGTCTACTTAGAGTAGGTTATGCACAAGTGAAAATCTATGGTATGATTTTGTATGCTATCTTTTGAGAAGATTATAAGATTGAATAGAATTGAAATATAGAACAATGTTTGAGGGCACAAAGGAGTTTAATATATACAAACACCAAAATCCTACAAAAACAAAAATATTTTTAACTTATCAGACTTGTGCTGAAGCTGTTTAGTGTGCAAGTTATGTCTTTGTACATTTTTAATTTATGTCAAACAAAAGTGGAGCATGCATGTTTTCTGGTCAAGATTAAAACACATCCTTAAACTTATATCAGACTGCATCAAATATATAACCAGGGTGGAACCTTGCATGAGTTCACAAACAGTGTGAAACTCAAAATACATAAATAAACCAGTTTGTTCCCAAGGCTTTCCAGGTTTCTTGTGCAGAAAAGGGGAAAGAAAAGCTAAAGTTGATTTAATTTCAGTCTTCCAGCAGAAGTTGAACCATTTTGGCAGCTGCTCCTCGCCTCTGAATTGAAATATCACATCTGCATTAAAGACACTAGTAAACCTCAGCCCATAAAACAGGGCGAACAACACCAGCAGCAACACTGAAGAACATTTGGATGACACTTTACAGATGACAAGCGAACAATCGGCAAGGTTGTTTATTGGAGTTATGCAATATCTGCATTCATTCAGCACTGAATAATCAGTTTATGTTCAAAGAAAAATATTCTGCAGTAATAAAAAAAATACGGATCCCTTTGTGAAATGTGACGGGACGGTAATTGGCCTAAATTTAAAGGCAAACGCTCAATTCAAAGCACAGCAGAGCTAAACATGACTGGAATCAAAAGATTGTCCCATTCTTCCACACTTGTTTACTGTTGACACAGTGGGTGGATAAACATTGCCAAATCTGAGGCCAGGGGTATATTTCGGGAAGACGAGTCACAGCGCGATATAAAAATGAAAAGCCTTATTCCCCGTAGCCTCTAGCCAGCTGCTCAAAACCATGAATGCCAAAAGTCTGCAAATTGCCACATAGGTCTGTTCACCAAAACTGTTGCCAGCATTATTTTATTTTAGATAAACTTTATTTAACCAAGTTCCTTGAGCTAAAGCAAAATAAATACATCTACCGAGAGAAACCTTGTCAAGACCGCAGCCACAATAAGCAATCTAGAATACACCCAAACTAATATGCTAAGTATCTGCAACATTTTTACATATCTTCCATTTATACAGCTGGATGCATGTACTGAAGCAATTCTGGTTAAGTAACCAAAGGTACAATGGCAGCACCACAGCTAGGAATCAAACCCGCAACCTTGCCTAACCATTATAATACACACTTACACAGTATATTATTGTGCATGCTGCAGAATCAGTAAAGTACATACAGCATAAGGCTGGATTTATAATTTACATGTATACATACAAGTACCTCTTTTTTGAATGCAAGCACACTTTTATTGTTCATTTTGGCTATTGCTGACTGAGGTCAATATAATCCTATGTAAGTTAGTTTCAGGGTAGCAGTCTAGTGGAGCTGAGTAGGAATGGGGTTCACTGTCAGACAGCATAGAAGGGTCCCCTCAGGGGTTTACAGTTAGGAAAATAAAAATAACAAATGCATACAACCACTGGATTTCCACGACAGTTCATGTGTACTTTGCTATAGTCATACAATTCATATGGGAATCCGATCTGTTCAGCTGAATAACAGGAACTTACAAATGAATGGAGAAAAACCACATAAGCACAATATGAAGAGGGTCACACATCCATGTTCATGTACTGTATTCCATCAAGCCCAACAGTGGGCTAAAGCTGTCATAACTAATAAACTACAAATTGCGGCGCAATAAATATGGTAATAATTACAGTATTAAAGCCTGATGTCACAGTGAGTTTGCGAGTTTTCCTACCTAAAATTCACACCCCACACATCTCAAAATAGCACATATATTTGAGCGGAACAACGGTGGGCGACCAGGTGCTTCACAAAAAAATCCAACAACAAAACATCTGCTTAAAAACAGAACATGGCAAGGAGCAAATTGCATTAGCATTTAATGACATGTGTGCTTTGCCAGTCCCGTGTTTCCTACTGCCTAACTTCTAAAATATGCCTAAAATCTAAATCCAGCATGAGAAACCATCTCTGAGCCATGCACGAATACTTCATCATCTCACTTGTATTTGAGCCAGCAGTTAAAAATGAGCCAGGACTGGCTGCCTGCTGAGAATATGCTGTGCCACAGTCATCACAGGGCCACCGAAAGGTTAAATGATATGCCCAATTCTGAGCAATATACTGTATTTTAATACTTTAATGAAGCAACCCCAATAAATACGAACAAATACTACGTAAAAATGCGCTTTGTTTTATTGTTTTGCTTTCTATGCTCAGAAATATATATGTATATATATATATATATATATATAAACTATACCACTGCTCAGACAAATACTTTTTATCAAATTTTATTCTGAAAAAGACATGCATCACAATTATTAACACCCCAGCATTTATTACTTTGTCCACCCTATTCTTCTATAAAGTTTGATGAGGTAGGCACACACAGAAAGGGATCCGAGACCACCTGATTCCCCCATGCAAAACTCTCCAGATGCATCAGAGTTTTTGATCATCCTTTGCCGCCTCTTCTCATCAGCTCAACCCACAGGTTTACAATTGGAATTAGGTAAGGGGACTTGGATGGCTGTTGGAAAATGTTGATTCTGAGGTCAGTTAACATGTTTTTGTGGATTTTGTGGATCCTGGAGATCCAACCATGTCCCAATTTTAGCCTCCTGGCAGAGGCAGCCAGATTTTCTGTCTAGCGGAGTACACATTGCCACGTAGCTAAGTGTCTATGATGTATCCAATTTTCCTTGATGCCCTGTAACAAGGTTCCAAAGGCCTTTGGAAGCAGAACATCACATATCTGTCACCATACTTCACAGTAGGGACTAGGCTCTTTTCTGCATGACCGTCCGTCTTTTTATGCCAAACCATGGTGGTTGTGGTCAAAAAGGTCTGCTTTTTTCTCATCTAACCATAGAACTCAACTTCCAACCAAAAGTTGCAATGAGGTTTAGCAAACTCCAGGTGTTTGCTTAATGGTTGTTGTTTGATGACAGTAGAGGCTTTCTTCAGGCAAGCTTGTTGGCATGGAGATAGCTTCTAATTATAGTTTGGTGACCCCAAAATGCCAATACCTTCTGCAATTCTCCAACTGAGATCCTTGGAGAATTTTGTGGCTCTCGAAACATCCTCCTCATTGTACGTGGGGGCAAAATGCACTTGTTCTCTCTTCCAGGCATGACATCTCCAGTTGTTTTAAACTTATATTGCCCAAAAAGTGGAGATGGCTATTTTAGGCATTTAGCAATTTGTATAGCTATTGCCTGATTTATATAGGTCAACAACCTTTTGTCTCAATCTGTATGTTCTCTGGCCTTCCCTATGTTGATTGATGACTAAGGGAGTGTTTCACCTCATATTTATACCCCAGTGAAACAGGAAGTCATAGATGACCACTTCAGAGTTCCTAAGGACAGATTAACTTAGAAGAATATTGTCATTTATATTTTACTTTATTACATTTTGTTCATAATTATGTTTAGGGGTACCAGTAAATATGACATTTTTTGAGAAAAAAATTTATTTATTTTTTGTCTTTGAACAATTTACCTCAATATATGAGAGATTTAACCTTTAATTAAGTGCAGGATCAAGCTGATAAACACAGACATGTTTTCATTGCCTTTTTTGCTCATCTTTACCAAGGATGCCAACAATTCCAAACACTGTAGCAACAGTCTGCATATACAGGGTTACATCATTTCCAGTTTCATTGACCTAAATGAAATTCAGTAGCTAAATGTAGCCAATCTCACGCTCAATTTATACATTGTATGTGTTATGCATAAAATGTATGTTAGAGTATTATGCATAACTCCTACTTTTTCATTTCCATACTTTTTAATAATGTTGTATATTTATTTTCACGTTCATATTGAAAATGCATTCCATTTAATAGTTCACATTTCTTCTGAATATTGCCACATGCCCACAGAGGGAAATGGCAAGGAAATTTAGTTAACAGTCAATGTGGAAAGGCACAATAAGCAGGGAACCCTTACAAAAATAGTGTGAAAATATGAGCTTGCCACAAACCTGTGGCAACAATGCCAAAAGTCTGACAAACCTCTGGCAACATTTTGTGGGAAACAATTTAGTTTGCAGCAAATTCACTACATATTAGCTGCAAGTTTGCGGCAAACTATCCAGTTTTGTAAAGAAAGCTGTTAAAATATTTGAAATGGTCCCACAGTCTGTTCCACCATTCACACCGTATCAAAGGGAGATGGGACTCATGTTGCTCGTTAACAGCGTGGTTGTCTCATTCCCTACTCTCCCACCGTGGTAGCCAGTTAGAGCGGTAAAGAGAGTGTTAGTGAGTACGGAGTGGTAACAGTTCAGTCAGGACAACTCACGTATTCAAATAACATGTTTAATTAATTAATGTGCTGCAATAATATTTTGGTTTGGCGCTGAATGGACCCGCTTGCTTTAGTACTACTCTGGAGCACGGGCTCCCCCCCGCTAAACAGGAGAAACCCCCCGTACCAAAGCAGATCCAAACAACAGGTGGAAGCTGGGGTGGTGGGGGGTGACAGCGAATTTCTTTTAACACAAGCCGTAAGCAAACAAAGAGCAGTACATCAGTGTTCAAGCAGCACAGACAGAACTGATTCTTGGCTTAAAAAGGGAGCTCCATTAGAGGTGTGTGCATGCGATTGGTTGAGTATGAGACACGTGGTTGCTCGGCTATGATAAGAGTTTCCTGACAGAACTTTCTATGGGCACGTAAAAGCGTTCGCTCCGCTCATTGTGGTTGCCTCATTCCCTACTCTCCCGCACCGTGATAGCCTGGTAGAGCGGTAAAGAGAGTGTTAGTGAAAGTGTGGAGTGATAACAGTGTGGCTCTCATTATCTCTTCTCCCACCGTGGCAGCTAGTTAGAGGGGTAAAGAGAGGGTATTAGTGGCCACTCCGATGCCTGGCTCCAGCCAGCCCACTTTGTCTCATCGTTTCTCAGCTGTCAGGCACAGACGCCCCAGAGGACCCACGGCAAAGAGACCTCCATACAAACCACAGGCCTTTTTATATACACTCTGCCTCTCAGATCCAGCTTAGCGCATCCAAAACCTGGCCCTTGACCCTCACAGTAAACACTGTGTTTGAGGGCATCGGCTGTTAACAGCACAGCTGATGGGGCCAGGTGTTAGAGTCTGGTGTCTTTGGGGAGGGGTTTTTCCTGTGTACCATGACTTATGAAGCATGTGAGAGTGAGGCACTTATAACCCCTCGCTCTGACGGCAATAATCCTACGTCCCGGTCCCCTGGCTTCTCCTTGAGCCAGAGAGTGTGCAGCGATCATGCTCATTAAGTTCATTTTCCAGGAACGGAAGACGGACCTTCGGCAAACCGTTCAACCTAATTGGTATTTCCCGGTTTCCCGGCCTTAAGGAGACCAGGCAGCCCGCCTGAAAATAATCATCTGCCCAGGGGAAGCACTGCTGAACAGCACAATGACCACGCTGCTGTTAGTTAAACGCACACTTTCCTCAGGCATTTAGAGTGTGCAACACCCCTGGCCCGGCTCCAGAGCCACCCCCCATGAGCCAGGGACCAAACCGACACTGTCAGCTGAGAAAGCAGCCCGCTCACATAAGGATGTATCAAGGGGGAACCCAGAGCACCACGGTGAGAGTGCTGTGCTCTAAGCACGCGAGCAAAGGGCCCAGTGTGGTCAGAAGCAGGCTCCCACGGCACTGCCAGAGATCTGAGCAGGAGGAAACGGGATGGCCAGGTCCACCTTAACGAGACGTATTTTTATTTTGACTGGGAGTCTGCCTGTTTCCTTTAGCTTCTCAAGCCGTCGCACGGACACTCTGATGTGCTCCAATAATTTCAACATCCTGAAGGCTATATGAGGGCATATGAAAGGAGAGCCCCGCCTTTGACAGGAAACCATACAACCGACCCCTGCGAGCCTTTGCACACACACACACACACACACACACACACACACACACACACACACACACACACACACACACACACACACACACACACACACACACACACACACACACACACACGTAGTGAGTAGGCCAGCGTCACCATGCCACAGACTGCACAATGCTAGCTGTTAAGGTCTAATGCCTCCTGGAACTGTTAAGACAGGTACCTTCTATTGTCTGATGGAATAAGAATTTACTGTACTATTATCACAACTGTAAAAATCTAAATTTAAAGTGTGATTTGGAATTAAATTTTAATAATGCAAGCAACCTATCGCAATCAGACAAACTACCAAGATTATTTTTCTAACCAACCAAATGTCAGCTTCACTTCACTTACCTCTATGCTGGTTTTAGATTAGCTAAAATTGGTCACGGTGGTCCATTCACTGACAGCTGCCAAGTGAGCTAGCATTCCCTAAACCTAACTAACTTTAGTTAATTGAACAGTTTTTTCCCTCAAGGATAATAAAATGAAACGCACAATCACGTCATCAATTAGTGATTCGGAAGACGCAAATAAATAAATAAACTTTGTTATCAATTAAAGGTTAGCTGCACCAGTGTAGCAAAATTGGTGCTCAGAAGTATTTGAAGTTCACTGAAAGTGCTCAAACCAGCTGGTATTATGGAGAGTTCCTTGAGTTTCATGCAGATAACGCTGGCTACACACAGATACAGTAGCTATGCTGGATTAATTTGAATCGAGTAGGCTAGTAATTACTAAATACTTAGCAGGTTCTATGGTAACATAATGACATAATGTAGGACATATTTGTGAAACCTTTAGTTTATTTTAAATTACTTTTATAATAAATTATATTCTGTAACTCATCATGGACTTTGAATATGCTATTCAAAGTAATATTGCTACATAACCAAAACACATAATGACTTTACTCCAACTGTATCTGAAAGAGGACCCCATGTAAACACTTTCACAACCCTTGGCTGTTTTGTGAAACCTATAATTATGTTTTAATTTTTTTTTCTTCTAATAAACAGTATATTCAATATGGGCCTGGAAGGAATTATTCAGAAGCCTACTGCTCATTAATCAAACTATATAATGACTTCAATACAAGTGTACCTGAAAGAGGATCCATGTGCTAACATTCACAACATTATTTTGTGACTGTAATTTTCAAGACATACACTGTCCATTGTTCAATAAACAATTGTTGGTGCTCCTTATACTTTTGTGGGTGCTCCTAAATTTGTACTGGTGCTCCTAACTTTCTGAGTTTGGGAGCACCAGTGCAACAAAGTAAAAAAGTTAGTTTTAGGCACTAGAAATGAAGTAAGACTACCCAAGCCTCAGGCTTTGGCTGGCTCCAATTGAGTGCATCAATGAGCAGGCCGTCGCACACTCAGGAGTTAGTGGTCATACAGTCGCACGTGGGCTCAGCCTACACGCACGCACCCACGCTCACATTTGCGGTCAGATGAAAGTCATTCAGTCACAAGGCGTCAAACACGCACTCTTGACTTTTGCAGAAATAACTGGCGTCACACGAAAGCGCATGCCCATGCATTTGGGCACGTGTCACAAACGCTCCAGCAAGCCTGATGCTTACGGTCTCTGGAACTTTTGGAATGAGGAATATTCATTCCCGGCTCACAACAGGGATGCGAGACAATGGGTTGACATTGCTGTAGCTGTGTAGACACACCAAGGTCCCGGACTTGTGAGAACATCATGCCGCAGCCGTTGGGGTATAACAGGTCAGTCCAGTAATTCTGACCTTCCAGACATCATCATAATTAATGTGGCCAGGTTCTCACACAAGGTCTAGCAGAAGCTCTGAAAGTCAAAGCTGAGGGCATCTGTGGAGGAGGGGGAAAGCGCACACACACACAGCCCGAGCGTGTACTCCACGTGACAGCACACTGAGGAGCCCGCTGCCACTGAACAGGCCCAGAAAATACCAAATACCAGCTGAAAATACCACAATGGCTTTGTCATATCAAGCACATGAAAAACAAACAGCTCTGTAAAAGTGGGGTTGTATTGTGTTGAAGCCAAGGGACACATCTCCCTAACACCTTAACACCTCCCTGAGCAGAGCACTAACTCCAGCCAATGAAAACAGAAGAGCAATCGGGGTGGGGTGGAGACTTCTGGGGCACATAAAAGAGGGATCCCATACTGGCTCAATTACTACATTATTTCAAAGAAAATGTCGTCTTTGGTGTACATTTCACCTGTCAAATACCATTTGACTTCCAGAGCGGATGCAATAATACGATATCTTACTTTTTGGTGCAGTGCAATGATCTCTACCATTTCATTTAAAAGTTGAATCACTGTTGTCAGTTGTAAAGATGCACTCACAAAACTGTGACCATTTTGTTCGTAATTGTAATCACTGAACTGATCATGATGAGGTGCATTTCCAAAGATATGTAATCCTTAATCATGTGTTCAAACCCCATGAGAAGGCTGTTCACTGCTATTGGTCAACTAATTTAAAAACTGTGCTTGTACAGAAGCTACTGCTTTCTCAGAGGCTGGGAGAATGATCACGTGCTGGGAGTGGTGGCAGGGTAAATGGCCCACACAGGCCAAGCCTAGCCTAGCAGACTGCCCAGCCAGAGAGTGACCCCTGGCAGAACCCCCATTAGCCTCCTCCTTTCATCTTTTGAACTCTACTCTAGGGACTACATGAGGATGCAACAACTCATCAACACAAAGGGTCTGGGAGCGATAACGCACAGATAAACACAATTAGCTCCCGCTTTAATAAGAACAGCTTGAAAAAGTTTAGAAATACTGCTCAGAACATAACCTAATCTTGCAATTACAGTTCGGTTTGGCTCTCCATTTTCTCGTTACATAATTAAAGGACGTCTTAGCGCCTCCCACAGGAATTGTGCAGCGTAACATTAGTTATTAAACCAACAAGCTACATCAGGGGTGTCATAATAGTGGGGGTGGGGGGCTTGATAATCAAGCCCCTCCTCCATCTCCCGCAAGTCAGGGCACCTACAAAGGAGAGTACTCTACCCTTCCAGTAGGCCCTCGAGGTCAGTGGACACCTCGTCCCCCCCATCCCCTTCGCTCCACTACTGCCTGCCAGCGTCTGGCTGTGTAATTGGGAAATCAGTGCTGCCTGTTTGCAGACATGGGTTTGAGAGTGCAGCCCCAGCCCTGCTCCTCTTTGTGCAGAAACGAGCTTAGCATCGAGCAAAGCGAAGAGCGAATGGCTCTGAGCGAACCTGTCGGCTCTCTGGCACCCACCTTCGCGAACGGGAGTTTGATCCTATTCCAAGCCTGCTACAAAAGACTGCAAACACGGAGACGTAGCGGTGTGCCTACGTACCGTTTCACTTATAAACGGCCTCTGGTTTAATTCACCGCTGTGTGGAAAGTGCCCGAGTGCTCTCCATTTGATGATACCCTGGGGCTCACTAAAAAACTCATTGTAGCGTTCTCCCTCAAGTTACCCTGCTACACTCTGAATAACGCATTGTAGCGTTCTCCCTCAAGTTACCCTGCTACACTCTAAATAACGCATTGTAGCGTTCTCCCTCAAGTTACCCTGCTACACTCTAAATAACGCATTGTAGCGTTCTCCTATGAGGGGCCGTTTAGGGCAAAATTCATAATTGGCTCGCACATACCCGTACAATGCTCTCACATTCACTAGTGAAGCTCTCACACTCACTGAAAAAGCTTGTACATAACATCTAAATGCTTGCACACACACCCTAAATCTTCTCATATAAAGCTCTCATGCGCACTGAAAAAGCTTTCTCCCTCTCACGTTACCCTGCTACACTCTGAATAACGCATTGTAGCGTTCTCCCTCTTACGTTACCCTGATACACTCTGAATAACGCATTGTAGCGTTCTCCCTCTCACGTTACCCTGCTATACTCTGAATAACGTATTGTAGCGTTCTCCCTCTTACGTTACCCTGATACACTCTGAATAACGCATTGTAGCGTTCTCCCTCTCACGTTACCCTGCTACACTCTGAATAACGCATTGTAGCGTTCTCCCTCTCACGTTACCCTGCTACACTGAATAACGCATTGTAGCGTTCTCCCTCTTACGTTACCCTGATACACTCTGAATAACGCATTGTAGCGTTCTCCCTCTTACGTTACCCTGATACACTCTGAATAACGCATTGTAGCGTTCTCCCTCTCACGTTACCCTGCTACACTGAATAACGCATTGTAGCGTTCTCCCTCTTACGTTACCCTGATACACTCTGAATAACGCATTGTAGCGTTCTCCCTCTTACGTTACCCTGATACACTCTGAATAACGCATTGTAGCGTTCTCCCTCTTACGTTACCCTGATAAACTCTGAATAACGCATTGTAGCGTTCTCCCTCTCACGTTACCCTGATACACTCTGAATAACGCATTGTGGCGTTCTCCCTCTCACGTTACCCTGATACACTCTGAATAACGCATTGTAGCGTTCTCCCTCTCACGTTACCCTGATACACTCTAAATAACGCATTGTAGCGTTCTCCCTCTTACGTTACCCTGATACACTCTGAATAACGCATTGTAGCGTTCTCCCTCTTACGTTACCCTGATACATTCTGAATAACGCATTGTAGCGTTCTCCCTCTCACGTTACCCTGATACACTCTAAATAACGCATTGTAGCGTTCTCCCTCTCACGTTACCCTGATACACTCTAAATAACGCATTGTAGCGTTCTCCCTCTCACGTTACCCTGATACACTCTGAATAACGCATTGTAGCGTTCTCCCTCTTACGTTACCCTGATACACTCTGAATAACGCATTGTAACGTTCTCCCTCTCACGTTACCCTGCTACACTCTGAATAACGCATTGTAGCGTTCTCCCTCTTACGTTACCCTGATACACTGAATAACGCATTGTAGCGTTCTCCCTCTTACGTTACCCTGATACACTCTGAATAACGCATTGTAGCATTCTCCCTCTTACGTTACCCTGATACACTCTGAATAACGCATTGTAGCGTTCTCCCTCTCACGTTACCCTGATACACTCTAAATAACGCATTGTAGCGTTCTCCCTCTCACGTTACCCTGATACATTCTGAATAACGCATTGTAGCATTCTCCCTCTCACGTTACCCTGATACACTCTAAATAACGCATTGTAGCGTTCTCCCTCTCACGTTACCCTGATACACTCTAAATAACGCATTGTAGCGTTCTCCCTCTCACGTTACCCTGATACACTCTAAATAACGCATTGTAGCGTTCTCCCTCTCACGTTACCCTGATACACTCTAAATAACGCATTGTAGCATTCTCCCTCTCACGTTACCCTGATACACTCTAAATGACGCATTGTAGCGTTCTCCCTCTTACGTTACCCTGATACACTCTGAATAACGCATTGTAGCGTTCTCCCTCTCACGTTACCCTGATACACTCTAAATAACGCATTGTAGCGTTCTCCCTCTTACGTTACCCTGATACACTCTAAATAACGCATTGTAGCGTTCTCCCTCTTACGTTACCCTGATACACTCTGAATAACGCATTGTAGCGTTCTCCCTCAAGTTACCCTGCTACACTCTGAATAACGCATTGTAGCGTTCTCCCTCAAGTTACCCTGCTACACTCTAAATAACGCATTGTAGCGTTCTCCTATGAGGGGCCGTTTAGGGCAAAATTCATAATTGGCTCGCACATACCCGTACAATGCTCTCAAATTCACTAGTGAAGCTCTCACACTCACTTAAAAAGCTTGTACATAACATCTAAATGCTTGCACACACACCCTAAATCTTCTCATATAAAGCTCTCATGCGCACTGAAAAAGCTTTCTCCCTCTTACGTTACCCTGCTACACTCTGAATAACGCATTGTAGCGTTCTCCCTCTTACGTTACCCTGCTACGCTCTAAATAACACATTGTAGCGTTCTCCCTCTTACGTTACCCTGCTACGCTCTGAATAACGCATTGTAGCGTTCTCCCTCTCACGTTACCCTGATGCACTCTAAATAACGCATTGTAGCGTTCTCCCTCTTACGTTACCCTGATACACTCTAAATAACGCATTGTAGCGTTCTCCCTCTTACGTTACCCTGCTACACTGAATAACGCATTGTAGCGTTCTCCCTCTTTCGTTACCCTGCTACGCACTAAATAACACATTGTAGCGTTCTCCCTCTTACGTTACCCTGATACACTCTGAATAATGCATTGTAGCGTTCTCCCTCTCACGTTACCCTGCTACGCTCTAAATAACACATTGTATCGTTCTCCCTCTTACGTTACCCTGATACACTCTGAATAACGCATTGTAGCGTTCTCCCTCTTACGTTACCCTGCTACGCTCTGAATAACGCATTGTAGCGTTCTCCCTCTCACGTTACCCTGATACACTCTAAATAACGCATTGTAGCGTTCTCCCTCTCACGTTACCCTGATACACTCTGAATAACGCATTGTAGCGTTCTCCCTCTTACGTTACCCTGATACACTCTGAATAACGCATTGTAGCGTTCTCCCTCTCACGTTACCCTGATACACTCTAAATAACGCATTGTAGCGTTCTCCCTCTCACGTTACCCTGATACACTCTAAATGACGCATTGTAGCTTTCTCCGTCTTAGGTTACCCTGCTACCCTCTAAATAACGCATTGTAGCGTTCTCCCTCTTACGTTACCCTGATACACTCTGAATAACGCATTGTAGCATTCTCCCTCTTACGTTACCCTGATACACTCTGAATAACGCATTGTAGCGTTCTCCCTCTTACGTTACCCTGATACACTCTGAATAACGCATTGTAACGTTCTCCCTCTCACGTTACCCTGCTACACTCTGAATAACGCATTGTAGCGTTCTCCCTCTTACGTTACCCTGATACACTGAATAACGCATTGTAGCGTTCTCCCTCTTACGTTACCCTGATACACTCTGAATAACGCATTGTAGCATTCTCCCTCTTACGTTACCCTGATACACTCTGAATAACGCATTGTAGCGTTCTCCCTCTCACGTTACCCTGATACACTCTAAATAACGCATTGTAGCGTTCTCCCTCTCACGTTACCCTGATACATTCTGAATAACGCATTGTAGCATTCTCCCTCTCACGTTACCCTGATACACTCTAAATAACGCATTGTAGCGTTCTCCCTCTCACGTTACCCTGATACACTCTAAATAACGCATTGTAGCGTTCTCCCTCTCACGTTACCCTGATACACTCTAAATAACGCATTGTAGCGTTCTCCCTCTCACGTTACCCTGATACACTCTAAATAACGCATTGTAGCATTCTCCCTCTCACGTTACCCTGATACACTCTAAATGACGCATTGTAGCGTTCTCCCTCTTACGTTACCCTGATACACTCTGAATAACGCATTGTAGCGTTCTCCCTCTCACGTTACCCTGATACACTCTAAATAACGCATTGTAGCGTTCTCCCTCTTACGTTACCCTGATACACTCTAAATAACGCATTGTAGCGTTCTCCCTCTTACGTTACCCTGATACACTCTGAATAACGCATTGTAGCGTTCTCCCTCAAGTTACCCTGCTACACTCTGAATAACGCATTGTAGCGTTCTCCCTCAAGTTACCCTGCTACACTCTAAATAACGCATTGTAGCGTTCTCCTATGAGGGGCCGTTTAGGGCAAAATTCATAATTGGCTCGCACATACCCGTACAATGCTCTCAAATTCACTAGTGAAGCTCTCACACTCACTTAAAAAGCTTGTACATAACATCTAAATGCTTGCACACACACCCTAAATCTTCTCATATAAAGCTCTCATGCGCACTGAAAAAGCTTTCTCCCTCTTACGTTACCCTGCTACACTCTGAATAACGCATTGTAGCGTTCTCCCTCTTACGTTACCCTGCTACGCTCTAAATAACACATTGTAGCGTTCTCCCTCTTACGTTACCCTGCTACGCTCTGAATAACGCATTGTAGCGTTCTCCCTCTCACGTTACCCTGATGCACTCTAAATAACGCATTGTAGCGTTCTCCCTCTTACGTTACCCTGATACACTCTAAATAACGCATTGTAGCGTTCTCCCTCTTACGTTACCCTGCTACACTGAATAACGCATTGTAGCGTTCTCCCTCTTTCGTTACCCTGCTACGCACTAAATAACACATTGTAGCGTTCTCCCTCTTACGTTACCCTGATACACTCTGAATAATGCATTGTAGCGTTCTCCCTCTCACGTTACCCTGCTACGCTCTAAATAACACATTGTATCGTTCTCCCTCTTACGTTACCCTGATACACTCTGAATAACGCATTGTAGCGTTCTCCCTCTTACGTTACCCTGCTACGCTCTGAATAACGCATTGTAGCGTTCTCCCTCTCACGTTACCCTGATACACTCTAAATAACGCATTGTAGCGTTCTCCCTCTCACGTTACCCTGATACACTCTAAATGACGCATTGTAGCTTTCTCCGTCTTAGGTTACCCTGCTACCCTCTAAATAACGCATTGTAGCGTTCTCCCTCTTACGTTACCCTGATACACTCTGAATAACGCATTGTAGCATTCTCCCTCTTACGTTACCCTGATACACTCTGAATAACGCATTGTAGCGTTCTCCCTCTTACGTTACCCTGATACACTCTGAATAACGCATTGTAACGTTCTCCCTCTCACGTTACCCTGCTACACTCTGAATAACGCATTGTAGCGTTCTCCCTCTTACGTTACCCTGATACACTGAATAACGCATTGTAGCGTTCTCCCTCTCACATTACCCTGCTACACTCTGAATAACGCATTGTAGCATTCTCCCTCTTACGTTACCCTGATACACTCTGAATAACGCATTGTAGCGTTCTCCCTCTCACGTTACCCTGATACACTCTAAATAACGCATTGTAGCGTTCTCCCTCTCACATTACCCTGATACATTCTGAATAACGCATTGTAGCGTTCTCCCTCTCACGTTACCCTGATACACTCTAAATAACGCATTGTAGCGTTCTCCCTCTCACGTTACCCTGATACACTCTAAATAACGCATTGTAGCGTTCTCCCTCTCACGTTACCCTGATACACTCTAAATAACGCATTGTAGCATTCTCCCTCTCACGTTACCCTGATACACTCTAAATGACGCATTGTAGCGTTCTCCCTCTTACGTTACCCTGATACACTCTGAATAACGCATTGTAGCGTTCTCCCTCTCACGTTACCCTGATACACTCTAAATAACGCATTGTAGCGTTCTCCCTCTTACGTTACCCTGATACACTCTGAATAACGCATTGTAGCGTTCTCCCTCAAGTTACCCTGCTACACTCTAAATAACGCATTGTAGCGTTCTCCTATGAGGGGCCGTTTAGGGCAAAATTCATAATTGGCTCGCACATACCCGTACAATGCTCTCAAATTCACTAGTGAAGCTCTCACACTCACTTAAAAAGCTTGTACATAACATCTAAATGCTTGCACACACACCCTAAATCTTCTCATATAAAGCTCTCATGCGCACTGAAAAAGCTTTCTCCCTCTTACGTTACCCTGCTACACTCTGAATAACGCATTGTAGCGTTCTCCCTCTTACGTTACCCTGCTACGCTCTAAATAACACATTGTAGCGTTCTCCCTCTTACGTTACCCTGCTACGCTCTGAATAACGCATTGTAGCGTTCTCCCTCTCACGTTACCCTGATGCACTCTAAATAACGCATTGTAGCGTTCTCCCTCTTACGTTACCCTGATACACTCTAAATAACGCATTGTAGCGTTCTCCCTCTTACGTTACCCTGCTACACTGAATAACGCATTGTAGCGTTTTCCCTCTTTCGTTACCCTGCTACGCACTAAATAACACATTGTAGCGTTCTCCCTCTTACGTTACCCTGATACACTCTGAATAATG
Organism: Synaphobranchus kaupii; assembly: GCA_029718625.1. Taxonomy (NCBI): domain Eukaryota; kingdom Metazoa; phylum Chordata; class Actinopteri; order Anguilliformes; family Synaphobranchidae; genus Synaphobranchus; species Synaphobranchus kaupii. The sequence goes on along the minus strand of CM056385.1, from coordinate 14,413,468 downwards.
CATTGTAGCGTTCTCCCTCTCTCGTTACCCTGCTACGCTCTAAATAACACATTGTATCGTTCTCCCTCTTACGTTACCCTGATACACTCTGAATAACGCATTGTAGCGTTCTCCCTCTTACGTTACCCTGCTACGCTCTGAATAACGCATTGTAGCGTTCTCCCTCTCACGTTACCCTGCTACACTCTGAATAACGCATTGTAGCGTTCTCCCTCTCACGTTACCCTGATACACTCTGAATAACGCATTGTAGCGTTCTCCCTCTCACGTTACCCTGATACACTCTAAATAACGCATTGTAGCGTTCTCCCTCTTACGTTACCCTGATACACTCTAAATAACGCATTGTAGCGTTCTCCCTCTCACGTTACCCTGATACACTCTAAATGACGCATTGTAGCTTTCTCCGTCTTAGGTTACCCTGCTACCCTCTAAATAACGCATTGTAGCGTTCTCCCTCTTACGTTACCCTGATACACTCTGAATAACGCATTGTAGCATTCTCCCTCTTACGTTACCCTGATACACTCTGAATAACGCATTGTAGCGTTCTCCCTCTTACGTTACCCTGATACACTCTGAATAACGCATTGTAACGTTCTCCCTCTCACGTTACCCTGCTACACTCTGAATAACGCATTGTAGCGTTCTCCCTCTTACGTTACCCTGATACACTGAATAACGCATTGTAGCGTTCTCCCTCTCACATTACCCTGCTACACTCTGAATAACGCATTGTAGCGTTCTCCCTCTCACGTTACCCTGATACACTCTAAATAACGCATTGTAGCGTTCTCCCTCTTACGTTACCCTGATACACTCTGAATAACGCATTGTAGCGTTCTCCCTCTCACGTTACCCTGATACACTCTAAATAACGCATTGTAACGTTCTCCCTCTTACGTTACCCTGATACACTCTGAATAACGCATTGTAGCGTTCTCCCTCTTACGTTACCCTGATACACTCTGAATAACGCATTGTAGCGTTCTCCCTCTTACGTTACCCTGATACACTCTAAATAACGCATTGTAGCGTTCTCCCTCTTACGTTACCCTGATACACTCTGAATAACGCATTGTAGCGTTCTCCCTCTTACGTTACCCTGATACACTCTGAATAACACATGAGGCTTTCCATTCATGCCTTTCCATCGAGCAGCTCTGCCCCTGGGCAGGTAACACAGCTGCCCCAGGGACGAGGGTAAACAGACTTCTCATTTTCAAACCTCTTTGCTGATTCAAGATGGAAACCTTTGGCCTAGACACTCATTCAGACAGCAGGAAACAAACCAAGGCCGGAACAACCATCTGGCCCAGACTCAACAGGGATCAAAGCTTTCAATATTGTCCCCCACCCACCTTCCATGAGATCACACAACCCAAACTCAGTTTCACACTCACTAAGACAAGTTGTCATGGAGCAACACACAATAGAGGACGGTGATTTACAGTAGACCCGTGCACAAAATCCCTCTCCTGTAAGTTATAAAAGGGCCACTGTACAGAGAGGGAAAGTTACAGGATTACTAAATGTTATTTAAATTGTATTTCATTTTACACATTACCTATTTGTACAGCTGGATTTACTGATAAATACTGCTACAATAGGCTACTACTTACTTCAATAATACTTTAATACCATGCTCAGCATTCACTCAAGCAGGAGTCTGTGCACCATCTAACCATAACACGGGGGCACTAATGATGATACCCAGTGAGGTAAAGTGAGGCGGGCCCTAATGATGATACCCAGTGAGGTAAAGTGAGACGGGCCCTAATGATGATACCCAGTGAGGTAAAGTGAGGCGGGCCCTAATGATGATACCCAGTGAGGTAAAGTGAGACGGGCCCTAATGATGATACCCAGTGAGGTAAAGTCAGACGGGCACTAATGATGATACCCAGTGAGGTAAAGTGAGACGGGCCCTAATGATGATACCCAGTGAGGTAAAGTGAGACGGGCCCTAATGATGATACCCAGTGAGGTAAAGTGAGACGGGCACTAATGATGATACCCAGTGAGGTAAAGTGAGGCGGGCACTAATGATGATACCCAGTGAGGTAAAGTGAGACGGGCCCTAATGATGATACCCAGTGAGGTAAAGTGAGATGGGCCCTAATGATGATACCCAGTGAGGTAAAGTGAGGCGGGCCCTAATGATGATACCCAGTGAGGTAAAGTGAGACGGGCCCTAATGATGATACCCAGTGAGGTAAAGTGAGACGGGCCCTAATGATGATACCCAGTGAGGTAAAGTGAGACGGGCCCTAATGATGATACCCAGTGAGGTAAAGTGAGGCGGGCCCTAATGATGATACCCAGTGAGGTAAAGTGAGACGGGCCCTAATGATGATACCCAGTGAGGTAAAGTGAGACGGGCCCTAATGATGATACCCAGTGAGGTAAAGTGAGGCGGGCACTAATGATGATACCCAGTGAGGTAAAGTGAGACGGGCCCTAATGATGATACCCAGTGAGGTAAAGTGAGGTGGGCACTAATGATGATACCCAGTGAGGTAAAGTGAGACGGGCCCTAATGATGATACCCAGTGAGGTAAAGTGAGACGGGCCCTAATGATGATACCCAGTGAGGTAAAGTGAGACGGGCACTAATGATGATACCCAGTGAGGTAAAGTGAGGCGGGCCCTAATGATGATACCCAGTGTGGTAAAGTGAGACGGGCACTAATGATGATACCCAGTGTGGTAAAGTGAGACGGGCCCTAATGATGATACCCAGTGAGGTAAAGTGAGACGGGCCCTAATGATGATACCCAGTGTGGTAAAGTGAGACGGGCCCTAATGATGATACCCAGTGAGGTAAAGTGAGACGGGCACTAATGATGATACCCAGTGAGGTAAAGTGAGACGGGCCCTAATGATGATACCCAGTGAGGTAAAGTGAGACGGGCACTAATGATGATACCCAGTGAGGTAAAGTGAGACGGGCACTAATGATGATACCCAGTGAGGTAAAGTGAGGCGGGCCCTAATGATGATACCCAGTGTGGTAAAGTGAGACGGGCACTAATGATGATACCCAGTGAGGTAAAGTGAGACGGGCACTAATGATGATACCCAGTGAGGTAAAGTGAGACGGGCCCTAATGATGATACCCAGTGAGGTAAAGTGAGACGGGCACTAATGATGATACCCAGTGAGGTAAAGTGAGGCGGGCCCTAATGATGATACCCAGTGTGGTAAAGTGAGACGGGCACTAATGATGATACCCAGTGAGGTAAAGTGAGACGGGCCCTAATGATGATACCCAGTGAGGTAAAGTGAGACGGGCCCTAATGATGATACCCAGTGAGGTAAAGTGAGGCGGGCACTAATGATGATACCCAGTGAGGTAAAGTGAGACGGGCCCTAATGATGATACCCAGTGAGGTAAAGTGAGACGGGCCCTAATGATGATACCCAGTGAGGTAAAGTGAGACGGGCCCTAATGATGATACCCAGTGAGGTAAAGTGAGACGGGCACTAATGATGATACCCAGTGAGGTAAAGTGAGACGGGCCCTAATGATGATACCCAGTGAGGTAAAGTGAGACGGGCCCTAATGATGATACCCAGTGAGGTAAAGTGAGACGGGCACTAATGATGATACCCAGTGAGGTAAAGTGAGACGGGCCCTAATGATGATACCCAGTGAGGTAAAGTGAGACGGGCCCTAATGATGATACCCAGTGAGGTAAAGTGAGACGGGCACTAATGATGATACCCAGTGAGGTAAAGTGAGACGGGCCCTAATGATGATACCCAGTGAGGTAAAGTGAGACGGGCCCTAATGATGATACCCAGTGAGGTAAAGTGAGGCGGGCCCTAATGATGATACCCAGTGTGGTAAAGTGAGACGGGCACTAATGATGATACCCAGTGTGGTAAAGTGAGACGGGCCCTAATGATGATACCCAGTGAGGTAAAGTGAGGTGGGCACTAATGATGATACCCAGTGAGGTAAAGTGAGACGGGCCCTAATGATGATACCCAGTGTGGTAAAGTGAGACGGGCCCTAATGATGATACCCAGTGAGGTAAAGTGAGACGGGCACTAATGATGATACCCAGTGAGGTAAAGTGAGGTTGGCACTAATGATGATACCCAGTGAGGTAAAGTGAGACGGGCACTAATGATGATACCCAGTGAGGTAAAGTGAGACGGGCCCTAATGATGATACCCAGTGAGGTAAAGTGAGACGGGCCCTAATGATGATACCCAGTGTGGTAAAGCGAGGTGGGCACTAATGTCATGGGTATTTGCAGCCCCTGCTGTTTCTGCGGTCATCTTCCTTTTTGGCGTCGTCGGGACGCTCCATCTGATTTTTTCCGCCTCCATTCCGGTGTTTGTAGCTTACGCAACAATTATTCGCTACACCTGTTTTGCGTTTCCTGCCGGCTATAAATAGCCCAGGACTTCCGCATTTCCGACACTTCGGTATTGTCTTTGCTATGTTGACAGACAAAGTTGGTAAGGTAAAAGATTCGGTCGCTGCATTTCTGGTTCGTACGAATAGGAAACGCAGAAAGTCCGGTTTAGAGTTAGAAGATGTATTTTAGTCTTTTTCTGTCCTTTCTCTCTTTATCCATTGTACTCTTTTGCCAGTTAACAGGTTCTAGTTTCATTTTCTTTCTCTCGCCCGTTTATACAGGGTGTTTCTTTTGTTTTGTTTCACGACCTCTTGTTACGCCTAATTATTTTGTGCGTGAGGTTCTTTTGTTATTTATTCTCGCTGTTTATCGAGATCGCCTCGTTTTTGGAGGTTGTTTTGTTTTTGCCTTGTGCTAGGGAAGTTTTGCTCCCGATCCTGTGTTATCCCCAGTCCTGGTGCGGCTACTCCGCGTTTTGTGGCGTATCTTTCTTGATACACTTTTAGAAATCCTTGTCAGTTGCGTTTGGTTCTCCGAACCTTACACCCCCCCCTACAGCTAATGATGATGCCCAGCGAGGTAATGCGAGGCGGGCACTAATGATGATGCCCAGTGAGGTAATGCGAGGCGGGCGCTGTAGGACAGAGAAAGACCCCTGCTGCTGCCACAGAGAAGGGGCTCATTAGCCTCAGTCACAGCCTGACGTCTCATCAACAAGCATGATTGGAAAAAGAGAATAAATGGGCCATTTTAAATGCCAACTGTGACATTTCCTTTGCAACGGGCAGAGCGCTTATTTATCTTCTGTTGTTTTTGCAATTTGTGATTGCCGTCACGAGAAAGAATCAGTAAAAACAGACTTTACATCAATGTATGGCAGTAAATAACATCCAGGCCTCAAGGACTGTGTTCAATATGTCAAATCAAATGACATTTTATAATATGCCAATTATACCATTACCATGCAATCGTACACACCGTAGAACATATATGCCATTAATTAAATAGTATATAACTATTCCTTCAGTCATGGAGGGTTGCTGTTTCAATTGAAAGAAACCACAAAAACCTGAAGACTGTGCAGCCCTCCAGGGCTGTAGTTTCCGATCCATGAATCGGAGCATTTATGGGTTGTTGTTATATAAGAGCGACTGAGTGTGTGCACAATAACTCTGATGAATGTACTGCATGTGAGGCGCTAATAGCTGAGTGACAAACGCTGTTGCTGTACAATGCACTGGTGGATCAGGGACAGCTGGAGGTCAGACTGCAGTTTTTGCTATATAAAAGTCACCCTGACATATCTTTCACATAGACAGTCTGTTAGGCACATGAGTGAGCGGTGCTCAGAGCAGGACTGTGAGGGGATCAGCAGGGGATCAGCCCCCCGGCTACTGCCGCAGACAAGTTACCCTTCCTCCTGTTCACTGACATAAGTCGCCAATTAACAGAGCTGCTCCTTTGGCACAAGGCGTTGGCCTGCATGGTTCACAGAACACCCACTCGAACTGTGCGACTGTTCAGCTTCAGCGTCTCCAGTACAATACTGTGCCTACTGTTTTTACCCTCACTCTTTCCGTACACTTAAAGGTCACATAAGACAGGATCAGATATAGAAACAGACTCAAATCTGAAGCATGTGACTTTGCTGTTCCATGTGAAGTTGAAAAACTGCTCAACCAACAGACTTGGCAACCTGCGAAAACATAGCGCCCAGAGACATTGCCGTTTCTTCTTTCAGCGTGGTGCATGCGCACACATTTAGATTCTATATGGGAACAGCTTCCCTGCTGCATAATTCCATTTTGTGGGGTATTTTCCAAAAGCAATCCAAGTGAACTCAGCTACAAAATATGTCAATTGTCAAATTACAGCCAGCGCTCTGAAAAGCTGCTATAATTGGTTTCAGAAACATAGATAGCTGTGTGGACAACTTGGATGCAGGATGTCAGCTCCACTGTATATCCAAATAAAACACAAGCCAAAAGCAAGGACCTACAGCATAGAGACATTTCAATTCTGTAGCAATGGCAGGTTTGTGCAATTCCCTGCCATATCTCATCTAATTCAATGTACCAGTGTAATATTGCGTAATGTGGGACCCCACATGTTTTGCATTTCTCCAAGACTCCTCTTAGATTGTTGCTTAAGCAGAAAATGCTCTCTGTAATTTTTAATTTCTGATGCCCATGTGTTAGCACAGTTCACTGATTACTAGGTCTTTTTTTGCTCCCATTAAAACACTTGGTATATGGTGATACAGTATTTGCAAAATTCTGTATTTGTGAAACATGGCAATGGGTTATATATGTTATATATATACTGTATATGTAAATTTTCCCACAAGGTGAGAACAAGACCCTTGAATTGGTGGGGTCCAAAACAAAGTGCCATGTTTATTTTCCCATTTTTTACATAATCCAATCAACACGAAGCTCAACCCCTTCATTAAATATGAAACCGACCGACATCAGGTTTCCTCTGAAAAGCATCTAGCAGAAAACATTCCCATTTCTCATTGTCTCTGTCTCTCTCTTCCTCTCTTTCCGTGCCTCACTAATCCGCACACATACCTGCAGCCCATTCGACATGACCTGCATCCAATCACATGATCTAATGGGTACCCTGGACTGCTACGGTAAGAACTCCGATACAAATATATTAGGGGTGTCACGATACCGATTCAAAATCGAAAATCGATCGAAATGAGCGTTCGATTTCGAACTTCGAAATCACAAGTTTGTTCGCGATTCTCCCAGTTTTTTTTTTCTCTCCACCCCCGCCCCCCGCGCGCTCTTCTTAGCCTTTCATGTGATGGGTAAAATGTAAAAAAAAGTAGCCTACTTGGCCATCTCTAATGTAAGCGTTTCCGACAAAACGAAACTTGACTCCTTCCAGTGCATTTTGTTCGTCCACGCAGGCGTGCGTCCGAAGAAAAAAAAAACAACGATATTTCAAAGAAGACACAGCTGCTAGTTAACGTTAGCTTACCGGTAGCCTGCATTACTTTTCGACACACCATGGCCACTGCCGGAGTCGGAGATGGAGAAACAGAACTGCAAAATCCTCCTGCTTCCCTCAAGTCACCGGTGTGGCAACATTTTGCCTTCCCCGTGAGTTATATAAACAACGAACGCGTCATTGACAAAAAAACGATAGTTTGTCGGCTATGCTACACGCGAGTACCATACACCACCTCAGGCAACACGTCAAATATGGCAGGACACATTCGCAGGCATCACAAATAAATAGATTTGACTGGGAAAAAAACATTGACACAGGCAACTCTTCCATTCTCATTTAGAATTTGAAAATGTAAATGACAGTTGTCAGGGCATGAAAAAAAATGTGTAAATAGTTAATAGCGTGGTACATGTTCAACTGTTTATTATTTCAGATATCAGTTTGTTAAAGCTCTTAACTGTTCAAAGAATGTGAACACGCTCATCTTTTTAAAGAAGAATTTGAAAATGTAAATGACCGTTGTCAGGGCATAAAACCAATGTGTAAATTGTTAATAGCGTGGTAAATGTTCAACTGTTTATTATTCTAGAGTCTAGTTTTGATAAAGCTCTTAACTGTTTAGGTGTGTTTAAATATTATCATATTTTTGTTATTATTTAAAATTGTTATTATTCAAATAAAAGTTACTTATTGAGAAACAAGTATTTTTCTTTACAAATCAAGACTCGATAGTCTAACAATGGCATAGCCATTAGTTAGACTATAGTGCTGGGAAAAAAAATAGTGCTGGGAAAAAATCGAAAATCTAATCGAATCGTGACCTTAAAATCGAAAGTCAAATTGAATCGTGGATTTGGAGAATCGTGACACCCCTAAAATATATGTTCAATACAGCTGGTGTTAGATGTGTTGTCATGGAGAGAAATGGCTATTTATAGCGTCGCAGTTTCTCAGTCCAAGTCTAGTTCGTAGTTCCAGATGTCATTTGTAGTTTACCAAGCAAATGCAATAACACGACGGCACTACCTCGTTTCTCCTCCTTCAGACTGCCATCAATTTTACGTTTCTGTACATCCCGTAAAACTAGTAGATTGTTCCACCCCCGTCAAAGAGATGATCTCAAACGAGATCTAAGAGTTTCCCTGGGGTATGCAATGGCACAGAGCTCGTAAGTAGAGGAGCCATTGATTGGCTCACCGCATTATCGCAGATAGATCCTGTATCACTCAAAAAACATGACATGATGTCCTCTTACAGTGACACAGAGCTTTCCCCAAAATCTCCTCCCTACTAATTCAATAACTCAGATGAATTCCTTCCCGCTTTTGTATAACTGAACTGATTTTTCCCTTTCTTCATCTGGGAATGATGAGTTTAGCCTGCTGTGGCACATTTGGTCATTCTGCTGCTAAAACCAGGCATCTCTGCAGCTAAACAGAGGCCCAGATGCACCTCACAAGCTTGTTGAGTATTTCTTTATTCCAAATTCTTTGACTTGGCCTCATCCCATTATGCAAATGATCCTTCCTTGAGTCTCAGAACACCAACACAGCCATGTCTGTGATGCTCATTGGTCCAGACTGTGTGAATTTAGCTTCTGGGATCTGAGAGGGATCCTTCTATATTTAGAACTCTCCTTCACTCTCCCTCCCCCCGCCCCAAATATCCGGACATCTTACCAAAACTGCACACAGCAAGCACACATACAGTACACTAAGATACACACATTTCATCTACTACCTAACCCTGAAATCTGGTATTCTCGCTTTCTTTAAGATTGCATAATCTTAAGAACTTGCATAAATATATTGAAGTTAATTTATAGTAAATCTTTGGAACTCAGTTTACAAACCGTAAGCATGGTGGGATAAATAAGATGACGTTCATCTTATTAATCAATGCCCATATTGATACATTTGAGAGCAAAATAAGAACTAGAAAATGCTTCTCTGTTGATGACTATTCCTAGCAAACCTCCTGGCCTGTTGACTGAATCTCAGACTGTATCCTTCTCATTATAATAACAGCATCAACCTGATCGTGCCCATTTTCACCAAGTTGATGCCTGGATTTTGGACAGTCACGCAATAGCATCTCTTCTAACTGCCTGGTTCCATCCAATGAGGTTTGATCCACAGGATATATACATATAAACCTTTCCCAGATTATTCAACAACAGTGAACTATTTATATTGCCTGTGTAAGACTACAAAGTGACAATGGCTAAATTCTGTCCCACAATTCAGTCATGCTTCTCATGTGGTTCAAGAGCTGTTTTCTTTAATTCATATAAGCCTTGAATTCCAAGTAGTAATACCCTCAGAAAAGACCATTTACAGAAAATCTGAATATTAATGAAACTCCTATTTTGAGGGCCTAAAGAAGTGTAAATTAGACATTTAGCATTTAAGTATGTCCGAAACTCCATTTCTGCTGTTGAACACCGAAAACGTTACTTAACTGTAACCAGTGTTAAGTAGGTAACCAGTGGTATACAGTAATGTGCTGAATAAAACAATCTGTTAAGACAAATTAGCAGTATTGACCCTAAAGATCTGAATGGACAAGGGTGTGCCTGAGCTTGTACTTACCATCCCCCATCAATTTGCACTGTACAGAATATGCACAGTACTTAGTGCGCAAGGGGAATTTTTGGATTTAATTAACAGCAGGAGTAAAACTGCTAGCTCATAACAACACTCAGCTATGTACTGTATGAAAGCAGCTATACTCTGCCACTGCTGTCAAAAAACACATCACAATCTGAGATATGCTTATATTTAAAATTCACCAGGGAACCAGATTTAACACACAGACACCTGCAGGCGTGCACACGTGGCGCGGTGCTGCAGTAAGCGCATACCTCTGTGTAATTAGCCTAGTCAGTCAGTATCTGCGCTGATCGCTAATGGTATAGATATAGGCTGTCTGTCAGTTCCCCCGGGGGAGTGGTGGCCCACACACTGAGGTGGGCTGACGCAAGTACGGCTGGTTTTGCGCTGGTTAAATGAGCTGTAGGAGAGCGAGAGCCTAGAGGAAGATAATCCTGTTAACGTCACCATCCCCAGGGAGCAGAGAGAGCTACCTGTCAGCTGAGTTTAACACACCCGTGACAATGAGAGACTGAGAATGCCCTGTCACTCTCCCATTTTGGATAAGCGAGCACGTCAGGCCAGAATTCACCTGGAAGAGCCCCCCATCAATCAGTGCAATTAAAAGTTCTTATCACCACTCATAAATTCCCTTGTGTATTACACTGCCAACTGTGCCCAGACCTTATCTGGTCCCTTTTTAGGCCGCTCTAATCCCCTTTATAATTTTACAAACTTTAATTAGTTTGTGTCCAGAATAACCATTAATCCCCATCATACTTTAAACAAGAGCGTAAGCCAGTGCCTGGGACACATGATCCCTTACCTCTAAGCTCACTATTTACCACATTCCGCTACATACATACCAGCAAACACACAAACACAAGTACTGCCCAGGCTGTCCTCGTATACATACTCCACTGCATATCACTCTATGTTGTTGATTAGTTATGCAGGTGTAGATTTAACATGAAACCTTTTCTGTCCATTTGGGAAGCTTCCTGAGGAGGTGGGGCACTGCCTTTCTTAATTTATCTTTAGATGTAGGTAATCCGATATAGCAGAGCATTGCGAAACATGTCCTGTATTGCTATGCAACTTGATTCTAAGCTTTGGGAAGTAAAGGGACATGACGGTATGGTAATAGATGGTGAAACTGAAGCGGAAAAATAAGATTCTGTTACAGGGGACAATTTGGCATTTAACTGATCTGGGTGCACATATCCTGCCAGCAAAATGCCTAGAAATCACAGTGAGAATGTAATGAAATGCTAACCAGGGTTCAGTCTGTCAATTCCATCTGCTGCTGAGAGTTGTACCCCATGCCCCCACTGAACGGAGTCACGTGACTGGGGTGGGGATAGCGCAATCTCTGTTTACACTCCTGGATATGCTGGGATACGTACAGAGGAGCCGGAGGTACAGAGCCGTCAGCGACTGAGAAGGCTGCCGACCTATTTCTGAACACAGTCCCTGGCGGAAGCTTTGGCGTCTAAAATTAAGTCCTGTCTCAGGGCATAATGATCAATCCCACGGGACGCGTCATCATGAAAAGCCGATGTTCCGCGGCGGCTTGCGAAGGGCTCCAGAGCTACACAGTGGGCACTTTGTGTAGCCTGTTGGGTGGGAGGACATAGTCCCTCTGCAGCATCCCCGTCTTCCTCGCTGGTGGAGACGAAAGCACGGGCACGCAGGACAACCCAGGCTTTCAATTACCACCATTCCTTCTCCCTCAGAAGAATGGATTTACTAAAAGTATTTGCAGAGGCGTTGGAATCACTAAGGAATTTTAATGTTTTTGAAAGAAATCGATACTTTTATTCACCAAGGTGGCATCAAATTTATCAAAAAGTACAGTCACAACATTAATAATGTTACAAATTACTATCACTATTTGAAATAACGGTTTAATTCAATCTTTACATACGATTGCAAAGCCTCATTTTCAACAGCCATTACTCCAGTGTACTAACAACACACCGTTACCTCATCCTTAAGTAATCATGCTAACGTGCTAATTTGGTAGTAGAGAAACCATTCCCATTACGTTAAGCGCAGCTGCAAACAATTCTGCCCATTTAATGAAGCTATAAAATGTCTGAGTTGCTAAAGTAGAAATAGAAATAGTAATTTGTAACATTATCAATGTCTCGACTGTATTTTTTGATCAATGTAATGCTACCTTGGTGAATAAAAGTATTAATTTATTTCAAAAACATAAAAATGTCTCAGTGATTCCAAACTCAGAGTAGTGTAGCTGCAGAAATGCCCAGGACACCTCCGCTCTGTGCCATAGGGGCAGGTAGCTACAGAGCTGGAGAAAATTAGCACATCACACTCGCAACAAGCCAATAATAGGAGCTGAGCACAGGGGGCTCAGATGGGACAAAAACTATGGATCTCTGCATCATGGTTATCCTGTAAGTTTTTCCCAAAGTGTGCGGGAATGCACACAGACAAGTGCATACAGATACGCACCAACACTATGCATGGCTGCAAATGGGTCTCTCTCTCTATGGACCAACACTATGGATTGTAATACTGAAGACATGTAATCCCAATGGTAATCCACAATCCCAAAAGACCACATAATCCTACACCTACAAATTTAAGTGTTTCTCTGATCTGAACCATTAATATACTGAAGGAATTCAAGTAACCACAGGACTAGAAACAAATTCAACTACAATGTAATCTAATGGAAGCGCTCTGGCTCTCAGTGACAAAAAAAAGATGATATCTGTGTAATTTATTACAATATTTTCAGAGCAGATAAACAGGCATTGGCCTATTCATACCATTGGTTCCTCTGGAGGTTTGGTATTGCACCAGGTCAAATTATTATCACAATATTTTCTTTTCCTTTCAAAGAGTCATGACCTCTGCACTCTCCATTCTGTCATCAATCTCCATGCAACAGACAGGAAGTGATCTGAGAGTGTCTGAAAGGAGTGAGATAAGCACCATTACAGAGTGCTGCACACAAAACTGCACAGCAGTCCACGCCTGTCAAAAGACTGAAGACGTAAAGGAAGCCTTATGAGGAAAGCACCAAGCTCAGTTTCCATTATTCACTTCTAATTCCATTTCTGAGTCTTTAAATATGGAGAAAATCAATGAAGATTCCTTTTAATGAAATTGAAATGAAAACATTGGGGCAGAAGGCTGGGAAGGGGAGGAGGGATCAGTGAATGACAGTGATGATCAATCAAACTAAGGACAGAGTAATCCACATCAGCTTGCAGGGTGGGGACTGCTGCAACACGGGTCAGAACCCATCCATTTCACTGACTGCCTTGCACCTCACATGACAACATGACGGTCTTCTGGAGATTACATATGGCATTCCCACATCAGACTCAACCATCTAAAGCTTTAAGGGCAGCAATTTGCTACAGTATCAAATGAACAGAAATGAGCACGGTCCCGTCAAGACAGCAATCACCAACTCACCTTCTTTGCATGCTATGACTTTGTGAGGCATACTAAGGTTGGCACAGAGCAAAATGAGACATGTCAAGTGTGAATACGTCCTTCACAGTTAAACTGCAGCTTCTCAGTAGAGCACATCTGACTAAATGCTTTATATCACATTGCCCCAATGTTCACAAGACAAAACTAGAATTCTAATTTAAAGAAATACTCGTCGTGACAAATTAAGTTACCAGAAATAGAAGTAAAAAAAAAAAAAAAAAAAACCGTTGTGTCAAAGTGTTAATTGCAACAGATTTGCCAGTTCCTAAGTCCCAGGATGATTGGTGTGAGCGTACAAAAAAAAAAGGCTCTAAAAAATACTTTATGCTATGAATTTAATTGTTTTTATCCGTTCTATTGTGTGCACTTTGCGCTAATTGTATCAAGAGTACATAATACATAAAGTTATTATTAATATGTATCACCATTATGACAGAGTCATGGCATATAACTGCTGATGTGACAGGGAAAACTCCAGCATGACAACTCTCCCCTGCCGGGAGCAGGGCAGAAGAGACACGGTCACGAGAAATGTGTGTATTTCAGCCCAAGACTACACAAAGCGATGAGCGATGCTTTTCTGATGCACTGCGTAGTCCACAGTGCCAGATCTGCAGCCTGTAGAGACCCAACTGAGTCATCGGTCCCACCACATTCCACAGATCCAGCAGATTCCCAACAGATCTCTATAAAAATTCCCTTAACCTTCAGGGGCAAGCAGTGTACAGACAAAGGGGATGGTATTGCATTTTTCTCAACTGGCTCTTTCACATGGAAGAACTAGGGCCCAATCACACATCGCAGGCTTGTCAGCTGATGCTCTAAATCTTAACCCACCCAAGGCATTTTCAATTTGATGCCTCATTCGTTCCCCAGGCTGTTAATATAGATATCCTACACCTGGACAGGTATTTTCCAGCCCTAACTCTTAACTGACCACCAAAAGAACCAAATCCTGTAGCCGGAGCCAACAGTAACCTTGGAGCCTACAGGTTGTTTCAATAACAGCAATTCCAGTTAAATTACGCATGAAAGCAGTGCTTTCTGTTCTGTGTGAGGCGTTTATTAAATTGGAGCATGGACTTGTTTCTTATCCCCCCCCCCCCCCCACTACATACTACATTTTTAACAGTGGTAAAAGCTTTCTGTAAGTTTGTGTCAAGCTAAAATCCTCTAAAAGGGGAAATTAAACAAGGGCACATGTTATCAGAGAAGAAGCATGACCCCTGAAGATTAGCTCTTATACTAAACAGTACCTAATGCAATTACCGTTGAATAAAAAAGGATAATTCTGTATCATTGCAGAGCAGGCAAATAGAATTGGTCTTCGGTTATGATCCAGTCTACCTATGGCAAATTGTCAAGGATGTAAACACCCAGGACATACTTGCAAAACATCAAATGTATACTGACCTTCTGCATGGTCATAATCTAACATAGCGTGCATAGTAATGGAGCACTGATACATGGGAACAGAGGTACAAGGGACACCACAACTTTCAGGCACAAAACACGATCACATCAGGTGGCAATTACGGCACTTTAAGGGGGGAAAAAAAGTCTTACAAAGTGTTGAGCGAGTCGGGCTGTTGAAGGAAGAGAGAGGGTCGTAGGGAAGCAGAGCGCTGACATGGAGTGAGGGTGATTCTGAGCCAAGGGTCTGACCTAAGGTGGGATAGAACATGAAAAAGAAGGGCAAAAAGAGCATATCAAACACCCACTTCACACTAGACTGCAGGAATCTAACCAAGTATCACTGTTTCAAAATAAAAGGTTAGGCAAAGCGGGCATCTTGTCATTAAGTTAAATTGTGTGTTATTGTTTCTACTCCCATTAGGGAAAGAGCCAAAATGGCAGGTGGCTTTCCCATCCCTCAAGTCAATGCAAGATCAGTGGCAATTCAGTCAATATGGCTGGAAAGGCAAAAACAAGTGCCCTGAAGTCTGATGTAATGTGATGCAACTGGTCTGCTACAGAAACTAAGCCCATAATAAACAGTCAAAATAAACCCGATACCCTCAAGGCCACCTGTCTGCTAAATGGTTTCTGACTAAAACCTTGCCTATTCGCTTAATAAACACAACTATGACCTGTCCAAATTTGCCTCGTAATTACAATTTAAAATGCATATTAAGTATTTTCTATTAACTGCCTCAACTGCAGAAGAAAGCCATATTTCCTTTTCCACCCAGCAAGTGCAAAGTCAGTGATAATTCAGCTGGAGACCCTGCCCTGCACACTGGTGGCCTTTTTAAGAACTATACGATCCACCTTTCCCACCCCTGCACTGCGTTGCATTACCAGATATTACATACCAAATTGAACTTAAAAACTTACCTGTTGAGCTTTACACTATAAAAAGGAGTTTGTTTATTTTGAAGAGAAATTGTATATATTCCTTTCAGTGTACTGCTGTATATGTACAAAATAGTTGACTAAATAAATGTCACCTATAAAAGGAGATGGGTAACATGGTCCCATGTCTTTCTTCAAATAATTCACTGCTAAACTGGATTCATCATTATACTAAATTATTAATAACCATAGGCCTGATTTACTAAGGCCTTCAGTGTGTGCAAAACCTTTTAGCACACCAAAAACCAATAACATGGTCAATGATTGGTCACGGTATTTGTTTTGCACTAATTACTGGTTGTGTTATTAGATTTGAATGTGCTAAAAGTTTTTGCACACGCTAAACGTCTTCGTAAATCAGGCCCCATGTGTTCATTGTTGTCCATGCTTGATCACTCATTTTAACCATCCAAAACATTTACAGCTGCAGGAATGTCTAAACTATAAATGTGGTGTGTGCTCACACTCATCTGTACAACAGTGTGATTACACTCATCTGTACAACAGTGTGATTACACTGTCCCCTCCCTCATTCACAAATTACAAGCACATCCTCACTGATGCAAAACAACAAAGCTTACTTGCAAAGATACAGAAATATGCTAGTGCAGTCAAATTATTTAATATTAACGTGCTTGCCAAAAGACTACAGCTTGACTTTCTTTTGCGCCTCAGACACATACCATTTTGTTTTTGACTCTTCCTCCCCTCCTACTCAAGTACACCTGCTGATTTAGCACATGCACTGCAATGAGCAGGCTGTGTTGCAGTTGGGGAAACTGAGAATCACTTGCAAGACATGGAGCACACTTCTAGATCAGAGGTGCTTCGCCTTAGTCCTGGAGAGCCTGCTGGGTTCCATTGTTACTCAGCACTTAGTTCATCCATTTAAGCAGTTTCACGCAATTAACTCTCCTTTCTTTGTTTCGTGGGTCACAATCATGGTTGAGAATCTCTGCACTAGATGTTAGTCAAAAATATGTCAAAGCAAGGGTCAGACATTAATGCTTTGTTTAATGACCATAGTTCCGTTAAATCTCCATCTCTCAAGCCATTTTCTCACAAACAGCTGAGACACCACTGCATACACTGTGCTCACCAACATGCAGACACATATACTGTCAACCAATTATTCTTGAGGTAAGAATGATAACTTGCTAAGCATAATCACATAATCCATCTATGTTAAACCAATATGAAAGTTCAGCATGACTTTATGCACTACCGCAGCTGAAAATGAGTATATTCATTTTTAAATTAATAACGAAATAACATAACTGAAACGAATGTCATCTTGACCAGGTAGGAAGTAACTTTTTGCAAAGGAATCTTAACAAAATTACACAACTGATTTAATGTGTTTAATTGCAGTTCATAAATTGTCTGGTGGAAATTAATAAAAGTATCTTCAACAAATCCAGACACGTCCACACAACCCCCGATAATGATAAAAAGCTAGAGCTGCCTTCATAATGTTTCATTACAAGCTATGAATTTGTCTCACATTTTCGTAGTCCATGAATAGATTATTAAAGAACTGTCATTTTGCACAAATCCCTGCGTGTCAATTAAACACGACTCGCCTGTGTTTCTTTAGCAACCTTGCCTCCTTTGTCTCCATGGCAATCGTTGCCCAGTTTACATCCCGACAGGCAGTGCGATGGTTAGAGACACGCAGGAGCAAATTCTATGCAAATTGCGCAGAAGCAGCCAAAAATAAATGCTGTGCCATGTGCGTCCACGTCATCGTCTGGTTTACAAAACAGTTGTGCCTTTGGAATACATTATTAAAGAATGACACTATAGGTTACAGACTTACGGTCGGGCAGTCGTAAACGAAAAATAAATAAAATATTCAACAGGGTGCAAGTGACACATCCGTGCGTTATTGTGTAAACGTTAAAGCGACAGTACTCCCATTTCAACTTAATATGGCAAATGCACATTATTCGCTAAAGCTCCGCAAAATTGGTTAATTATCTCTGTACTATTAATACATGACTAGGCTTTGTTTTTGGTTTTCTTTCAGTTCACTTCAAATGAATACCAGCCATGGCTGTAACACGCACCATGTTCGAGACTGATGGGGGTTTTACACGTTCAGTCATTAACAGATGGTTAACAAAGAAAGCGGGTGTCCTCCACAGCCCGGTTTCCACTAGGAACCCCCATCTCGTTGTGCGGGCGGCATCTGTGCTTAAACCGCAGCACTGTCGTAACCAAACGTTTTATATCGGTGTTGTTTTATTCCAAATAAGGAAAATAAGACAGATACATAGAGCGCACGGTCGCTTTAAGGCAGCAAGCTTTGTTGTAAGGCTAATCTCTTACCCTTAGAAGCATCATTTTCTTCTTTAGGTTTAGCCACTTTTCCGCTCATAGATCCCAGTTTGGATGTGTAATTCCCAATTAAGACTAGAAACAAAATCCTTAAATTGTTTACAATCTGCGTCTTCGGAGAATCCCCCCTAATGTACCGGATTTTGAGATAAGGGCACTGTGAGGAGAAATAAAGAAAAGAGAAAGATTATCTTTAGATTTTCAAATTTATTCGAAACAAAGGACATACGTTATGAATGATGTGTACCAAAATTCTTACCATTCAGCCTCAAGTCAATTTAGACCACAAATGCGTATCCACCAATTGCAGACATCAGATAATACAAGTAAATGCATACAAATAAACGGCGCAACAGACCTAACAAACAATTAATTTCAAAACGAGCCTTTTGCAGCAAGTGGCTATACTCGTCGGAGGCATTAGCTGCAGAACCAAGAGGAAAGACACCGTGTAGAATGTCTGCACTAAAAAAAAAAAGAAAAAAAAAACTCCTAAAAGAGCTCCGATGTCAGCAACCTCAGTTAATACGGATGAAACTGCTCCTTTGTGCATTCAATTACTATTCTTACCTTATCTCTTCCACGCTTTCCGCTACATCAATGCACATTGATATGAAAACACTTATCCACGAAGATTCCCGTTGTGCCCTGTACAAAAGCACGACGGTATCCGCGCTTGTAAAAAATACAGGGAGAAAATAAAAAATAAAAAATAACACCCCAAATGTGTATCAGTAGATGTCAGACGGTATGGAATTTAAACTAAAATAACCCGGGCCCACGGGAACATCCTTCGCGAACTACGGACTCGAAAGGTTATTGGCAAGTGTCTGCACTGGAACATACTCTACCAGGCTACGATGTGAGAAGACTATTCCAAATCACTTTAGGTATTCGCAGATACCTCTCATCCAGGAATAGGTACAATAACAAAAAAACAAAAAAATACAATAGCCACACAGAAGAAACGCAGCACTTAATTTACATGAGTTTTGATACAGGTAGCATTCCCGTGCCAATATTACGCAACTATAGCGTACATTTACGAACATGCAATCAATTGTTAACCGAATAAAATTCCATCCCCCATTTTAGACAGTTTACCAGAGGTTGTAGCCAAATTATAATTGCAAGCAAGTATTATGGGGACTATGGAAAGTGGCCAGGTTGTTGATTTACATTTATTTAAACGCAAACCGTAGTTTACTGAGAAACCCACGACTTTTCCCACGCGGGTTATATCGACGAAGGCCTACTCTTCTGTTTGATGATGATTGGCAGCGTTAATAATATTGGTAGGCTAATTGAATTGGTTTGTTGCACAGTAGCTACTCCTCGAGAGGTAAGAAACACGTAGCATTAATGTACCACCTAGTTTAGAAATCAATCCCGCCACATATGTATTCAAAAGTAAGTTCCTCAAAACACTGCATACACTATAAATAACAAATTAGTATTCGCTTATTTTTATATATATGCATATTTTTATTACACTTCAATGTGAAACTTCACAGGATGAAAATTGTGTTGTATAAAAGTTGCGTAAAAGTAAAGTTGCAAGGAAAAGAAAAACTGATTATTGCACTCACAGAGCCACAAAGACACTAGACCAACAAGACGTGAAACTCAGTCATATCATTAACTATAAATAAAAAATGGCCTATATAGTGCCCTTTCATTTTAATGGCCAAGTGCGCAATTCCCTCACCTGGTAGCGATGTAGGAGAAAAAGCAAAAAGCGGTTGAGCGTAGACAGCCTCTCTGTTGGTTTTGTGAACAATAGGCAACCAAATTCCTTAATTAATTTTGTGAAATCTGGTAGACGCATAACATTCAGATGCACCAGATGGGTCCAAGTCCGACCGCCACTGAAAAGTACTAAAACGTCATAATGATTCGCCAGAATTACTCTCTCAGCTGTCTTGAAAAAAAGGTTCAACGTAGCCTACCTTTCTAAAGTTTCGCTGTCTTTTCCCCTTGTCTTCGAACTCTATTGTATATCGGTGCAATGAAATTCAAGTCACGTTTAACTGTGTAGATCCCAGACAGAATCCCGATACTATGAAAACCATACGGATGTAGCCTGCAAGCTGCCGTTTTGCCTTTACTCGGTCCAAATAGAAGTCGCGATTGATGGCATTTATTGGGCCATTAAACACGTAGCCTATATCAGACACTGTCAGCTGCTCATTCAATTTACAACATTATTTAATTGTGTATATATCAGAAGATTATCATGGAAGCCAAATAAATACTAATAACAAGTAAAGCAACATACACTTCCTATGCTACTTTGACATTAGAGCACATTAGCCTACTGCTTTCATTAAATTACTTATGTCTGCGCTACAAAATGAAAACCCTTCACAAATTGCCAAGTAAAAAAATAAAAACACGTCGTGCTGAATATCTTGTTCATCAACTTATCGGTTGCAGGTTTAGTAGGCTAATCTATATAAAAGTGTAGCCCATGTGGCTACGTTGTAGCGGTAAGGCATTTTTGTTTCCAACAGAGGAAAAATAATACCCTATGTGTTTTAAAAATAGCTTAACTCACTGCTCTTTTGCTTTTGCGGACAATTGTAACGCATGCGTAATGACGTTTGCATTTCCTTCAAAACGCACCAACAGTTTGGACCAGTGGACGTTTTTTTATTTTCATTTCTTTAAAATTTGAAAATTACAGCAGCCTGAGTTTGTGGTACACCGTAAAATGTATCATGCTGTTCTTTCGGCACGCAGGCAGCTATAGACCAGTTAGACTAGTGTCTAGTAGCCTAAAAAGTAACCGTATTTTGCCTTGCAGTTCTTGACTGCGAAGTACGGTGAAACACTATTTACAATGGGTTACTACTAACAAAAATAGGCCTGCTGTAACTTACTCATCTCATTTAAACAGCAAAAAACGGACAATGTGTTGCCAGTAGGCCTAAAGTACTGGAGCGCCGAATACTGCGAATAGGCAGCTAGTTGCCTACTAGATAGACTACTGTGATTTTATACACTAGACAGCAGTTTATTTCAGCATAGTTCAGTCCCGTGTTTTTTGTGCTTAAACAAAAAAAAAAAAAGAGTATATTATAAAAAGATACATTTGCAGTCGGAAGTTTACATACACTTGATGTCATTAAAACTCATTTTTAACCACTCCACAGATGTCATGTTAGCAAACTACAGTGTTGGCAAGTCAGTTAGGACATCTACGTTGTGCATGACAAGTAATTTTTCCAACAATTGTTTAGATTATTTCACTTAATTAATTTTATCACAATTCCAGTGGGAACTAAGTTGACTGTGGCTTTAAACATCTTGGAAAATTCCGTAAAAATTGTGTCATGGCTTTAGAATCTTCTGATAGGCTAATTGAAATTATTTGAGTCAATTAGAGGTGTACCTGTGGATGTATTTTAAGGCCTACCTTCAAACTGTGCCTCTTTGCTTGACATCATGGAAAAATCAAAAGAAATCAGTCAGGACCTCAGAAAGAAAATTGTGGACCTCCACAAGTCTGGTTCATCCTTGGGAGCAATTTCCAAACACCTGAAGGTACCATGTTCGTCTGTACAAACAATAGTACGCAAGTATAAACACCATGGGACCACGCAGCCATCATACCGCTCAGGAAGGAGACGCGCTCTGTCTCAGAGAACGTGATTTGGTGCGAAGTGCAAATCAATTGCAGAAAAACAGCAAAGGACCTTGTGAAGATGCTGGAGGGAACAGGTACAAAAGTATCTGTATCCACAGTACAAGTCCTATATCGACATAACCTGAAAGGGTGCTCAGCAAGGAAGAAGCCACTACTCCAAAACCGCCATAAAAAAAAGCCAGACTACAGTTTGCAACTGCACATGGGGACAAAGATCTTACTTGTTGGAGAAATGTCCTCCGGTCTGATGAAACAAAAATTTAACTGTTTGGCCATAATGAACATTGTTATGTTTGGAGGAAAAAGGGTGAGGCTTGCAAGCCGAAGAACACCATTCCAACCGTGAAGCATGGGGGTGGCAGCATCATGTTATGGGGGTGCTTTGCTGCAGGAGGGACTGGTGCACTTCATAAAATAGATGGCATCATGAGGAAGGAAAATTATGTGGATATATTAAAACGACATATAAAGACATCAGCCAGGAAGTTAAAGCTTGTTCGCAAATGGCTCTTCCAAATGGACAATGACCCAAATGACCTCAATCCAATCGAAAATTTGTGGGCAGAACTGAAAAAGTGTCTGCGAGCAAGGAGGCCTACAAACCTGACTCAGTTACACCAGTTCTGTCAGGAGGAATGGGCCAAAATTGAGACGGGTTGGTAAGGGTAGGACCCGAAATGCACAACTCAGAAACAGTGACTGATGATAAAGTCCCTTCCGGGCTTTAATATAGGAATATCCAAAGCGCGTAGTCAAAAAACAAGCAAAGTTCATACACGGATAATCCAGCCAATAAACCAAAGTACAGTACCGAGGAAAAGGCAGTCTCGGAATCGGTACACTATGCAAAACGTCCAGTAACCAGAGTAGCTGTCAGCGGGGCAGAAGTACAGGCAGACGGTAGGCAGGCTCGGGGTCTAAGACGGTGCAAGAGTCAAGACTGGAGTCCGCTCCGCAGGGGCAACAGTACAAAAGACAGCAGGCAAAAACTTGTGGTACAGGCAGGCAGTGGTCAACAAAACAGAGGTCAATAACAATGGTCAATAAACAGGCTAGGATCATAACAAAAAAAAAACAGGCTTGGAATAAACGCTCAAGAGTGCACTGTAAACAGGAGGCAACAATTTCACTAAGACAAGACATGAACACTGAGCTTAAATGCAGGTGTAGACAGGTGCAGACAATTATCTTGAGAGCAGCATGCAAATGGGAATCAGGTGTGGAAGGCTGACAAGGTAACAAGATAATTAGTAATCGTTAGTAATAAACCTATCCTGACCTAGCGTTAGTAAATTAGTAAATGACATGCATGAGAAACGTAAGGTAAACATGAACACATGGTTACAGAGTTAGTATTACCCAATCCTGATCTAATGTTAGTAGATTAGTAAATAGACATGGGAGAATGAAACAATTAGGGAAGCGTGAGCGACAGCAAGAGAGAGAGAGAGAGAGAGAGAGAGAGAGAGAGAGGGAAACAGCATGAACGCAAGGCTGCGGAAAAACACGGAAATGTGTATGCTAAACAATGAACGGAAAACGTAACATGAATAAAATATAAAACGTGACATGACAAGAAAATAAATCGTAACAATAATCAAACAATAAACGTGACATGACATGGAAATGAAACGTAACAAGAATTAAACATAAAACGTGGCGTGACTAGACTAAATACAATACGTGACATTAACAAGAAATCTAACAGACAGAAATGAAACATAAAACATGACATGACAGGCTAGAATCGTGACAAAAATTCCAGCAACTTTTTGTGAGAAGCTTGTGGAAGGCTACCCAAAACCTTTGACCCAAGTTAAACAATTTAAAGGCAATGCAACCAAATACTAACAGAGTAGTAGTGTAGTAGACTCACTGGGAATGTGATGAAAGGAATAAAAGCTGAAATAAATCATTCTCTCTACTATTATTCTGACATTTCAACTGTATGTGAAATAGGTAAGACTATACATTTCCTGGATCATAAACTCCGTTTCCACAAGTGTAAAACATTTGAGGGTGATATGCACAACTCCTAAAGATCTATGATGCAAAACATATGCCCTGCTGTCCCTTAGCGTCTCCAAATGTATCCAACATGGCAAAATTGTGCATTGCTGTACATCATAGAATAATGATATATTTAACTATAAATCAACTGTTTTGGCTCATAAAACTCACTTTTCCATAATTTTCAAGAGGGAATTACTATCTTTTCATCAGTATAGGGGGATAAATATATATATGGGTCTAAACACCAATCCCAAACCTGTCATAAAATTAATAAAATATTTTGTGTCCATTATAAAGCATATACACATTCATACTCTCTCCAAAGAAAATTTTACATTCATCTAGCACATATGCACAGTAAATTTGAATGAGTATTTTCCATTCCCTGAGTGACAAGTATTTCCCAGGGAGATACGCCATACAGTGTATTTTACAATAAGATTACAATAAAATAATATTCTACCATCAGGAAAATGCTGGCAAATGTTCTAGCTTCAGGGCAAATCAAATATAAAACATGACTAAGCCTTACACTACATGCACTCAAAATGCGAAAATAACATTGAAATTATGGCACAACACTGTGGCGGAGTGGGAAAAACTAACATACATATATGAAATATCACAAGCAGTAACGTTAATACTTACATTTCTCAGGCATATTCTCCAACATAAATCAATGCTATGGTATCTTATGAACTAAGGTATCTTTTGTTCTGATCCACAAAAGCCATGTAAGCAGGTGAGTATTTGCTCTTGCCTTGCTGATGAGTTAGTAAATTAGTAAAAATTTGCAAAAATAAAAGGAAACAACTATTACGCCTCGGTGAGTGAATGTACATTCTAAGTTAAAAGTTTGCGTAAAACTAAACTGTGATAAAACAAGAAATGCTGTTTCGCCCGGCTGTAGTTTATTGTTCAAAGCAATAACACATTACAAACACCATTGCAAATGCTATAATGTCCTAGATAGGATAAAAAGAATCATCAATGAAACCAGAATCAACTGGAAGAAATGAGATGGGTTTGCAGAGCGTGGGGGGTATTACGCATCGACGTTTCAGATAGTGTAATAATGTTACAAAGTTTTTCATTGCTTTTCACGGCATACGATCGGGCTATTGTTGGGTTTATCTTGTTGCTATGACGGAATAGGAATTTTATGTGATGAAGAAATATATTTATGAACTCATAGATAGACACTATTGTCCACTGTCTCACGCATGGGTAAGCAGGGCTTGATATTAAGCTTTCTTGGGTACTTGTCCTTCGGGCAAGTGAAACTCATCTTTTACTTGCCCAAGAGCTCAAGTCACTTGTCCAAACACAAAATGTCTTTGAACACACATATAGTGTCAATGTAAATAACCGATTTGACAACAATATGAATTGACAAAGATGTCTCCTTTATTAGGTTATTAATCATAAAACAACAATTATTTCTGTGTGTGTGTGTGTGTGTGTGTGTGAGAGAGAGAGAGAGAGAGAGAGAGAGAGGTGAGTGACTGCAGGTTGGTGAGCTCAATTTTAAAGCTCTTCTAGCTCTTCTTCTTGCTGCTGCTGTAGCCCCCGCCTAAACTCCCAGGGGTTGAACCCTGGCCGGCGCTTTCTTTGGCAGGTGCTCCACCACCTGTGGACTGCAGCTTCGGCATCAAACCTCTCCAGTGGGGGTCCTTCCACTGATAAAAACATAAGCCTCTGCAGCTGAAGCATGGACAGACTTGTCCTCCAGTCCGTTTTAACCCTCTGCATGGTGGAGAATCCTCTCTCACACACTGCTGTGCTGATTGGCAGGATCAAGTACACCTTCATGAGGGGCACCAAGCTCTTAAACCGTTCTTGCCTTTCCTCTGAAAACACAGAGATAATAATTTAATTATGAATTAATTCAAAATAGAACCAGAAGAACTAATGAACTCACCAGATTCATCGATTCGTTGAATTACTGCCTCTCAGTCGCACTTGGTAACGTTATTCTGCACACCTGACCTAACGTTATTCTGCACACCTGACCCATTCAACAAATCTGACACATATTTTAGACTCCTAATATTCTACACACCTGACTGCAAGATACTCATGAACAGCTCCCTCATCGGTACTGCTGCTCGTCCCTGGGCAAACATCTTGTACTGGTTGTACTCCGATATGAAATCATCAACCAGAATGCCAGCTTTGGCCAATAGCTCTTTATAGAAGGTCGCCAGCACCCTCATCTCATCCAGACCTCTCTGTCTGAACCTCTCCCTGGCAACTGGGTCAGTGCGATCACATACTGGCCAGGATGACGGGTCAAGGGCTCTAAATTTGGCAACGGTACCCCCTTGCTGCAGATCCTTCAGCCGTTCATCTAAGTGGGTGATGATGGAATCTGTTTGGGCAATCAAGAGTCATGCACTACTCTATCTAAAACAGTAGCTTACTTTTTCTTTTTTAACAACACTCTCCTCATACTGCATAGATTAAATAATCTAATCACACACACTTATTATTTTTTTCTTACCAATCACCGCCGTCCGCTCTGCTTCCAGTGTGGAGGTTGGATTCCGGAACCTCACGCCCTTGTATTCTCCACTCTCCTGCACAGCATGGTGGACCTTGGCCATTTGTGGACCCATTTCTGTCTTTAATGACATGATGTCCCAGAAACATGCCTCCTGGCTCTCCACAGCTTGACACACAGTAAGGTCGTCTTTCTGAAAGGTCTTGCTGAGGGTGGCGAGGTGGTTAAGGACATCAGCCATGAAGTGCAGGAAGAGGACATCATCATAATTTTTGAGGTAGCCAGTCACCTGTTTGGCCCGGCCAATCACAGTAGCTGAAGGCTTGGGGTTCCTCTCCATACTTGCCATGTCCTCAAAATGGGCAAGGAGGACCTCATAGCTGTCACACACAATCTGTAGTAAAGTAATATAATTTTTATATCATTACTGCATTGCCAGTACCATATTCTATAGGTCAAATGGTAATGAACTTAAACTGAACAGGATATATGTTAGGCTTCAAATATTTTTTTACTAAAGGCCTAACCTTGATTGCACGGTGCACATAGGGCAGCCAGCGGGCACCGTGATGATTCGATGGCTTCAGAACCTTCTCCTCGAGTGCCTCAGCAATCATGTGAAGCTCTCTGACTGCCCTGGGGGAGTAGTGGTACTGATCATACAGGTGCTTCAGCATCACCTGCATCTGCTCCATCTTGGGGTGGGTTTTGATGGCTCTGACAACCCAGAGCTCTAATCGGTGGGCAACACAGTGGATGGAGACAAGACGGTTCACCTCCTGCTGCAGACGCACTGCCACACCGTTCCTGCAGCCCACATTCACAGCTGCCCCATCGCTGCCAAAACCCAGTCCTTCCAGTGACTTATGCCAGCTTCCTCAAAAGCTGAACAAAAGAAGAAAACAAGAAAAGGGAAATCATTATAATGAAAAAACACATTAACGTAATAGAAAACAAAAACAAAGATTCTCAAGACAATGTTTTATACCTGCATGGATGGCATCCAGGATCCCACCAGCATTGCCATGCTTGATATCCTGAATGGACAAGTACGCATTTACTGGCCCCTCCGTTGATAAAAAGCGAATATAGATAAGCTCATTCTCCAATGTAGCGCTATCTGTCGCCCCATCAATGGGAATGGAGAAGTACGTAGCTAGCCTGTTTTATTTTATTCAGCAGCTTTTCCCTCTCCATCTCATAAATGTCAACGATGAACCTGAACAACAGACAAAAGTGCCTATTATAATATGATGTTTATAATCTACTGAGTACTGTTTATTATCATTATTAAGCTGAGAAATATGGGACAATACTCAGGTAAGTTGGTCATTATAATAATGCTGGAGTTATTAATATGAGTTAATAGCATACATACCGAGCACACGCTTTGTCAGACTCATAACAGTCTGGAAGTTTTCCTCCAGTCCTATTGATGAGGCCATGCAGCGTCCTAAACTGGGTGAATGGCAGCTCCTTCTTAGCCACGTAATATGCAGTATGCATAATGTTGGTCATCTTGAGGCACAGGGCTTCATCTATCCTCTGTATGCTTTCGATGACTAGAGGAACGGGAGCTTCAGGACCTTTGGCTTTTGCAGCTATCATGCAATGCTGATGGCGTTTGCTGATGTCATGAGCCTCGATAATATTGTGTCTAAATGATGATGTTCCTGTGTACAAGGAGGAGGTGCTGAAATAACAACATAAATATGGGGATTAATAAAGCATTTAACTCTCCAGAATTATGTAAGAACATAGAAAATGACAACACTATACACACACAATGTAACAAGTTAGGTAACTAAATAAGAAACTTGAGCCATAATGTTATCTGAAGCCCATGATTCACTGGCAATTCTTTAGGCAATATGTCCAGCAACATTTCCACTGATTGCTCCATAAATTGGTCAGCAGGCATCAATAGAATCAATTTATTATTTATAATCAAACATTACATTACAGGCATTTAGCAGACGCTCTTATCCAGAGCAACTTACACAACTTCTTATTACATTTATCCATTTATCCAGTGGGATATATACTGAAGCAATTCAGGTTAAGTACCTTGCTCAAGGGTACAACGGCAGTGTCCTACCTGGGAATCGAACCTGCAACCTTTCGGTTACAAGTCCAGTTCCTTAACCATTATACTATACTGCCGCCCTAAATTAATTCCATTGATTGTTCTCATTTCCTGGCTCTAGTCACATCTAACAATTTCTTCAAAAAAAATTGCCAATTTTTCATGTCTTTATCTGATACTGACAGGTTACGTTAAGTGACGTCATGTTTAGATTCACTCGGACTTTAGCTTAGCTAGCTAACATTACCTAGAGGTACGTCAATAGTCATTCAATTAACAAGCCAAAAATAATTTAATGGAAAGTTAATTGAATTTTATTTGAACTTACATGTCTGCTTTCTTCGGGAACTCCCGGCAGGTGAAACAAAACATTTCATCCTTCTCCTGGTCATAGCGGATCCACAGAAATGATTCGGTCCAACGCGGTAGAAAATTACGTTTACGTTTGGCTTCATAGCCCTGTGGTACTGGTGTTTCTTCGTCAATTGTAAACGACTTTCGTTTCATTGCTTTGCTGGCACTTGGCCAGCTTTAGGTGGCTGGAGGAACATAATGTTACTAGCATTCAAGCAAAAACCAAAAAAAGACGGTCGCTCATCTGATTCGCAACGTTGTAACGTTACTCGCGCCTGAGGTAAATAGACGCTTATAGTCTCCTTGACAACGCTTGGTAGTGAGAGACGGAGCGCGTGTTCAGCTGGAAGGAACAGACCGTTTCTGCGCAAACAAAGCACCGCGTGCAGTGATAAAGTTATACACCATTTATTTTCAGATAACGTTACGATTAGAGAAGATTTAACTTTTTTTTTTAGTTGCCCGATCGGACAACTACATAAGGCATTCCACTTTTCCGAACACAGTGTTTACTTGCCCGGGGCAAGCGGGCAAGCATTAATGTCGAGGCCTGGGTAAATATAGTTGCAGACGAGATTGGGTGGGGGGTTGCTTGTTAAATGGACTTGCTACGGGACAATAGTGACACTTAGAAACTCCGTATTCAGCAAAGTTGTCACGAATTGTGTACTCATAATGCTGAAACACGGAGTTTGTTGTTTCCACTCATAGTTTGGTTGCTATGGAACGCCAAATGGGTCACATTTCACCTGCCCACACGCGCGTTTCCTTAACGTCGTACGGTGCTTCCTTAACGCCATACGGCGTTTCGGAAACCTGTTCCCGGTTTTACTCACTGCAGTTATCCAGCTAACTAAGTACCCCCAGGTGTGTAGGTTTTTTAACCAATCAACAACTTAAATTAACCACTGATGCGGAAACATACTAAAAACCAACAGACATTGCGGCCCTTCAGGACTGGATTCTGACACTTAGCATTAAGTGACCAATAGCATTACTATCTCAAATGAATAGATGTCTTCACTAGTTAAGCCCGAAAACTGTATTATTCAGATGAACTATTGACTGCGGAGAGACTGGAGACATCAGTTGAGAGGATGATAGTTGTGAATTTATTATCCTAAAATATTCTTTTTTCTCTGAGACCTAACTTGCCATTGGTTCCTTTTGCATCTCTGGAGATAAAACATTCTTCTATGGGATCTGCAGTAGGCACTAAAATATCATCCACCTTGTGTTCAACCATTCATTGGCCTTTTCTCTAAATACAGAACATTTAAGTCTGAAAATCAATTCTGTCTTTTCACCAACACCTCATCCGTTGTAATAAACATTCCTAAATTAATAAATTGACATACAAAAACAGAGCAGATTCCAGAAAGCCGCATCTCTTCCAGCCACCCAAGACGACTGAGGTGGCGATGCGTGAGACATTATTAAAATTGTAAGGTATCATTCCCAAAATAATTTCTGGGGCAGCGTGAAAAGTGTCCTTATTAAAAATGTGAGTGATTTATTTGCCGGTAATACTCTGGGGTTTTGTTTGAGATGGACAAAAGCGAACACAGGGAGACCATGGGCTTGGGATCAGAGCTGGCGGAGGTGGCTTCTTTGTTATGTTGACACATGCAGGTGTTAAAGAAGATAGAAGGACAGAGGTGAAAGAGACACTTCCTACATACCCGCTCCATGGGGGACCTCTGGAATACACTGATAAGGAACGCATTATTGTCATTGTTGCCTGTATGAAAACAATTCCTTCTATATTGGAACATATACACATTACATTACTGGCATTTAGCACATGCTCTTATCCAGAACGACTTACATAAATTTGTATTTTTACATAGTATCCATGTATTCAGCTGGAAATATACTGAAGCAATTCAGGTTACGTAATCAAGGGTACAACAGCCATGTAGACTACTACCTGGGAATCAAACCTGCAATATTTTTAGGTTAAATGCCAAATTCCCTACCCAGTATACTACACTGCTGCTGCTGCCGTCTATATATATATATATATATATATATATATATATATATATATATATGTGTGTATAAATATTAGGGCTGTAAAAATGAACGCGTTAACACATGCGATTAATGTGAAATGTTTAACGCGTTAAAAAAAAATTATAGCGGCGTTAATTATGAAGACGTAGCACGCACGCACAATGGCTAAGTATAACATATTTTTTTCCCGTTGGGCTATATGAGCCATAGTTTTTACGCACGGTTTATGGCTACAAATAAACAACTTGGTTATTGCATTACATTATCTATACATTATCTAAGTGTACATTGTCAATACATTCTATTAGGGCGGCAGTGTAGCACAGTGGTTAAGGAACTGGGCTTGTAACCGAAAGGTTGCAGGTTCGATTCCCAGGTACGACACTGCCGTTG
Organism: Synaphobranchus kaupii; assembly: GCA_029718625.1. Taxonomy (NCBI): domain Eukaryota; kingdom Metazoa; phylum Chordata; class Actinopteri; order Anguilliformes; family Synaphobranchidae; genus Synaphobranchus; species Synaphobranchus kaupii. The sequence goes on along the minus strand of CM056385.1, from coordinate 14,382,357 downwards.
TACCCTTGAGCAAGGTACTTCACCTGCATTGCTTCAGTATATATCCAGCTGCATAAATGGATACTATGTATAAATGCAAAATGCTGTGTAAGTCGCTCTGGATAAGAGCGTCTGCTAAATGCCTGTAATGTAATGTAATGTAAAGTGGCAGGCAATAGGATTTTAAGGGGATGCGAACTTGCATATGGGATTTTAAGGGGATGTGGCGGGTTTGCGGACGGGTTTCGGACAAAGTCTTGCGGGAGCGGGTGGGTAACTACACAACCCAAAGTTCTACCAAAGTTCAGTTGTGCTTTAAATGTCCTCGATTTCCAATGCAATTTTAAAATATGATTAATTAGGTTTTTTTATCGTTTGACAGCCCTAATATATATACAAACCCCAATTCTAAAAAAGTTGGGACAGTATGTAGGCTAAAATGCACATAAAAGCAGAAAGCATTGATTTGTAAATTATCCTTTACATAGGCTATATTTAATTGAAAACAGTACAAAGAAAATATATTTAATGTTTTACCTTATCAACCTTATTGATTTTTGTAAACATACGTTAATTCCGAATTTGATGCCTGAAACACGTTCCAAAAAAACTTGGGACAGGGACAAAAAAATACTGGGGAAGTTCAAAAAACACCAGTTTGGAACATTAAACAGGTGAACAGGTGATGCTATCATGACTGGGTATAAAAGGATATTAAAAGACTCTTGATATCTTACTTTCTTGTATTCTTACAAGTGATACTATAACCTCTCTGCATTTGAATGGATCTCTATGGGAATTGGGGGTGGGACTAGATTAAGCTGTAAATTACACGGGAATAGTATGGAACCCATGGTTGGCTAAATGTCTGTAAATCATCAAAGGTCTGAGGTATCAAACAAGACTAAAGCATCACTCTGCTGCCAGATATGCAGTAGATATGGATGGATCACTTTAAGGGTTGTTTCTCCTGACTCATTTTCCCATTGAACTCTATGGAAAAATAAGTCTGGAAAAACAACCCTTCAAGTGATCCATCCATATCTACCGGCATATTTACTTCCATCCCACAGGATGCACGCTTGGCTCTAGCCAATTGATCAACCTTTCCCCAGCATGCATGGTTCTAGCCTTTCTGCCACCGAATATCATGGACACAACAGGTCTCTCCCCCCCCCCCCCCCCCCCCCCCCCTTCCCCCCTACCACCGCCCTAGTTGCCTATGCCTAGAAATGGCCCTGCTCTCCAGGATAATTAATAGATAAAGATTCAGTGACCATCAGGCCCCTGCATGGGTGATTTGTTCTTTGGTACAGGCGCTGTGGTCAGCTCAAAGCTGGGAGCTGGGCAATGGGTGCTGGTGACAATGCGAGCATGAGGCCGAGGACAGCGGAACAGATTTATTTTGAGACTTTATCCAAGCTGTGTATTCCTCTCTCTCTTCCTCTCCCCCTCTCTTCTGACCAGTCTCGCACGGCTTTTAGCCAACTCATATTTGACATTCGGTGGGTAAAATTAGGCTCCCTGGACTGTCGTGCCTCGGAGCCAAATGAGCTCCGGTGTTGGTTGGCCGCACATTTCGACCCCGGCTCCTACCATTCCAGCTGCGGTGCAGTGGGCGATGCCTGAGGAGGGCTGCCGAGGGTCTGCGCCCTACGTCGCTCGGTAGACAAGTGCGCTCTGCTTGGCAAAGATGCATTCCTAACTGGGCCACAGACTGGAAAATAGGACATGGGAAATGGATGTCCCTGCGGCTCTCCATATTTTTTGTGGATGGGCAGATAATTGAGAATGATCGCCATGTGATATGAACAGTTACTCAACCCAGAGGCGAAAGAGGGAGAAATGGGGGAAACTTTGGACAATGAGGCATGATGGCCTGGTATATGTAATATTGATGCTGGCGATATGAAGGATATGGAGATAAAGGGTGGAGAGCAGATACTGTATGGAGGAATAGGAGCCGAGTGTGCCCCTCCGATCTCAGCACTGTCACTGTGCTGGGACAGCAATGCAGCACTCACTGTGAAAAACACTCTGACATTTTACTTATATAACTGTAACAGTCATGTGATTAAGAGCTCCGCAGTGATTCTGTCGTGTGTTAATCCAATCAGTGGTACATACTGTATGTCACCATGCGAACAAAATATGGCATGTAAAATATTTGGCTCAAAACTTGTTTTTTGACCAAATATTTCTGAGACAGGCACTCACATTTTATTTTACACAACATGGTTTTCTACAGTGGCTCTGAAGTGCAGATAGAGCCGCTGAAGTGCAAAATGCAAAAACAAGAAGAAAAAACAAAAACTTGCAGCTCTAAAGTGCAAAACGCAAACATACAACAAAAAACACAAAAACTTACAGCTTTGAAGTGCAAATCAGGGAAATCACAAGCATAAGTAAACATGAACGCCTCTGAAGTGCAAGACCATACAGACCGTTAAAAAAACAGACACATAGGCTGTGACCGAATATGATCCCTTCACATATTTGATTCAACCATAGGGATTCAACTTTGTCCAAAAGCTTTTGAGTGGGCGCCTTTTTCTCAGAAATGGGGGCACTTAAAATTCCAGGATGAAACCCTTATTTCCGGGGTTTTGTTGAGGGGAATTCAGGAGCACACTCATCCGTCACTTTCGGGAAGTAAAACCTACAACTTGTAGTAGCCTACAAGAGCGGGACATATTACGAACTACTCTTTATTTTTGTTAATTCCATCTTCATAATCTACACTTTGTAACAATTGTTACATCACAAAGTTTTCCGGAATTAATAACCCGGTGAACACACTAATGGACAATAACACACAAAAGACACTAACCAGAAAGAGCAAACGTCAAATTGCAATACCAAAAAATAGTGTATTACACAGAAGATAGAAGACCAGACAAAAGGCACAATACATTACCACACAGGGATCCATAATCCCAAACTTCCTGGCCTCCTACTATCTTCAATTCAGGGTACTACTCTGCTAGACTGCAGTGTAACCAATATTTCTGTAAGCGAGGGAGGATAGTCAGGAATTTAGATTGTGTACAGTCTTCACACATTCAACCTACAATGAAGATGATGTACAGTCCTTACTGTCCGGGATATGATTTGCACCCACTGAGTCATATTGAATGCGATTGTTACAACAGAAATAATAGTTGAGATTTTTATCTGCTTAGCAAATATCAAGTAGTCCGTGTAAATGTCAAAAGCTCCTTTCTTATGGAAGTGGGTGCAGTGTGGGCGGTATTTGTGAAGCATTACCCTTTGAAATAATCAAAATGATTGTGTTAATTAACAGAGGTCTCCTTTACAAATAGCACATTAATGTCAATGAGCATACCAGAGAGCCAAGGCAGGGAGGCTACGCCTTCTGTTTGTTTTTTGTTGTTGTTTGGCTTTATAAAAGGGACTTTCAAAATCAGTGAGGCAACAACACAGAGCCCTTTGAGATATGTCTACAGGACAAACATCACAAAACTTACCAATGAATGATTTCGGACTATGATCCTTAGATGGTACCGCATGTCTAATGCTCCTCAACATTAGAGTCAATTAAAGAGCGAGTTGAAGGAAGAGCACGGTCGTGCCCCCCCCCATTACTGCTGTTATGGGTGTGTAGGTGTTCATCATAATCGTACCCATGTACAGAAGAAAGGATAGAAGCCCTACACAGTGTGGAATCCATGCAACACAACAGAGATTAATGGGGCTCGAGGGAGAGAGAGAGTAAGGGCATTAAGTAGACCTTGTTTTATTCATGACACACTCTTCACAAAATTGATAACAGCTGATAAAACACCAGGTGCATCATGGTTATTAAAGTGTGCATCTGTACCAGCTCCCCTTCCTTAACCTGGCCTTTACACTTGATTTAAGTGATACAGCAACGTCCTTCGTCAAAACTGTTTTTGTCTCCGTTCTATGTTGGTTTAGATTAATTCTGACAGAAAGTGGCCTATCAGGTAGAATAAAGCAGTCATATTAAAGCGTGACAGATGTTATTAACGGGCCATGGTTGAGTCAAGAGCCATGAGCAAAAATGACACTTTCACAGCTGACGGAAAGTGAGGATGTCAGTGAAACGACTCGCGGTCTGAAGGCGAGGTCAGAAGGGAGACTCATCATTTGTATGAAGAGCACTCATGAAAGCTCATCTCCAGCAACAACTCTGCACGGCCCTCCACTACAGAGCATCCGGTCTTATGGGTAGAGCAGACTTATACAAGCTGCTCCAGGGCCCATTTCCCGTCCTCGGGCCATCCCATAACTATAAAAGCCAGCAATTGAATGCTCTGAAAAAAGCAGTCCCGCCTCTTTTCATTTGCGGCAGTGCAGAATCAGAACTGTAACTGAGAACAGGATGCAGTCAATTTTAAATGCAAGGAGAATGTAGCTAATTGCAATTTATGAGCACTTCTTTGTGCAGGGGTTCAAAAACCTGCCTCTGCGTGCGAGTGTTACAGTCAGACTCTAAGCTTCTTCAATATGTCTGCTTGCATTCTTCCATAATTGTATCCCAATTTTACCGTAATATAATTTTCGCTCTTGCCATTTGCTTTGTCTTTGGCAATTATTCAGTTTCCACAAATGACAACCAGATGTCCACACTTATCAATAGGGCCCCACTGATTTTTCTTGTATACAATTTAATCAAGTGGGAAAAACTAACTAATCAATTGCCATATAGCACATCACAGAAAATAAAACCATTAGTTTATCTGACTGATTAAGAGTCCTGGGATGTGAATACTGGACAGTTGCTATATCTGATAAGATGAAGATAAAATAGCATACATTAAATTGTTCTTAATTGTCTAAATGAGAACATGTTACAACACTTCAGTTTTAGGAGAGTGTGATTATGGTTTAAATAAAATCATATAAGCATGCACAAGAGACCCATAGAATGAAGTCTGAGCACCCTACATAATCAATGAATACCTGAAAAAAGAACAAAACTGCAATGGGCCACTGTCTTCTGGCTAGAGTTGCAAATAGAGGTGGGCACTATGCCAAAACATAATTCCATGTTTGGCCAATGCATATCACAGTATTTTGTATATGATAAACAAATGAATCATGAGAACATGCTTAAAAAAGTTTTTGCCTTGAAAAATGTTACTTTTGACAGAAAAGTATGAAGGGCAAGTCTCAAAGGTGTGTGGCTTTTCTTGCCTCAAATTGAGTTTGAAAGGAGATATGGACAGTAATTCAGTTAGTAACAAATAGGGTGGCTCTTACATAAGACGTTACAAGCCCACACTTCGTTTTTCACTTTGTATATGTGAGCAGATGCGTGCTGTACTGCTCTAAACAGAGCTGAAACCACAAACAGCAGATGGCTTCAGTGGGTGGTCTCCATCTGACTGCAGTGTAAGCCGATGTGCGTTTAATGCTCATAGGTAGTGTGTTGCGTGTCATGAAAAGACCACCATTATGCTGGCATCCCCAGCACACTAGCTCCCCACTGACCGTCATCGTCAAACACTATATCAAACACACCTCTGTCTCTCCGAGCTGCAACCCCCAGAGACAGCTGTCCTGCCCCGTTTCCCAGCTATCCTCGGACTGTTACCATGGAGATTCACCCTGCTCAGTCTCACCTCAGCTTCTCCATCAGTGATAATGTAGACCGCCATCCTGACCTGTCTGACCTCAACATCTCCATCTGTTATCATGGAGACTTTTATCCTGAAATGCATCACCTCCACTTTACCATCAATTGCCTCTAAGACCTTTTATCACCGTCTCTTTATCTCCTGCAGTCGAGTATGGCATCCTGGCCCATCTCACGCCAACCTCTCCAACTGTTACCATGGAGACTAGCACCCTGCCCAATCTCACTTCCACCTTTCAGTCACCATCGGTGAAATGCACCATGCCCTATCTCACCTCCACCTTTCAATCAGTCACCATCGGTGAAATGCACCCTGCCCTATCTCACCTCCACCTTTCAGTCAGTCACCATCGGCGAAATGCACCGCGCCCTGTCTCACCTCCACCTTTCAATCAGTCACCATCGGTGAAATGCACCGTGCCCTGTCTCACCTCCACCTTTCAATCAGTCACCATCGGTGAAATGCACCTCGCCCTGTCGCGCCTCCACCTTGTCAGCATGTACAGAAGGGTGGCAGTGCAGTTCTATGGACGTTTTCTCTCCAATGGAGACTCACTCTTCCATCCCAGCCTCAGAGATGAAAAGGCTAATTAAATTATTCGGGTATGCTTCCTCAGACTGAAGCGAGGGTATATCACAGCAGCGAGAATAAAACAAACATCTACAGAGTGTGAAGGTTGTTCTCTGACTTTGTGCTATATTTAGGTTTTTATGTGCACACATTTGCCAACCACCTCCTTTGTCCAAAAATACGTTTATTTTCTAAGCGCTCGCAAATATAGAATTTACCTTGATTTTTTTCTTATAACTTTAAGGTTTTTTCCTTTTTAAATCTCAATTTCTTATTGACTAAATTTGAATTTTTTCTTTCTCACCATATTGGCTAACTTTGTGGATTGTGTTCACTTCATCTCAAGGGAGCAATTAATTTCCTACCTGATGAACCCACTGTGGTTACTGACTCAGAAACATCCTCAGCCCTGGGTACTTTCATACGGAAAAAGCCATCCACCACGGACCAACATAACGTGATCAGGCTGATCACAAATGCATTTGAAAACAGCCTCATGTAGCAAAGACAAATCCATCTGCATTGAGCATTTTGTTTAGGTTATGATCTTTGCATAAGCCACGAATGGGAGGGCTACAGTAACCATCACATCCCATCTAAATAAAATACAGGTCCTGAAGAAGTGAGATAAGGTGACTATAGCCCAGCAGCCGGGTGTGAGATCAACAGGACCACATGACCTCCAGGGACCTCCTGCTGTTCCAGACCAGCCTGCTAAACCATTACCTTCACTATATGCCTAAAAATATCGCACTTTGTCTAATGCTTCTACTGAATGTTGTTTCATTCAAGGTTAAATGGACTTAAGACTGGAAAGGTCCTACAGGCAACTTAGGACTGGAAAAGAAATGACTGACCCAGAACTTCGCGTTAGTGCTAGCTTAAATTTAATAAACAATGTTGTTGAGTAGAGAGCTGAATTATGGGGGGGAAAAAGCCATTTGCCCCTTTAAAACCAAAACCTATATACAGTGCCCTCCACTGTTATTGGCACCCCTGGTAAAGATGAGTAAAAAGGGTTATAAAAAATTCACCATTTGGTGAATTTACTTAATCTCACACTGAAAAAAGAAATCAGAATCCCCTCACAGTAGTCCTGCCGATCTTTCTATGTTGATGGTTTGGTCTGGCTGCAACCTGTAATGTCTGTGCCATACCCCTATAGCCAGTTCTTATGTAGTGATGAGCCCTGTGCCCCAGCTATGAAGCTGGAAGAAAATAATTACTCTTTTGATCCAAGCCCTCTGATATGAAACACACTTCTTAATGGTCATCCTACACAGTGCTGTTGAAAGAGCGGACAGGAAGCAAAGGAGCGCCATTAGTTTCAATGCAGGAAGAGGATGTATGACTCCTTCAACTCGCACCTTGACAGTAAATGATTCCTACAACTGTGCGCTTGAAGGCAAAACACAATCTTGTGACCCACCAAACCTACACACGCGCACACAAACTGCGTCCGCTCTCATATCAGAACAGGCATTTAAAGTGCAAAGGAAAAGTAGAACAGCATTGTTTTCTCTGCGTTCTAAAGTGACCTTATAAACCATTTATCTTATGAACCTACTTAATTGATGCAGTTTGTCTCAAGGAAAACCGCTACATATAAAACATGCAAAGATCTGGCTGAGACATAAGCTGCAATTTTGAAGCTAGTCAAAACTTTATTTTGATGTTATATATGTAATGCCATTTATAAAATATGACTGATGGGCGAATGCAGCCAGTCAGATGAACAGGGCATGGAAATAAACAGAAAATACCCATGCACACAAATACATGCATACATTTACTTGTGAGTGCACACACATACTGTGATTGGCTTGGTGAACACACAGAAATAGTGTGGCTCTGGCTAAAGAGACAGGGAGGGAGGGAGGGATGGAGAGAGAGAGAGAGAGAGATGGGGTGCTTATCTGACAGAACTGAATTGAATGCTTTCTGAAACTGTTGAGCAGAACTACATTGGTGTCCTGTTTTATTGATAGACCTCCCGCCATTGACACAGATAAAGTGGGCACTGATATTACCTGGGACCTGGGTGCTTTCCAGTCTGGTTCCCATAACATGAGCAGGCAGATTCCATTCCAAGCCTAGGCTGGAGGACTGAGCTATGGCACCTCGCAGCAGATACACACTCTATCACTGCCACCTGCTGGTCACACAGATAACATCAACTGAAGAACACACTTGAAATATCATCCAAAAGCATTTTTTTCCTTCATCAAGACAGTTAGATCTTTCAGTATTTGCTGCATAAGTAACAAAATGGTTCCTCCCTCACATGTTAAGATAAAGCTTCCCCACTGGAGAGGAATACATGTTACGATGGGAAACATATAAAATATTAATAAAACTCGCAGGACAGAGAATTTCCAGTAGACTGAGTGGACTGATTTCTGTGTCATATATTGTCAGTTTTGAGGCCGTCTCTTGACCACAGTCATGGTATTGGTCTCAGAGCACATGACCCGGAGTTCACAGACCAATCCAGCCCAAACCCTATCCTCGTTAAAACTGATGCCATGATGCAATCTGGAGGCTTCGATGTATCGCCTAGTTCTTCTGAACTGTGTATTAACGTACACGTCTTTGCTTGGACTGTCGATTTTACTAGCTAGTTTAATACCTCAGGCTGTACGCTCCCCACCACTCTGATGATTTCCAATGGAATGGACTAATTATCCTGTCTCTTTCTATTTGCATTATATGTATGGGTTCCAACAACTTAGTCCTGGTCTAGGTTTAGGTCTCTGTGTGTGTGGTCAGAAGGCACTAACCCAAGCTGCTCCTCTGAGAATGAGCAGGAGCCCTCAATGCATTACTGCTGAAAGTGGAGGGGAACCTCTGCCAACAAATAAATAGCAACAGCCAATGTGCCTGGAATACACGCTTTAATCCAGGGTCTCCGAACTGAAAAAAGACCTGCAATCAATAGCATTGACCAGCACTATATTTGTATCATCTTCCAGGCCTGGCCTGATCTCCTAATGCAATGTCTAATCTAATTGGAGCTGTGCTCATTGTGTGGCAGGCGGAAGGGCAGTACATGGAGGAAATCGATGACTCCTCCGCATATCCTCCATTGGCCTGTCCAGGCCCCAGTCTGCTTCCCCTGTAGTCCCCCTGTCTGGGTCAACTGCCACTGTTACAGCTTCAAATGGGGATACACCCAGTAGAAATGGGCCATTTTCATAAATGCAGCATTTTGTTGATAATGAATTAGGAAGAGGATAATTTGAGAGACACTCCTTTTTTAAATGAATATACTAGCATGCAGGGCGTAGAGGAGCTGTAGAAGAAGAGAAGTGGAGAAGTGCCCTCATAATCAGGGCTATTAATCAGAAATGACTTTAAAGCATACTTCTGCTGGGACTGTTAGCTGAAGCACTGATTCATATAACAAATAATGACAACATTTTTTTTTTAAATCTCATGATCTCAAAGTGCTTTAGAGTGAAGGGAGGAAGCTCACCTCAGCCACGGCCAAAATGTAGCACTCACCTGGAAGATGCACAGCAGCCATTTTGTGTCAGAATACACAATCAGTTGTGGTGGAGAGGAAGGTAATTACTGGGCCAGTCAAACTTTGTGATGATTAGGTGATAGGTTAAGAATTTGGCCAGGGGCCTGTTTCACGAAGCAGGATTACAGAGCTGGCAGGATAACTGCGCAGAGTAACACCTGTAACAGCTCTTTTTACTTCAGTCCAAAAAAAAAAAAATTTTCTCTGATTATTTGTGGCTCCATCTGATACCTGATGCCGATAGTTCACCAAAAAAGCAAATGCCCTGCAACACACCCCTCCTCAAGTGCCCAAGCAGCAAATAACCAAGATTGCCTGAAAGTGATTGAAGGCCAAAGCTCAACAGGTTCAAAGGGGAATCAAGGTCAGGTGAGTGGAAATAATTGAGGTCAAAGACCCATAGATTCTGCACTTCCAGTTTCCTTATGTTGGTCTCTGTGTCCTGGTTTTATTTGGGCATGCGAATGTAAGAGGAAACACAAAACACAGGTTTTCATTGTTCAATAATACAAACCCCAATCCCAAAAAAGTTGGTACAGTATGTAAAATGCACATAAAAGCAGAAAGCAGTGATTTGTAAATTCTCTTTTACATATATTTAATTTAAAACAGTACAAAGAAAAGGTAAATGTTTTACCTTATCAACTCATTTTCCTATTGAACTCTATGGAAAAATTAGTCAGGAGAAACAACGCTTCAAGTGATCCATCCATATCTACTGCATATCTGGCAGCAGAGAGATGATTTGAGGCTCATTTTATACCACAGCTTAATCTAGTCCCACCCCCCAATTCCCATAGAGATCCATTCAAATGCAGAGAGGTTATAGTATCACTTGTAAGATTAGAAAATAAGATATCAAGAGTCTTTTGATATCCCTTTATACCCAGTCATGATAGCATCACCTGTTTACCTATGGAATGTTCCAAACAGGTGTCTTTTGAACTTCCTCGTCTTTTTTTTGCCCGTCCCAACTTTTTTGGAACGTGTTGCAGGCATCAAATTCGGAATTAGCGTATATTTACAAAAATCAATAAAGTTACAGTAAAACATTAAATATCTTTTCTTCGTACAGTTTTAAATTAAATATATGTAAAAGAGAATTTACAAATCACTGCTTTCTGCTTTCATGTGCATTTTACATACTGTCCCAACTTTTTTGGAATTGGGGTTTGTAATGTATTAAAGCATGCAACTCAAATCTGACACGATTGTCATCAACATCACTCAGTAATGTTAGCCTAGTGGTCAGTAATGTTAGCCTAGTGGTCAGTAATGCTAGCCTAGTGGTCAGTAATGTTAGCCTAGTGGTCAGTAATGCTAGCCTAGTGGTCAGTAATGTTAGCCTAGTGGTCAGTAATGCTAGCCTAGTGGTCAGTAATGTTAGCCTAGTGGGTGTTTAAATGCTATCAGCCTCATCGCTATTTAGGATATTGTAGGGAAAGACAATGAGAGGCAAGGACAGGGAGGGAACACTCAGGGCTCTGAGATTTTAAAGAACAGTGTTTTTTTTGTTTTGTTTCCCAGATCAAACCACTATGTTCAATTAAGTTTTAAAACTAGATTGTAAGAGGCTCCAACAGATCAGAGGCATATATCAGAATTTAAAATGTAAGATAATAGAGTGAAACATTTTTGACCCTGTATCTACTATCTACCTCCCTCTTGGACCCCCCTCCCTTTCTTTTTCAACTAATTCTCTCTACCCTATTTGAACTAATGTTTTGAGTGGTGAGTGGACTTTGAGGACAATTAATTGGGGTGGTTGTTAAATGAATGCACTGGTAACTTACAAGAGTCATTATATCCAACTTAATAGCATTTTGTTCATTATCCTTCTAATACAGTAGTACCTGACTCAATATCCATATGGAGTAAGCGAGATCTAATATGTTCCTCATGATTACCTTCGCTGTTTCCTGCCATTAGGAATGTCATACCCACCCCGTCCAGCCTCATCTCTCCCTCTCCCTCTCTCCCTCTCTCTCATATTGCATTGCATGTTGGTTAAAACCTTTATGAAGAGCATGTGCCCCATCTACTGGCCAATGAACATTACTGTTGGCAAACAATAAATCTGTTTTGACGATATTATAAGTAAGAGGCCCAGGTATATCAAGGTTCTCTAGTGGAACAGAGGCTGCCTGCTAATGGCCCCAATGGCTGGTTTATGCAATGATTGTCATGCCTCATGAAATTTTACCTTTGATCATTGCATTTAAGGTTAAGGGGACAAACATTAGTATTTACAAACGTATATTAATAATTATATATACTTTACATTACATTACAGACATTTAGCAGACGCTCTACAGGCATTTAGCAGACGCCACTTACACAACGTTTTAGCATTTCTTTTTTCTTTTACATATTATCCATTTATACAGCTGGATATACATTGAAGCATTTCAGGTTAAGTACCTTGCTCAAGGGTACAACGGCAGTGTCCTACCTGGGAATTGTGAACTACAGTCAATGTTCATTACTAGGGATAGCTGCTACATTATGGGAAGGATGTGCTTGGTCTTGTCTGTTCTGTAGTGATCTTGATGACGTCTCTGTATGCACTTATTGTACGTCGCTTTGGATAAAAGCGTCTGCTAAATGAATGTAATGGAATGTAATGTAATTGTACCTGCTACCTTTCGGTTACAAGGCCAGTTCCTTAACCATTATACTACACTGCCGCCCACTTCCCCATCTTTCAAATCTGGAAAATGGTGAGAAAGTCACTCAACAGAAGTTCCATCCGTAGGTAGCCTGTAGGTAGGTCTGATACTGGTGCTTCCTGTCTGATTCCTCACTGTTTAACCTGCTTGGACATCAAATATCAGTCAGCTAGCTAAAGTTCATATTTACTTTGTTGCTCAATTTCAGAATGTGAGTGGAATGTTGAGGCTATGTAGGGCATATGGCCTTGATGCTTTAGGTTCCTCACTCACAATTAAACTCTGAGGATCTCAGCCTTAACACGGATTTACACACACACGCACGCACGCACGCAAGCACGCACGCACGCACGCACGCACACACACACACATACACACATGAACAGGCACACACAAACACACACACACGTATACACATAAATACATTCACGCATTCACACACCCGTATACATGCACACATACATGTGGGCATATACACAAACAAACATGACCGACGCGCACACGCACACGCACACGCACACGCACACACACAACAATTTGGGTTAAAACTTAATTAATACATGTACAGTATAAACCTGCATGCTTGCAAACAAAAATGCAAGCAAAATGTTATACAACCATATACAACCATACACATCCAGAATAGAAAAAATATTTCACCAAGCACACTCACAAGCAGTTTCCCGCCATACGTCCACCAACACTGTCATTCGCCTGCCAGAGTTGGCCAGATCACTATAACACAAACACAGGTGGACACATAACCTTTTGTACCTGTCAAGTGTAAATAGACTGCTGTACTTTGGAGCGGCCAGTTAGTTTTGATTATTTCTTTCTGCTAGCATCTGGAATGTCTCCCCGAAACAGGATGGCAAGAATTCTCCTTCTGTACTTCATCTGTGGGCTGCTGCCGGAGCACGGGCTTTATTGTGGAGGTATGTACCACTCGCTCATCAATTCATCCATCACAATCCTTCATTCTAAACTGGAAATCTATACCTTAGCCAAGCTGCACTCTTTCACCATCAAACAAAGCAAGGGATCAAGAGCAGAGTCAAGATAAGTTAGGAGGTACAGTATTAAGTGTTGTTCAAGACTTCTTTCAGAGTTTCACTCTAATATATGATATAATGTAATATAAAACTATAATATATGTTACTTTCTGTTTTATGATATTTTCTGTTTTGGCATATGTGCAGTGTCATGATAAATTATACAGGTCAAAGTACGACTGTGTGTGTGGTGTAACTGAGTAGAGGCTATGCATGCATTAGCCATAAATTCAGCTCTAAATTTGCCTATTCTCAAAGCTCAAACTCGAAAACATATAAATCACATGGCCCAGACGGCCTCCCATCAATGACGCACAACAAAATTACATCTATGCTCCCAGTGAACTCTGGGACAGGCTGGACCATAGGAAAGGGAGAACCTCGCTTTCATGGAAACATTCCCATTATACTGAAGAAGGCAAAGAAAAAACATGGATTACAACTCTTACCAACCAATATCACTACTGAATCAAGACAGCAAACTATATGCCCCAGTAAGAGCAAACACAATAAACAAAATAATATCCAAATTATTAATAACCTGATTAATTAACTTGGACTTGACATATTTCATACAAGGCTGCTAAACTCAAAATAATAATAAACAATTCAACAAGGAAAAATCAGTTCCATTAAACTGCCAAGATGCTGAAAAAGCTTTTGATTTAATTTGCATACAGTAGTAGCACATGAGCTGCATATACAGTAAAAATACAGTATATAACCTACATTTATAGGGACACCTTCAGAAAATGAATTTAACGACAGCCTTTGCATAACTACATAGCTCTTAGTTACAACTCCCTGAACTGTAAAATTATGGAAGCTGCATCTAGATGAAATGTGCTGTCACTTGATATAAGCTCCAGAATTAAAGCTATTAAAATGAACAGTCTGCTTGAGAGTGCTAGATCAGTCACTGTCAGTGGAGGTACCACAAAATAATTAAACGAATGAGACTTCATGTGGAAAAATAAGAAGTGATAAATTAGATTAAAATAGCTGGGGCTGCTATGCTATATCAAGGGGGAAAGGGGGTGATCTCATTACCATGCATGAATGCTTGACAATTGATAACACTAGTCTTCAAGTGCACAAGGAAAGATGGAATAAACTGGAAGGCTACCCATCACAACTTTCCGTCCAGTCTGTACTACCAAAACTGAATAAAGATGGTGTTAGACACCAGAAAGGCATGGGTAGAAATGAGATTTAAAAGCTGGTATCAGATTTGAAAAGAACTGGAATATATATTATAGGCCCTAGTCTAGAATGCATTTGAATGCTTTGGAAAGTGGTTGGAAAGGCTATGCAAAGGGAGACTTACTGTAAACAAAAAAAAAAAAAAAAACAATATTAATGCAAAAAATACAATATTTATCATGAATATCGTATTAGTATCCCTCCCAAAAAATGAACAAACTACATCTGTAGATGTTTTGGCTTTGAAACTTCAACGAATTTCAATAGCCACTTGATAAAACAACTTTGCTTAAGTGGAGACCCGCGTTCAACAGATAGCAAAGCAAGCCAAGCTGTGTGTATTGTGTTGTACCTTTTAGCATCAGCAAGGCAGCAAGGGACAGGTCGGGGCCAGATCGGGACCAGGTGAGCGGATAGATAGAGGCAGGTAGCAGGCAGCGGGTTGAAGCAAGCAGGTTGTTTCATGCAGCAAAGCCAGCAAGCAGGCAGGGAAGCAGGCAATAATAATCCAATCGAACGTAGCAAAAAGAAAAGCTAGCATGAAGCAGATTTTAAAAAGGGGGCCTCGTGGGCTTGTAAACTAGTTCTAATGAATGCGGTGGAAAGTTTTGGCGTTGGCGTTCTCACCTGTCCATTGTTAGCACCGGTTTGAGACTGAGGCGCTATCTTTAAACACCCAAAGTAAAAGTATCAACCAAAAAATAAAAGTACCCAAACTACATGGGCTACCCCAAAAATTAGCACAAATTGTCCAAGTATAATGTCTACAAAAATTGACAAAAATCTATAATACAAAAAAATTTAAATATATGCTCCTACAGTAGATTATACCTATATGTTCCCCATGTATTATAAAAAGTGTTGCAATGTCCTGAATCTCTTCCATATCAACATATTTTCCCGTTCCTAAAGTATTCAGTGGCCGCTGACTATTTGAATGTGGCTTTCACTCTTGTCTAGCCTCTGTGTTCCTGCCCCAGCATACAGCAGAGTCTGTACTGAAGAGGCACAGGCGCTACAATGCAGGCGGATTAGAAGAGGTGATGAAGGACAACTTGGAGCGTGAGTGCATTGAGGAGAGGTGCAGCTGGGAGGAGGCCAGAGAAGTATTTGAAAATAGGGAGAAAACGGTGAGTGGCTTCTGTCATCAGTTTCTGTACTGAAAGCCGGTAAAGTCTGCCATTACCAGGCCAGAATTCCCAATAATTTATTAAGGAATAAATCTCTTCTGTAATTTCTCTCTTACATCATGGCTGCAGAGATATTGCACTGAGGGTTAGTGCAACATAAGCAAGACTCTCGCTGAAGAACATCTTGTCCAAGACCATGTTGATTAATGCTAATCATTCTTACTCATTTACATTTTCAGATGCAATTCTGGGTCAGTTACATGGGTAAGTATATTATGCACTTTTGCTGTTTACGTTTGAGCAGATGACTGTTGAGTGGACACAGTGTGGTTGTCTCTATCAAGGCATATTTGTGTCAAATGCTAAAACGTCGTCTCTTAGGGTGGCAATGTAGCATAATGGTTAAGGAAATGTGCCTGTAAATCAAAGGTTGTGGGTTTGATTCCCATTTGGGACAAGCTTTAAGTCGCGGTGTGGTTCAGTGTGGCTCCAACAGCGCGGCCTCCCTTGTCATTCAGATGGGGACCAGTGTGAGTCCTTGCCATGTCAGAATGAGGGCAAGTGCGAGGACGGCATGAGCTCCTACATGTGCTGGTGCCCCGTTGGATACACTGGAAAGAACTGCGAAATAGGTGAGCGCGCGAGCATGCACGGCCGGACACATTTCAAGGCAACGGCGATCGTCATACCGTCGAGGGCTCCCCCTTTAAACGGCACCGTCTCCCCACAGAGACGTTGAGGCAGTGTGATGTGAGAAACGGGGGCTGCATGCACTTCTGCCATTCTGATAAAGTGCGCGGGGTGATGTGCGACTGCGCCGCTGGCTACAGCCTCAATCAGGATGGAAGAACCTGCACGCCTGAAGGTACTACTGCAATAAGCTGCCTTTATATCCCACAAATTATTCATCATCATACCAATCGTTGCCCAGATACAGCTTTTGCATGCACATTTTAAATATCACAGACAAAAAATGAATACCTTATAATTACCTTTGGATGCAGGGTTAATTTAATACTGTACTACACTATCGTGTATCGCGGTGTATGTGTGTGTCTGTGTGTGTTTCTGTGTGTGTGTACATATGCGTGTGTGTGTGTGTGTGTGTGTATGTGGGTGTGCATATGTCTATGTGGGTGTATGTATGTGTGTGTTTATACTTCTGCTATACGTTTTCAGGAGATTTCCCCTGTGGCAGACGAGGGAAAAGCATAGTGTTGGGTCGTTCCAAGACTCGGACCTTCCACGCACAGCCCCCAGAGATGGGCAGCAATGACACGATACACTCCCCCCCTCTTCTCAATGCCACAGCTGTGCCCAGCGAGCCCACGGCCAATTCGACCACGCCCTCTCCGACCAGTGCGACCACCGCGCGCCCACCCCTCATCGACGTGCCAATCGCAGCATTCGTACCAACCCTGCCCACCATCGTCACTAAGGAGCCACAGGACAATCGCATTGTGGGGGGCAACGAGGTGACCCCTGGAGAGATCCCCTGGCAGGTAGGACAGAGAGGCTCTCCACCTGTGTGTGTGTGTGTGTGTGTGTCTGGCTGTGGGTGAAACTTTGTGAGTGGGAGAGTTTGCACTCGCTACTGTGTAACACTGACCTGTGACACTGGCCAGGTGGCTCTGATTGACAAACGCACCTTGGTGGGCTTCTGTGGGGGCTCCATCCTGAGCGAGCGTTGGATCATCACCGCTGCCCACTGTCTGCTGGAAGCCGAAATTGACTCCATCTTCATAAGAGTTGGTAAAAGATAAGCCCAAGCTGTAACACTCCAGAATAATCTCTCGGTTTTCAGCTTCACATTAGAACCCCCAAATACATTAGCATTAAGGCTAACCCATAACATTTACATTTACATTACACCTTGAAAGTAGATTCAAAAACTTAATTTGCTTGGGATCGCAATCTTTTAAAAACCCTGTAAACATTAAACAAATCTGCCCACAGATTTCAGCCAGTAAATGGAAATTATCATCACCCCCATAGGATTATGAGCCCTGCTAACACAAGCACAAGTCTTGTTTACATTATCACCATACACCCAGACTAGCTGCAGTTGCGCAGTTGTAGCCTTCACGATGCACACAGGATTGCAGCAGGCCTCAGTAGCGAGCTGACAGGTTACCTGACGTCGCCCGCAGGTGAACACAATGTGCACAAGAAAGAGGGGACGGAACGCGACCACGAAATCGCCGAGAAGCACGTGCACCCCCGCTACAACAACGACCAAAGCCAGTACAACCACGACGTCGCTCTGCTGCGTCTGGAGAAGCCCATCGTCTTCACCGACTTTGCGCTGCCCATCTGCCTGGGCCCCAAGGAGTTCACGGAGACTCTTCTGCGGACGGGCTCCATGTCGGTGGTGAGCGGCTGGGGGAAGGTGCGCTTCGAGGGGGCCGAGTCGCCCGTGCTGCAGAAGGTGGAGGTGCCTTACGTAGACCGACTCCAATGCAAGGGAAGCAGCAACGACCGCATCACGCGCTTCATGTTCTGCGCCGGCTACACCACAGAGAAAAGGGACTCCTGCCAGGGGGACAGCGGAGGCCCACACACCACCAAGCAAGGGGACACCTGGTTCCTCACCGGCATCGTAAGCTGGGGCGAGGAGTGCGCCAAGGAAGGCAAGTTCGGCATCTACACCCGTGTGTCCCGGTACTATGCCTGGATCTCCTATGTCACTGGGATCAGAAAGGTTGCTTCTCATGAGGATCATGAGCATTAAATCTCTTAGCATCTGACCTGCTGTCCAAACAGTTTGGACCCTTAATCGTAATTTCAGGCATACCGTATATAGCCTTCCCTACTGGTTTTCTCTTGTGCCATTTTAGATGTAAAAACAATTTTTTTTTTTTTGTAAAAGAAAAATTGTCTCATAACCAACACTGTATAAACCCATTAGGAATCACAGACAGAGCAGGGGTTCAAAGATATGTGCCAAATGAGAAAGAGGAGGTAATTGCACTTTTCTGAAGGGAAGGAATATTTTGGGCTCTTTTGAAGACAACACAGGACACAATGCATTACAGAGGCAATTTTAGGCAAATAGAATTGTTTATATAACCCCAAACTAACATGATACTTACACAAGTTTTTTTTTTTTTTTTTGCACGATAACATCCATAGCATCCATTCTACATTGTGCATCAGAGCCTGTGAGGGTGGTGTCAGGGTCTCCACATTGTGCATCAGAGCCTGTGAGGGTGCTTTCAGGGTCTCCACATTGTGCATCAGAGCCTGTGAGGGTGGTGTCAGGGTCATCTTTACTAAATAGCAGTCAAAGCAGTCATAGGCATATTCTGGACAATTCTGAAAATCAGCTATGCACATTAGGTCTTATTTTTTTTAAAGGAACGTGGCTGGCTCTCAGCCACAGAGGGGAAAGAAGACAAAGCTTTAATTTGCTTATATATGAGTGTGTATGCTGAGATAATTACATTTAATTGTTGTTTCCACTATTTAGATAGTGCCCTTTATGTGTAAAGCATGAACACAAAGCCAAGACTGCAAGAGCAGTATGCAATTTAACCATCAAACTAATGTGTTCAAGTGTTCAAAGAGCAGCAAAATTGTATTCATAAACTGGCAAAGCAGCAAATATCTACAGTAGGTAGTTATCTCACCAAAAAGCAAGTGTTATTGTGTGCAATTAGTTAGCTTTACTAATGTGAAAAAAACAGATGTAGAGTGGCAATCATAATCATATATCCTCTTCCGTAGTGTATGAAACACAGATGTAGCTGTTTACCAATAGCAGAAAATGGTAGTTAGGCAAACTGCAGCAGATTTCTCAGTGCTATGGCTACTATGTCAGTGCTATGAAAACAGGCATAGCAACAGATATAATTACAAAGGTTTACAAGAACGCATTTTCATAACAACTATACCATGTTATGTCAATTTAAGAGCATCCCATGAGGCTGTAAATTCTTATGGGGAAACTGAGAGGAATACGCATATTCTATTAGTGCAGTGTCCATTCTTGGTGATCCTCTGAAATAAGGACCAGTTTGGCCTCTGTGGTGGAGGATCAATCTTCCCTACAGTAATCCACAGCAAACATAATCACTGTGGTTAACGACTGTATATGACTACATGTAAGCTGCAAGGCTCAGTCCATCACGATGAGTGCTCCTGGTAGTAAACTGAAGATGGCGACCATAACTGGTATATTAACTGCTGTACTAGCAGCACTGTAAAGTTACTCGTACACCAATCATCTAAGAACACTGATTATCTGAGGTACTGGACTAAAGAGAATGCTGAATAGGTATTCCTTTTTCCCCACAGTGCTTAATGTTAAAAGTTTGCAAATATCGATCAGTTGTACCAGCATTTTACTCTAAAATAACGATCAGTATTGACTCGTCAACATTTCCATATTTGATCCATCTCATTTTTCTGTTCTTTATGTTCATAGGAAAATACAAGAAAAATGTAACTCACCTTCAAAATTTCTGTATTATGATGATGATGATTCTGTAAAAAGTATAATAAATATAATTAATAAATTAATAAAAACATATGTATTCAGGAGCAATGGTTATTTGGAACAGAATTTCTTAAATGAAGCCAGGAATATGCCAAATGGGAAATAAAATATTGTTTATATCATTAATAATGTCAGGCAGGGCTAATATTAATAAAGAAATAGTAACATAAAAATATAAACATGTCATTATCATATTTTATAAAAACTTGCATTGATTAATTGTGATACCATTGACTAAGGAAAAACACATTTTGAAGAAGATGTGCCACAATTATTGGCATCCTGTAATGTTTCATAAGGATGAAGAACAAATAGAAAGGGATTTTCATTCCTCCATACATAATCTCTAAAGATTTCTCTGAGTCCTTGGTCCTCACTTGTAGATTCTCCTCCTCAGCTCACCTTCAGGTTTTCAATGGGTTCAGGTCAGTGGATTGGGAGCTTGATTCTGTAGATTTTCAGGTATGTTTTGGATCATTGTCCTGCTGGAAGATCCAACCACTACCCACTTTTCACCTTCTAATGATGTAATCAGCAACATTGGACTAAAACACAAAGATCCGTTTCCGTGGCATGGAGGTGAGGAGGTAGTAGTGGAGGGTGCATTTTTCAAGGATTGGGACGCAGGCTAAGGTGTTTTGGCCTGTGTCTCCCCTCATGTATATACCCCAGTGAAACAGGACGTTGAGAATGATCACATAATAGTTCCTGAAAGACTCAGGTGTAAAATATCAATGGGAATATAATTCAATTAGGTTTTGTTTGTAACTATTTCTTGCGTTGTCAATAATTGTGACAAATTTTTAGAGAAAATATTTTTGTGTTTTTATGAGTAATTTAGATTTTTTATTTGTCTTAGATTTTTTTTCCCATTTATTTTGAGTGTGAGGTCATGCTGATATATTTTCTATAGCCATCTTTGCTCATATTTTCCAGGGGTGTCAATAATTCTCACCAAACCAAGAGTTGGGTGACGATTTCTTTAAGCAAATATACATGTAATTATTCTCTGCAGTGAATGCGCTGAAATTCTAAAATCACAGATATTCAAAGGATGTTTTGTAGATTTGGTACTTCTCAAAAATCACGTAGAGTATTTTTATATGCAATGAATTAGAGGGGATCAGGGGGAATTAATCACAGACACAATTGATTATTACACTACAACATTCTCAAAAAAGTATTTTATTTTGTCCATATGTACAACTGGGAAGCTCTAGAGAGATTGAAATCTCACTGATAACAATAATAATTACTACATGAAAATACCTGCAAATGGCTGGTCAATATCCAGATGGCATGCAGTTTCTCAAAATCACACTGGGGCATACATATGTGGGCCGTCATGGACAGTATTTTCAAAAATGTTTTGTTGTTATCATTTTCTACTTAGGAATTCAGTGCAGAACCTGGAATTGAGTACAAATATAAAAGATTAATAATATTTTGATGAAAAGTGTGTGTTCATGTGTGTATTTATATATATATACTGTATATATATATACAGTATATATACTCCGATCAGCCACAACATTAAGTGAATAGCATTGATTATTTCGTTGATATTCTGGTTCTGTACTCTAGCACTTTGAGTTTGAAAGGATACAATGATAATGAGGTTGGGGTGCAGACTGTCAGCTTTAATTTGAGGGTATTTTCATCCATATCGGATGAACCGTTTAGAAATTGTTGAACCTTTTGTACATAGCCCCCCCCATTTTTGGGCATCAAAAGATATTGGTCAGTTTAACATAATGTAGAATAAAGTAATCATTTTTAATATTTGGTCGCATATCCTTTGCATGCCATGACTTCTTGATGTCTGTGAACCAACAATATCAAAAGACTCTTGATATCTTATTTTCTGGTACTCTTACAAGCGATACTATAACCTCTCTGCATTTTAATGGATCTCTATGGGAATTGGGGGTGGGACTAGATTTAGCTGCTAGATTTTTCCATAGAGTTCAGTAGGAAAATTTGTCAGGAAAAACAGCCCTATCTACTGCATAGATCCATCCATATCTACTGCATATCTGGCAGCAGAGTGATGGTTTGGGGCTCGTTTGATATCTCAGACCCTTGATGACTTACAGCCATTTAGCCAGTCGTGTTCCATACTGTACCAGCGTAATTTACAGCTGAATCTAGTCTCACCCCCCAATTCCCATAGAGATCCATTCAAATGCAGAGACGTTATAGTATCGCTTGTAAGAGTACCAGAAGATATCAAGAGTCTTTTGATGTTGTTGGGTCACAGACATCAGGAAGGTATGGATGAAATGGATGAAAATACCCTCAAATTAAAGCTGACAGTCTGCACTTCAACCTCATTGTTATTGTATCCTTTCAAACTCAAAGTGCTAGAGTACAGAACCAAAATAACAACGAGATAATCAATGTTATTCACTTCACCTGTCAGTGGTTTTAATGTTGTGGCTGATCGGTGTATATATATATATACATTTATAGAATTGCATGGGGGAGCATCTTCACAAAAAATATTAACACGTTAAAAAAATCTGTAGTCTGGAGCATGTCCAGCTGATTTAAAGTCTCATTACCACTTCAAAGGAGCCAATATCAAAGGCAGCCCTACAGGGGATTAGATTTGATGTGGTACATTCACACAAGTCTGCAATCAATATTCAATTAAGCGTTCAACATTATGGAGGCATTTCATATTCACTGCATGATTCTGTTTAATAGGAGCTTGGATATTAAAGTAATCCAAAAAGAACACGTGCCATTGTGGTGCAGAGATAGAGGGACAGGCCTTACATTTCTCTGGCATTACACACCAGCAGACAATGCACGTGGATGACACAGCAGCTCTAGGAAAATCTCCATAGTGATGGAACAGATATACGTTTCAACACCTATATTTTTAAATCTATTTAATGTTGACCAATGTGCTGTATAATGGATCTAACACAGTCATGTAAAGTTCAACAGTAACTTACTACGTCTGTGGTCAAGTATTTGGGAAACTGCATTCTGTCAGTTGTTGTATGTTCAGAGAACTGCAATGCACTGATAATTAGGTACTGTGAACAACCTTCATAGAAACTATTGCAGTCACAGATGCATACTAATATATTTACACAGCATAAATACACATATATTCACCACCTTTGTTTAGTTTTTTCCCATTAAAGTGCATTTAAAATATAGTTCTGAGGTCACAAATTAAACTGGTATTAAGCACTCAAAATATTTGAAAAAAGAACACAAGTAAAGAAAGTAAGATTAAAAATAAATTAACAAAAAAGTCCATAACAAAGATAACATGGCACGACATGTTTTGGCACATAAACACTTAGTGGTTTTACACCTTAATGAGAAGGTCCCATCCCAGAATGGAGCTACTGTGTGATGGCTACACAGTTAGAAAATAGAATGGCTCGCTGATTTTTAAAAGACTGACAAAAGACTAATATTCAAGTGAAATATATGCAAAGCCCAGTATATTACATTCAAGTGAATGCAAGGCCCAGTGTATTATCGGATAGGAGAAAACATGTCCTCAAACAAATGAAAAACATGTCCTCATTAAGAAAACATTTAAAACATTTCTTAGACAACCTTATTAAGACTAGTAAGGTCTTCCCTAAACATAAAAAGTTCTAAGGAACTGTTTTCATTTATTGTTCCTCAGTGGTGAACTACATGACTTCTAATTCACTACAGCGAGGCTAAAGTTGCACAGTTCAAGAGGTAATGTGCAGTCCAAACTGAGCATTGTCTTGGGATATGTTAAACACAGGGTGACCAGATGCCTGAAATCAAGTCACTCTTTTCCATAATATGTTCATGAACACTGTGAAAAATGTGCTTGGTTAATTAGGATTCAGTCCCATGACCTTCTGAACCCACGCCGGCCTGTTCTGCAGTTCCAGGCACATGCTGATTGGGGCTTCAGTTGGCACAGAGAGGGGAATTTGTGCTGTCTTTGCCATGTGCATTCTGGGGTTGAGCATTGGCGCCCACTGGCTCCAGTCACAGTATCAAACAGGAAGTTAACATTATTGTAAATGTCCCTTTCCTCTATTATTTTAATTAGCTGCTGGTTTCTTCATGGGGTGATGGAGGGATCATTGGAGGGGTGTGGCCCTGGGGCCACATTAAATTTCACTACATTATAAATTACTTCAACAATCGTGGCTTATCTACTTATCTACCAGGATGGATATACGGATATGTGTTGAAGTAATTCAGCTTAATCACTCTGCCCAAAGGTATGAGAGCTGAGAGCCTGTCTTACGCTCCCAAAGAAAATTTACGAGAATATGAGCTGTCGCCTCACCTGCTTCTTTACCAAAAACTAAAATAAAACGAGCAAGCTTTCTTTGCCTTTGACAGGACAATGAGAGCTCTTCACTAAAGAGGGGGACCTGACTAAAACAGGGGTTGGTGTGAATTTGACCGGAACAATGGTATGTGCCTGGGAGCCTGATATAAGTGCAGTGTGCAGGGTATTGGCACATCATGTCCTCAGGGAGAGCTCAGCTTCCTCGTTTTTAAATTCCCTGGGTCTAGAGTACAGACGAGAAACAAGAAACTCAATCAGAGGCATGTCGATTAGAGCACGATGGGTCTGGCTGTAACTCAAGGCCTTTTACCTCCCAGCCTGCTGGAGTGCGCTCTGCAGCCCTCTCCCAGAATCAGCTGCAGAGCATCCACTGGGACACGGCCCTCCTGCCAGCGAGTCACATTCTGCACCAGCCTGGACAGAGAGAGAGAGAGAGAGAGAGAAATCCACCCTTAGCGCTTTTCTGTTTCCCTCTGTTACTAAAGTCGTTCTCCTCCGCAAGAATGCTCACCACTGCCCTTCAATTTCTTCCTGCAAAAGCTGGATGACATCACCGCACTTGATAACGAGGTCATCGGGCCCACACTGTTGACATTCTACCATGGCCCTGTACCTGCCTGGGATCTGTTTAAAAACACAGAGCGAGGAGGTCGTGACCCTTTCAGCTGGTTACACTGATGTGAGAAGGGCTCCGTGTATTTTCCACAGCGTGCATTCTACACTCTCCAGTGTGATTCTATCTGGATTTCTTTTGAAAACTCTGGAGGATTCATCCACCTAATCTATTCAGCACACGTTATATGCATCGCAAAACATTTAAATTGGAAACATTGTGTCGCCATGGCAGCCGGAAAAAGGCCATTTCCCCTAAAGTATTTGCAGAATGTAGTGCTAAAGACGTGGGACGGGGTTGGACTGTGGAGCTCATTACAAACACCACAGTCACAGGTGTGCGCAGAACACTGTGGAGGATCCCCTGCTCGCCCAGGCCTGCAGCTTGCCGGGTCTCAGAGCTGCTCCGTCTACGCTCACCAGCTGAGCCGCATCCTCCTCGTCAGTGTCTGACAGGTTAGAGAGATCCGTAGTGCCGCTCCAGTCCTCCAGCCCGTCGCACATGTCTACCGAGTGAGAGGTGCCCGGCCAGCCTGGGAACGAGAGGGAGACCGTGACTTTCACAGCCGATCTTTCCGCTCAGCGTA